>WBMV01004910.1:332351-725367 GCA_013396655.1 Campylorhamphus procurvoides | reverse complement strand
GGGGGGGGAGGAGGGTGGCAGGGAGAGACTTCATTACATTACTTTCTGGAGCAATACTGCTCAGGAGAGAATTTTTCTTTTCAGCAGCTGCCAGGTGGAACTGGCTATTTTAAAAGGCTTATTTTAGTGCCTTGCAAAGCAAGCTGTGAAGTGCTAACAAGACAATTGCATCGCCTTTAGATAGAGGTATTTATTTAGCAGTGTCTTACACCATCTACCTTCCCCAAGTAGAAAGCCCACTCTAGCAGCAACAGCAGTTCCAAAAATAACCATCAGCTTCTTGCCTCTTTTGACCTAATTTTCACCATACTGTTTAATACAGCTACCACCTAAGAAAAGATACCTAATGCTCAAAGCCATTAACCAAATGCCACGAACACACTGGGCTTTGCTTTTAGCAATGCTAAAGCAAACAAAAGTTTATGCATAGAATAGGGCCTTCTTCCATAAGCTTGTCACAGAAGTTATATTATACCCATTTCTAAGTATCAGTCAGAAAAAAATAAATAAGAAGCTTTGTCAGTCTGAGGAATCTCAAGGATCAACCTTTCAGATTCTTCTAAGTTGTTCACATAAATCCAAGTATTTAAATCTGTTTTCATTCTCACTTTTAATTTTTTTTTCTGAATCAATGATATGTGCCTGCAACACAATGAGCATATTGAGTCTTCGTTCCAGTTCATTCCAGTATTAGGGAAATCTGAATGCAGTATTTTCAAAGATGTAACCTCTAAGTCTTTCCAATTCTTTTATTACCTTAAAATATTTTTCTAACATTGAAACATTTTCTCCCATCTGTCAAAATATTTCCAGCAGAATAAAGCTGGTAATAATTTGTCAAAATATTTAATTGCAAAAATGATCTTAAAATCAAGCTCAGCTCCTTGAGTTCCTTAGAATATGCTGTCAAAGAGACAATGTTTTCAGAAGAGTTTGAAGGATTTAGCTACATTCATGATAAACCTGTTTAAGCAAAAGAGTAATGCAAGTAGCAAAACATACAGACACTGAAAACTGAGTTTCCATTTTGTGCCTAAATCTACAGTACACTATATATAACTTATATAATGAAAATTATAATAGTGCTTCAGAAAAACTATATATACTGCTAGGCAGGCTTCCTCTATTAATTTACATTTCCTTAGGGAAAAAAATAAACAAACAAAAACCAAAACCAATGTCAACAATAGAAATCACACACACAAAAAACCTCCAGGAAAACCACCACCACAAGAAACTAAAACAGAAACTAAAAAAGCAACACTTATCCATTAAGATTTTCACCTGCTATCCAGCGAGAAAGAGCAAAAATCAGAACTACACTGTTTCATGACTCTACTTTTATGCTTTCGATATACATATTTTATGAACATAAAGCTCTTAGAGAATATTACGGCTACAAAGTTAAGCATTTTGAAATTACAAAATTTTGGATTATGGTTGTCTTTGACATTTCAATTTGGCTGCTCTTCTTAAATGGATTATGGCAAAAATTTTAATTAAGTGTTTATATGCTACTTAGGATCCTTATAGCAGGGGTGAATGTTACTCATTTAACAAAAAGCTTTTATAATTTTTTCCCCTTTATTCACTGATAAAGGTTCCAAACACAGTTTATGGAATGTTATCTATAGCTTTCTTTGAAAACATTATTCACTTTTTCAATGAGCTCCTAAAGTGTTCAAGAAAATCACTTCAAAACACATTTTATTTTTTCATCATGCCTCAAAAATGAGAGAATTCTCTTACACTACGAAGACCACCTTCCTTTGCAAAGCAGTTTTCTCCCAATCTGCCCTTTTGCAGTTAAGCTCCACTAGCCCCAGTTTCAACACACAGCTACTGTTGTATACAGATAACACACACAAAAGGTAATTAATATTCCGACATCCCATCAGTGGAATAAACATCCAAAGAGACATCCTGACTCGCACCAGCTCAACCCTGCAAACAAACCTCCTGTCAGAAAATCCTGTATATCTTATCACTTCGACAAGGCTACGTGCCAAGGGATCACCACAATACTCTTTTGAATGCTATAAAAACTCGAGACAAATTTTGGGAAATTGGGAGCTAGGAACGGAGACGAGAGATCAGCACGCCAGCTGGGAATCATNTGAGTTTTAATTTTGTTGGGGAAAATATTCAAATCTGAAGTTCTTTCTGCAATATTCAAGCAGATTGTAACAGCTACCCTGGGTCAATATCCATGTCTAGCCTGTAACTCAACCAGCTCCCAACCTAACAACCCCAATAACCCATCTGGTGTCACCTCAGTTCCCTATGGATGCTATGTTAGCATGTCTAGCTAACACACCATGTCTTTACCTTCCAGTCTTTCCACTAGAATTTTACTCAGCCTAGGCTATTCTCCAAATGGGAAAAACTGTTCATTAAAAGAATAAAAAACAAAATTGAAAAAAAAAAAAGGGAGGAAAGCCCAAAACTAGGATGTGGCTCATGATATTGCCTTATGAACTCTTAGCTGGACCTGGTCCCCATCTCAGAGTCTGCCCAGATTGCATAAATCAGATAGATGCTGTGTGGACCTGGGATCCTGCAGGAACTTTTTCACTTCTGCATAACTTTGCAATGTTGGGAGTTATTCCATGAGTCTCAAAATTTAAATGAGTCTCAAAAGCCTTTCCAAGCAATAGAAACGTCCCCATTTTGTTTTGTACATCTTAGAATTGTAAAAAAGGCCTGTATCAGATCTTGAAACACTCTTCCATCTGTATGCCTCATCTGAGTTCACCTCAGAACTCAACTGGAGCTTGAAAAAGTGCTTGAAGAACTGTATTTTTGCAAAGAAATCCTCAGCCATCCCTTTAAGTTTAGACTTCACAAAAGCTTCTACCATGTGTCAAGACTGGCAGGGTAGATGTAAATGTCAGTCCCTGAACCTCCGTGGCTTCCAGACATTTCATACAGTATGAGATTTCCCAGATAATATTGTTTCTTCCTTTTAAAAGTATTTTTTTTAACTTTCCCTGTAGCTTTACTGCTATAGTTACACATCAGAGTCTCTAACAAGCTTCTGTGAAAGTATCTGAAAGGTAAAAAAATATCTGCCAAGAATAAAGGCTGGATTCCCAGGTTTGGCTTGAAGAAACACTAGTGAGAAGACATTCCCCCTTTAACTGTGCTATCAACAAAAAGCTTCTGGATGATACAACTTACACACTACCCTTCATCACAAATACATCTAACGGTGCATGACTCCACATGTACTCTTCCATACAATCTCTGTACCAAGGGTATGAATCAGTGGTTTTTCTTTCACATTCGGGGGGTGTCAGGGAAGGATGTTAATTAAGAGAGCCAAAACAAGGCTTAGGTTATTCATGTCAAGTAGGTACTCTGAGAACTGCAGAGTGAAAGCACTATAACCCAACAGTGTTTTCATTTTCAATAACTGTAGAAAGAGAATCTGCATTACACACTGTAAGGTCTGTGGAGGCAGGATTTGACCGTCACACTATGGAAGCTGTATTTTAGATTAGACTTTTCCCAGTGTATCACTATAATAGTACAAAAAATGGTAAGGATTTTTGCTACCAAATTGTAATTTGTCTAATACAGCAGATTTGGAAAGACATAATAAAGCTAATCTATTTTTGCAACTTCCAACAAACACTATTTTTCTGTTAAACTTATTCATGCTTACACATTAATTTCTGAGAATCTTATTTGAGGGAGGAAGAGGAGTGGGAAATATAACCCACTGAATCAAAAAGCTCAATTTCCCTGAAAGCAGTCAGATTTTTAAGCTCCTGGAAAAGCTGCCTATAGCTATGTATTAAAAAATAATAAAAAAAAGGCATCTAAGAGGACTTAACATACAGACAATTATGTTTTTTTCTCAGCTATATTTCAAAAAAACCCCTGCTTATGTAGATATTTAAATGTTTTTCAAAATACCATATATTGAACTGCAACTCTCAAAAGGGAGACACATATCTGAACAGCAAATTGCCTAATGCTGTTGGCCTTCCTTGCTACAATAGCACTTCGTTGGCTTCTTTTCCAGCTTGTCCACCAAGACCTTCAGGTCCTTTTTTGCAAAGCTGCTTGCCAGCCAATTGTCCCCCAGTCAGAATTGTTACATGTGGTTATTCTTCCCGAGGCTGAAGTTCAACAAAGAGAAATGCAAAGTCCTGCATGAGATTCCTCTTGGTCCATTTCTCCAACCTGTCAAGGTCTTTAATGAAGGTGTTAAGCAGTTCTGGCATCAGTTATCCAACCCTGGGGAACTCTACCAGTTACTGTCCATGGACTGCATGTTACAAAACCTTTGAGGCTGGCAGCTCAGCCTGTTTACAGTCTACCTCCTAGTTCACTTATCTATCCATACTTCATCCATGGGAATGTTATAGAAGACTGTGCTGAAAAACTTACTGTTGCATAGATAAACAACATCCACCATCCTCCCTTGCCGAAGGCTATCAGATTGGTGAAGTATGATTCTCCTTCCTTATTCCACACTGACTACTTCCATTTCCCTTCTTTTCCTTCATATGTCTGGAAGTGATTTCCTCTATTATTTGGTCCCTCACTCTCCCAGGAACCATGTTGAAGATAACCAGATTGTTCCCTGTATTTTACTCCTTGCCCTTCACAGAGACAAGAATGACATTTTCTTTGTCCCAAATACCAGTCTTTCAAGGGATCAAGAGTGGCCATCACAATGACACTGGCCAGCTCCCTGAACACTCATGAGGGCATTCCATCAGCTCCCACGGACACCTGCTTGTCCAGTTTGTGTTCCTCAGTCTTCCTCTACTGAGGGTCAGTCTTCTGTGCTCCAGACAGGTTCCACGGGCCTGACTCCTGAAGATCATCAACAAAGACAGGGTGAAGAAGGTAATGAGCATCTCAGCATTCTCCATGTTGCCTGTCACCAGATGCCTACGCCATTCAGTAGTGGGCTGACATTTTCCACAGTCCCCCTTTTGTGGCTGATACACCTGCAGAAGCACTTCTCACTGTTCTTGTTCATAACACCCCTTGCCAGATTCAACTGCAGAACTTCAGCTTTCCAAACCCCGTATCTCCCTGTTCCTCTAGAATCACCTGTCCCTGCCACAACTTCCCAAATACTTCCTTTTTATGTCAGATTTCTATCTGTACAGGCTCCCAGAAGTTTTGCTTTACTGTCTACACATCAGGATGAATTGTTCCTGAGCTTGCATGGGGGGATCCTTGAGAAATCAAGCAAATCTTCTTGATCCCTCTTCTCTCCAGGTCTGTATCTGTTTCAGTTGTGGTGTACCTTGGTAAAAGGGCTGTGCCTCTGTGTACATCCAGTGCACGTAAGTCCTTAATTCCCTGGGTGGCCCAGGAACTCCCAAGGCAGCTCTCTACAGGGATGAAATAAAAGCACCTATTTGCAACTCTAGTTGCAACTATATATTTTGACTAATTGCTAGAGAAGCTTGCCATGCGGGAATTTTGGATGGTTCTAATGATTCCCCCAGGCAGGTCCTGCCATGCCTTGACAAACTCATCTGCTTCAATACACTGATTATCATCCTGAATGGAGTCTCTGTCATTTCAGCATCAGTGCTAAGATAAGAGTAATAACTTCATAGGTATTTGACTACCTGAAGAAAATACATGATTGGAGAAACACTGCAATTATTACACAAATACCTGCTTTAAAAGTATGTAATTCTGCAAACAATGCCATTTCTCAGTGCACCTTTTCAGCCTTTTATCTACTCCTGACAATGCTGACACACAAAAAAAGTATAAAAAATAATTATGTAAAGATTCCACGGATATTTTTAAAAGATAGCAGAGTACATAGATTTTAACACAGGTTGGTATAGGTGGTCATTTAAACTTTCCCAGTTAGTTTATTTCATTTTCAATAAGTTATTGAAAAGGCCTCCAAAAAAGTTCAGGTCTCTATTTCTGACCAATATCTTAGTAATAAGTTAGCTTACAAAATAATTGAGGAGGATGTTATTGTAGCAATCTATTTTGATAATATCCACATATTCACTGAAATAATCAATTTAGTATCAATCTCACATTTCTTTTAGAAACCTGAACTCCAAAGAAATTATGGAAAGAAAAAAAAAACTATGCAAAAAGGTCAGACCAGCTATACTGTGAAATAATGTAGGAATAAAAAAGACTGTTCACACACACTGAACCTAGAGACGTACAAATTTAATGTAGTCAATATAAAGAAAATCTTTATGTAAATTCCAATTCTTGCACCTATTTCCACCCTAATCATTATCCTGTACTATACAACCTGAATAGATAAAAAAGAAATGGTCTGGGCAGCATTCAGATGGTTCTTACAATATTTCAACTCTTCTTCAGTTGTGCAAATTGCTTTATGAAATTGCAACTCTGAATACTGAAATGGCATTATAATAAGTAATTATGGAATTTTCTGCTTTCTTTTTTAAAATCACTGTAATAGCTACATCGATTCACATTTACAAAAATCTCTACCTAATTCATGAAAACAAAACAAAATTTTTCTCTGATATAACCTGACAGACATTTATGACTGAAGATGATTTTACAAGGACCAAGATTTAATTAGCTAGTCCTTCAGATGCACTTTTAGGCCTGGACACCAATTCGTATATTCCACTGCTGTCAGCACAGACTTAGGTAACCTACTAAGGAAAATGCAGTTACTAAATGACAAACTATTTTGACAAAGTAACCATCTTGCAAAAATCCAGGAAATAGTGACATTTTTCAGAATATTTTTGCAGTATAAACATGAAGTAAGTAATACTATTTTAAATGCTTTGGCATTGTGATCATTTACTTCTCCATATCAGATAAGACTTCTTTTTGCTCACTGTTAAGTTTATGAACAAATGACAGTAATTTACAATATCAATTCCCATTAAAGGCAATTAGACTGTGCAAGAAAATGTAAGTAGTTATGCCCAAGTGGTAATTTTAAGTATGGTAAAAGGATTAAGGCAAAATGAAATGACAGAAAGGCCCTATTTAGGAAAGAGTGTTCCATTCTTTGTCATTACCAAGCAGGGAATGTCTTTATGATGTGAATGACCAAATTCGTAACGCTGTTCTTGGATTTCAGGGCAGATAACACAGAACAGACAAGTATTTGTAAAACACAGATGTCACATATCAGGATGTATGAATAACTGTAATCTAGTATTGCATTTGTTATCTACATTAATACATGGAGAGGAATAAAAGAGGAAAAGGGCAAACAAAAATTAAAAACCTTTCTCTGCAGGCTTCTAGTTCTTTGGTGAGGCTAAGACAGCTCTCCAAAGGCCTAATAATATGCACACCAAACACGTGTCATCTGACTCTGTTCACAGTAGCACAAGAATTAACTTTGAGGAAAAAATGCAAAATACGTCTATGTATGATTGCTATCAACTGGCTTTAAAACAACTGAAAGATGGCGCTCTTCAAAACATCATATAGGGAACATGATCTAGAAATGTTTAGATGTATTTATCACATACAAAGAGACAGCTAAGCCAAAAAGTACAAATAAATCAACTTTGAAATTTCTGACTCAATAATAAAAACATCTACTGCATGCAACACTGAAAATACTTTATGACTGCTACAAATTAGAATTGATGTCTCATTAAAGGGGCACTTTTTGTCATTAAAGTATTTATGGAAAAGAGTTTGTAGGCGTCACACTTAATATGCAAGGAAATGTAATTAAGCTGACGCCTGAAAGAAAAGAAACAGACATCAGGCAGCAGGACACAAACCCAAGACCTGCATGTGTCCAGGGTTACACACCAGTTTAAGAGAGAGAAAAGCACAGGGCTGCTTTATTCATTCAGATCTCATGATCACTACTCACAATTCAGGGAAAATTTGGAACTGTTGCTCTAAACAGACCAAGGACTGAAGCAGTACCCTTGTTCTATGAGGACAGCATTTCATTTCACTACATTAACTTTGCCTTATTTAATTTTGCCAAACCTTCACTCTAGGTTTGATATTAAGCATGTTCATCATCTACTACACCTACAACACATTTTCACAAGCATGTCTGGCACCTGAATTCAGAAAGGGGTTTGGCAGAATACCAAACCACTAAAAATTAGTTCACACTTCTGTAGCTTCATAAGCCTCTAAAGCACAAAAGCTGTGAAGGTTACTTTTAATTACAAAAGACACCATCAAGAATTTATTACATAAAACTTTATGACTCTTTACACGATGTACCCACCAACTGGGAGTTATCCAGTCTCATCTCAGGCAAATTCAGGTGGCAATAGACAGATCTCACCCACCAATCCCAGTCTGTTAGTCACAGCTGAAGCAGTGCAGGAGACACCTTTTTTTAATTTTATTTTTTTTAAGACACTAGTTATTCCTTTTGTCAGCCCTGAAATTCCAGGAAAGAAATGGAATAACTGCCAACTTCTGGTGCTGAAATTTATCTTTAGGGAAGCACTGTCTTTCCTGTAGTTATGGACTACCTGGCATAAGAAATATTTAGGAACTCCCTCAACAATTCCCAGATGAATGCATATCATCTCATTAACAAGTGCTCCACATCAGGGAAAGGCAGATAAAGGAAGAAATGGGAGGTGTGTAGTCCTTTCCAAACTATCTTTCTCCCACTTCATTCTAGATGAGAGGTTATGGCTGATCTGTGATCTGCTTGCCCATGGGTTTCACCTAGCTAGAAGCATAACCCACAGTCATTGGTCACCTTTGCCTTTTGGGGACACAGTTGTTTAGGCCCTGCTAACAGAACTGCTTTACAGTTCTCAGAAAACAATGAATAACCAAAAGCTTAATTTTGCAACAAACAGCTTCTTAGGCTGTTTGTGCCACCTGACTTCAAAGAGAAGGTTTCTTTTTAATCAGCCAAGGAAGAAAAGAATTTGTATGCAAACAGAATTAAGCTATCAGTAAAGCACGACAGTTGAATGTGGATTCATTAAACAAGAGCTTCATCTGAGGACTAAATTAGGCATAGAAAATAGAAAGGGAGAAAAAAAATCTATATCTTAAAATGTGATAGGGTCCATTTACTAGATAAGATTACTTTTCTCTACAATACATTACCCAAAGGCACTTCCAAAACTGAGGGAGTATATTACACGGTACTAATCAGAACTTTTTTCCTAAGTAGGTCAAATGTGGAAAGAAAATTTTGAAATCTTATGCACTGTTAAAAGAAAAATCTCCTGAAAGCAGTACAGCCAAGGTGCTAATCACTTTCTAAAATATAAAAACCTTCTGCATAAACATTAAATTTAGCATTTTAAAATGCAGTCATAGACCTGAGGCTGTTCTGTCACTGTCATTTTAACTCAGTCTCTAATTGCAAAATGAATTTTAATTATTTATTTGCATATATAGTTGTTTAACTTCACAAAGATTCACTTAATTTTTTTTTTCCAGAAATCAAAACATCGTCAGTTCCAAATGGTCAGGTATATTTAGACTTTAGACTTTGTTCAGAAGAACATTAATAAGACAAGATAGGGTCTGGGGTTTTTTTCTAGTTTTATTTACAATAGGCATATTACACTGCTAAATGGCTTTGGTGGAGAATGAGGCATCATGGGGAAGGACAGTGAAGGAACCAGAAAAACTGAGGAAGAAATACCTTTAGTGCCAAACTTCAGAAGAGACAATTCTGACTCAGGTTCCAGGCAAGCACCAGTTACACACTGTCCTATATATATATTTATATATTTATAAATAAATATACTATCCTGTACTGCAAATAATTTTGAAAATTCTCAAATTAAAAATCTCCTTAGTAGAGTGCATCTTCTAGCCATTTTTCTAAAGCCTAACTGAAGATTATCCATTATTATCTGCATGCCTTCTTTCAAAATTCAGAATCAAAGTACATACAAGTCCATGGATGGGTATGGAAGAGAGGAGTTGCTGTGGATGTAAATGGAAACACCATTAACCTCTCTGAAGGCATACGCAACAGAGCTCTGCGTGCCTCCTGGGTTAACAGATAGCAGTGTAACTGCAATCAGGACAGCACAGAACCCTTACTGCTAGGAAATATGTTCAATTAGTTTGGGCACCGTACCAACAGAGCTTTCTGTAATCTCAGGATGCAGAGAGAATCATCTTCCAGCTGTTTGCAGAATGGAAACAGTAAACTAACATCTGTCTAGAAAGGACATATTAACTTACTGATTTACAGCTATAAAATCAGAATTAGGATTATGAATTTTGCTGAATTATAACCGAATTTGCTGAATAGGGAATGCTGACTGGAAGCAGCTGAATCAAATTGAAAAAGACATAAAATATGTGAAATAATGACTTTTCATTTAAATGGAATGGAAAAAAGTTGGTAACTTGCTGGGGAGTACAGGACTGTACTCTGGTATTGAAAACACAGCCAATGGAAACCAGATGATATTTAGAAAGTCCCAAGAGGAATTTGCACCTTTACCACTCAAAAAAAACAGCTTAGTAATGCAGTATATCTAAACTTGCAAACTGGGTTTCAGCAAGAGCTTCACATAAATTAAAGGTATTTTTTAGTCTCTTCATAGGTTTGGAGGGTTTTTCTGGTCTATAATTTGGAGGGAAAAAATTCTGGACAAGAAAATAACTCGTCAAATAAGCTACTGTGTCTTCTAGAAAGTGTAATAAAATGTCATACTTGCATGAATATAGCTTGCACCTCTTTTAATGTAATTCCTTATGAATCAGGGAGTAGATAAGCAAGAACCTCACAGAATCACATAAAACCAAGGACAGAGTCTAGAATGCTACCTTGCAGAAGGAGCTGATTATTGCAGTGCAGAGTACTTGAAGGATGAGGGTTCTTTGAAAAAAAAAGGATCCTACGTACACACACAACTCAGCATTACTGTCCAAGTGAAGATTTGCTTTGCTTATTTTCTTCACATACATAACCTGTAGGCTATACACGACTATTGTCTATATGTCTAAAAGTCACACAGTAATAATATAAAATGTTACTTTTTAAGCCAAATGATTCTGTATTTCCCCCCTCAAGTTAACTTATTTTGAGTTAACTCAACGCACCAAATGTGGTTTTGTAAAATAGTACATAACCTTCCACACATTTGTTCTGGCCTACAAGTATGTGTTCAAGCATGAAAAATAACCTAAGTTAATTACCAAATAACTAACTTAAGGAAGAACAGTCTTCAGCAGACATACTCCAAGCTTTACCATGCCTTCACGGAAAATAAAGTAGCTTTCCTAATTCAATCTCCACACTAAGTATTCTTAGTAGACATGCGTGACATTAGAGAGAGAAGGCTTTGGTTATAAACCATAAATATTCATTAGGAAACTACTGCATGGCCTTTTCAGAAAAATACATGTCTGAGAAAAGATTAATAATAAATTGGCAAAAGTTCTAAAGAATATAAACAGCATTCAACTGTCTGCAACATTTCTAAATGCAGCAATTCAGAGTGAGTGAGTACATGAAAGGATAAATCTGGTTCACACAGTCTAAAATCTTCACAGTCTGGGAAAACACTACAACAGGGAAGAAAATTCATACGAAAAATCTTCATCTGTCAGTCAAAGACTCTCCTGGCATAACTTCAAAACTTTACTCCCACTTTGCTATACGTTTTGATATGAAAGTTCATCCTTTCAAATCATCATGTTAGACTCAGCTAACAATCTTGTTAGAGTATCTGCAAACAGAAATCTGTCAAAGAGTAAAAAAAATCGTGGCAATCTCCAAAACATCCTTATGACCTCACACCTTTAAAATTCAGAGTTTTGTCTATTCTTAAATACTGTGTTCAGCTGCCTAAGATAGTTTGCTTATGGACCCCTTTTCTTCACTCCTCTCTCTATGCAGACAGATCAGAAAGAAACTGGAATCATAATACTAAACATGAAATGAATATGCTGTTGACAGTTTTTCAGAGAATTCTACTATTTATTTCCAAGTTTTATTCAGTGAGTATATCTGTTGTATAGAAAAAAAATGTATTACTTCCTGGGATTTTGTCTCTTATTTTTAGAAAATGCATAGAACTTGCAAATAGATCCCAGGTAAGATGAAACCTGAGACATAAGACCATTTCTTAAATAAATGGCAGCAATAACAATCTTTTGCACACCAAAGGTTTGACAAATAATAAGAAATTAATGAAAATCTGCAATTACCTGGATTATAAATTACAGAATCAGCAGCAGGATTGTTTTCATTTACAAAGCCAAATGTAATTATAAATAATGAGAAAAGAGAGCTGTAGTAACAGCCTTGGTTAAGAGCATCAAATTAATGAACTGAGCATAATCTGAAAAACATAACAACACTAAAGGGCCGTCAGAGGGATAAAAATTGTCAGCATCTGCTATTTCACTGCAACAGTACATCAAATCCAGGTGTAAATACAGGGGGTTTTAAGCTTTCATACAGTGAAAGAATACAGAGGAACCACTCTGCTGCTTCCTCTGCCCTCAAACACAGATGTGTAATGATCATGCTTCATACAAGAATATCTGATGAAAAAATTAGAATTAAGAACAAAATTTTATGTCAATATTTATGACATAAAAGGTGCTACTTTAAACAGAAAATCAAATAGGACAAATGTTTTCCAGCCTCTACTAAAATATTTTCAAGTTGTTACTTGACAATTTCAGCTCTGTTCCTATGGAATTCCTACATACTATTCAAACTTACTCTCTTCTGTTTCATCTTCCACTAACACTGGGCAGAAAATTATATAAAAAAAAATTAATTGTACTATTCAGTGAATTATTTAAATTCTCCATTATCTCTTGAAACTTACACTGCCACTTACTGCTGCCATTATCTGAGGCAGAAAGGAGGCAACTTAGAAGGTGCAGAGCAACTTTAAAATGCTACTACTATTTCCTATGAGCTGCAAACCCTTCAAACCTGACTAGTTTGGGCTTCATATCCACAGTCATCCTTTTGGATTAAAAAAAGTGCTGGGAAATATCAACCTCCACCTTTACTCTAAACACAACTCAAGTTAGCATTTCCTATAAGCAGTCAAACACTGAAGATGGGAATGCAACATGGAAATGAAATAAAATTCTAATCGTGACCCACATGACATTGGCTCTCCACCGTAACCACAGAAGATGACAAACGCAGGCTGGACATTGCAAGTACTTATGATGGACAGGGTGATTACAGACAGATGAAGCAAAGAAACATGCAACTGCCACAAAGACATTCCAATAGGGCTGCTAAGTGTCTTCTCCTATAAACTGTGAAATCTGAGACAGTTTCATTTCTTCCACATGCCTCTAGAGACAACCACGTAGGCAGAGCAATACTGAAGACTCCCTCACCGTTCCTCCTTCTGACCTCCTTCTTCCTATGTGATCAGATTTTAAAAACATTATTTAAAATATCTAACATACCCTCCCACTCAGAATAGTGGTCATACACAGTATGCTATCTTCTATTCATGTATCAAAAAAACACCAGTAGCCCAAAACTACATTGAGCACTACATATTTGCTAGTCAGAAGTTTGATTTTAAGGCCTGACCTGCCTTTTCGTAACATTATTGCTTTTGCCTGTGTTATGGATATAGAAACAGTACTGTTTTAACTAGAAAAATGTATTTAGGAAGGGGTGGGGGGTGTGCTGTGACCTTTTCCGTAACATTAACACCACATAGCACAGAAATGACACAGGAAAAGTTACTCTGGAATTATTTTACATTTGTTGGCACACCCTTTCACAACTAACTCAAGAAAAACAAAAGGAACTAGAGAAGGAAAACTGCCTAAGAGCAAGCTGTACTTGGAAATAGATCTCAAAAAAAGAGGTTTCTTGACTTGAATTTCTTTTTCCCAATATTCAGAATCCAATGAAGTTCATTAATTTCAGTGAAAGTCAGTTGAAGAGTTAATATGAACATTAAGTCTACAGTTGCTATTACTCTTAACACCACAAATTTTGGAATGGATAATATAGCAATTGCTTTGACATTAAATACTGGATTGGGAACATTGATTTGAAACACCGGACTGCTTTGGGGTACCAAAGGTTAGGCTTAAGTAACACAGATAGTTACATTTTATGACTTCCAAGTCATAATGGCTACTTCTAAGACCAAAAATAGATGTTCTCAGGAAAGGCGCTAAGCATATTTGAATGCTAGAGAGAAAAGAAAAAAGAATTGACAACCAAATAACTTAAAAATTCNCTAAGATATCATATTTTTTAATCACTTTTTGCCTCCCATTTGGCAACAAAATTGGTACTAATATTTAAAAAAGACCTAAAAAGATATTTTTAGCCTGGCTTCCTAAGGAAATGAAACTTATCCGTTAGGCCCTCATCACAATAACTTTTGAATTCATAGAGTGACTTCTGCCAGATCTGAGAGGGTGTAAAACAAATTAGGTTCCCAAAAATGGCAGCTGGGAGAGGAAAGAGAATGTGACTAGTGCTCCCACTGTGGGGCTGCCTTTGCTAGGTATCAGGGAGAACACCCAGGAGCCTCAATATTCAGGGTTAAGATGTCTGCAAAATGAGTTTATTTTGTCAGTTCAGTAAGAACATTGCTAATTACACTTGTTCCTCAGATGAGGGATGTGGATGGCCTCAAAAAGCAACACCTTCTGCAGCTATTACTACTCTAACTTATTCACCACTGTTAATTTTTTTCTTCTTATACAACTTACTGGATGTTTTCTTTGATGGCTCTAAAAAGGCATTAGTATTAAAGGTAAATTATGTGGAAGCCTTTTCATTACAGCACACCCATACTGTAAAGCAAGAGGGGCTGGCAGGCACAAGGTTGCTCCTAAGGTGAACCCTCCACAGTCCACCATGTTCTCTTCTGTGAGATTCAAGGTGAATTACTTGTACTGTTTTTCAATATGAGATTATAAATATAATCATGATAATTTCAAATGTTTATTTTTTAAATGAAGCTCCTCATTTGGCTTAACGTTTTCATCTTTCAAAAGTAAATATCAAAATATGAAAAGAATACATGGAAGCCATTTTGTAAATACGTGCTGTAGAAATTACAGAGTACCAATGTTTATAGCTTGCAGTAAAATAACATATATTAATGAAGAACCCAAAATACATTAACAACTTCTCAATGATGCCTTCCCTAGGAAAAACACCCATTACTGGGGGTTTTTATCTTGCTTGTTTGGGTTTGGGTTTTGAGCTTTTATTGCTAGGAAAATTGTCATTAAAAAGCTCCTAATACATTTCAAGTAAATATATTAAGTAAAAAAATTACACTGATGACAGAATTTAGTTCATCCTATTAAATGAATGCTATAAAATGGCTTTCTGAACTGGTGTGCCCTTCCCCAGTCTTGGGGTATATTTAGCCACATCACAGACACATAATCAATAAGACAAAGATAAATAGTTTTAAAAATTAAAATCCCTGTTATAACTTCTGGCTGCATACTAAGAATCCAATCTAAAACCAATTCAGACCAGTAAATAGAGGCTAGAACCTCCCATTGTACTGCTGCCAGGAAACCAGGCTTGAACTTAATAGAGACTTCATGGCTGATTGACAGTTTTTTGAGCACAGCAAGCATAAAATCTGCTTATTTTAGCCTTAATTATAAGTCTTCACTGCAAGACTACCTTACTTCAAGTTATTTAGTGTATTTAAAAGTGCAACTACTAGAAAGTATTTGCTTGTTCATTTAGCCTATTATTTAGGATTTTTAACTATAATAATTATTACTACAAGGACCTGTAATTGAAATCGTCAAAGAAGAATTTTCCAAGCACCGAGCAGTAACAGCAACCAACAGAGATGGCTTCAGCTCGTGAAGGACAGCACAGCATAAGATACACTACTTGTGAGAGAAATCAAAGTTCATTTTTCAGCTCATTCACAAAACATCAATTAAACCACCTTTCAGACCTTACAGGCCTGTTTTGGTTATTCAACTGTTTTTATTATTTTGGTAGTTAGCTTGTAATTTGTCAAGTGAACATGCCCTCCTGACCCTGCATGAAATTTGTTGCTAAGGCAGGTATGATTTATTTACTATTAATAACACAGAGGATTATTTTTTTTTACAATTATGGTATATTAATAACACAAAGCAATACATCATACTCAATTTTTAATCACTGAGGATCATTTCCAATTCAACTTTCAGTTTAGATCTTAAACAAAAAGAACTTACCATTTGGAGCGTACATGGTCTCGTTGTTTAGAAAGCTAGCAAGCCTGTTCTGATATTAAAAGCAACAATGAAGGGAAGTGGTTAGTCAACTAGCTGGTTCTGTTATTCCCTCCCACTTCTTATGGCCGTAACTAACTCTATGGGGTCATAACTCAGCTTACTACCCCAGTCCTCAATTTTTTTTGTTTAAATAAAAAATTAAAAAAAGAAGAGACACCACTTTGGCAGGTTTATCAGTGTTCCAAACCAGATGTTCAACACCTAACAGTCATAATAAAACACTAGATACAACATCCAAGCAATAGTAATCTCTGTTTACATGGAGGTAAAAAAAAAATCAAAGAGAAACAAAAATCTAACAGTAGTTTTTCTCATTGCTGCTTTGAACTGAAGGTAATACAATGCAAACCATTCTGCATTAGTGGTAATGGAAGAATAAATTAGCGGTATATGTAATTAGTCAAGTTACCTAACAGACCTGATTAAGCTGACTTTGAGTGAACGTACAGGAGCTTTTATGCAGGCATTTATGCATCTGTATATGAATAAGGAGCAATATCTGACAAAATATCAGTATTTTATAGTCATTTCAAGTGACCAAGGGTAAAGAGAGACAGAAAATGAATAAAAATGTCATAATTTTTTTTCATTAATATGTTTAATTTTTGCATTAAAGACATTTTTTTTTCTAATACACAATGTTTAATATCACATGTAAAAGGAATGGTGAAAGAATTAAAGTAATCTCAGTGTCCTCATTTAGTAAGCTACTTTAAACATCAAAAATTTCCATTTTTAGCAACAGCATTTGAGGAAAAAAAAAACCATGACATCTCCCTTTGTTTCTGTGAATTAAAATAAAACAGATTAAGAAAAGTTGGTTAAAGCTAAGCCACAGAAATAGCACAAGTTTATCTTTACATTTTGCGGTCTTATGGTTTACTCAGTGTTTTCCTTTAGCATTTCTAAAGTACATTAAAGACTTAGTGCCTGCACAATACAGGACTTTGGGTCTTTTGAGTACTTTAGATAAATCACAAACTAGATCAAAGTTCAACTTCTCTACCTACCAAAAAAAAACCCCTCTCACCCAAAAGCCAACACATGACTGAGGCCACAAGGAACTGCACTCTGTGTCCCTCTCCATAGCCCACACGCTCTGTCTCAGTCAGCAGACTACAGAAGCTCTCTTGCTTTCAAGAAAGAATGACCTGGCCACCACACAGCAGGACACTGCCATACTTCCCTTTCTCTGACATTTCTCCCACATTTCTTTCTTTGTTCCATCCATAGGGATTTCCTACACAATAGAGAAGCTATGTTTTGTAAGAACTTTCAGTGTATCCACACATGCATACATGTATACACAAAAGTGTATCCACATATGCATCACCATCCTCATTCACAGTAGGTCAATTCCAATAGCATTCTTGTTGCATCTTCCCAGTAACTTAGCATCCAGCTGGATATCACCAAGGTCCATTTGCTATAGCCTGACAATGCAAAAGACTTTATAACAGTATTATTCATTTCTACAATATTTCATTTCTAAATATCCTCTCTGTAACCACGTCCCTGCTCCTGGGAGAAAAAGATAAAAGGATCTGGAGAGACAGACATCCTCTAGAACCTGGTGAAAATGTAACTTGTGGAGGTTATTAAAAAAGACTTTAGTCAGTAGGAGTAGAAATGCAGACCTGTTTCTGACGCAATTTCCTGGTAGAGTAAGCAAATATGACATCTTTGTAAACACATCACACTATAACTGCTGTGAGTCGCCCCAATCTCTCTTTCAAAATACTGTCCCCATAGTTCCACTTACTTGATGGCTAAAACATTTATGGGATTTCAACATATATGTTGAAATAGCGCATACAGCTCATCTGTAACCATTTCTTTTTAATGCTAAAGCTGTTCTTTAGCTTAGGGACATCCTTCCCCTTTCTTGTAATGACTCTACTGGTGCAAGTAAATCTAAGGCTGTGAAGCAGCTCTGACAGCTTTCCACTACACATATTCAGGGAAATTGGGGTGGGCAGGTGGGGCGTTTTTATGCAGGGACATCTTCCCCTAGATCAGGTTGTTCAGAGCTTCATACAACCTTGGCCTGAACATTTCCAGGGATGGAACATCAACAATTTCACTGAGCAACCTGTTTCAGTGTTCCACCACCCTCATAGTAAAGAAATTCTTCCTAATAACTAATATAAATCTACTCTCCATCAGCTGAGATCCACTGTCCCTTGTCCTTGTGAAAAGTCCTTCTCCAGTCTTCTTGTAGGCCTCCTTTAACTACTGGAAGATGCTATGAGGTCTCCCTGGGCCCTTCTCTTCGCCACACTGAACAGCTCCAACCCTCTTAGCCTGTAACTATCTTTAGTTACTAAATAAACAACATATTATGCAAACCCCCCTGAAAAGCCTTCAACATTTTTCATTAAAATCCACAAATAAGTGGTCTTTGGAACTCAACAGATCCTATTACCGTGCCCTGCTTGTGACTCTTCTCTGTCTCTGCTTCTGCCTTTCTACAGATTATGAGACAGCCTGAACTAGAGCAGCTACTTAAATAACAAAATAGAGATACATTACCAGTGCAAGAGATTGCATCACATAAAGGGGATACCATTTTCTTCTCTAGAAGAATCTATTAAAAAATCCTTTCAGTATCTGCTGAAATCTCAGCATTCATTTGTACAGTGGCTTATCAAGAAATAGCAAATTTTGAAAACTGAGAGCAGATGAAAGTTACTGTACTGGGGATAGTGCATAAAACTTTCTTCACTGTGCCAGACGGCAAACATATCTAACATCCAGGCACTGCATATGTTTTAGAATAGTCAGCTATAGTGTCTACTACTCTACTCATTCTACTTCTATGAAGTTCAAACACTGCTGTGTTTGTTCAGATGTCTCTACTAGGTTAACACAACCACAGCAGAAAAAAATAGCTACATGTTTCAGACAAAATCTGATAAACATAATAAAAACATATATCAAATATCTATTTTTCTTCCAGTGTAACTGTTAACTGTCATGCTTGATCTCTTGGGAAATCATTAGAGTCCTCCTTATTTAAAATAAATTTAAAAAAAATAAAATCTGAACTGTTTTAATCCCCATTTAGGTCAGCTGTTATACATTACTAACATTCCTTGAGGAAGTGTAACTTTTACAAATTTGGACAGCTTGTTTCATTTCCCTAAGTTGTTTTTTTTACAATATCTTTGTATAAAGGGCTGGGTTAAAAAAGAAACAGCAGAATCTAAAAAAAAAGTGTTCATATGGACAAAAGAGAAATGGCATCTTTTAAAAAATTGACCTGTTATGACTAAACATTTTGGTCTGTTCAATGGATTGAAAACATTCCTAATTAATCTCATAATGCCAGGGCTGCACATCCCAATGTGTGTAGTCCATTCTACAATGTAGCCCTCAGTTACACACAGGACTTTAGTTTTCTGGAAGTTTTCTTGAATAGCAAAACCTTCCTAAGACTGAGAGCTCCATGAGAGAAAAGCTTGAGAATTTTTCACATCACAGCAGAATCAACCCCAGCTTTTCTTTTTCAGACCACCTTGAGGCTTCTCCAACACGAAGACAGACTAAACAGGTACTAAATTAAATGGGAATGCTCTTTATCCTGTTTAGGGTTGCACAAGGATCAAATTTACTTTCTAAAGATGTCGTATTTTCTGAGTCTAGAAGACAAATGTAACTTATGTCTGGATCACTCTTGGTACAGGCCCCTCAAGCTGTTCCTGGATGGAGTCGCTCCAAGAAGGTTCAGCACTGCCTCCTCCATGAGTGATAGTCACCAAGCAGCATCTCTCTGTGTTCTTCTGTTACTTATGTTCCACAGCCAGAAAAGAAACTTATTTTGTACATATTTGTTCTTATCTCGTGGATCCTCATGTGAAAAGACACGGAGCATGCTGGAACTTCCAAAGCTATTTTAGGTCTTTCCTAGATAATGTTTTCTCTTACAATCCAATATCCCATTACCTTTGACTGTGTGATCTGGGCCGTTGTTCACAGTTTGACTTAGAGAAAGAGATGACTGAAGCAAGGTATATGAAGTTGTCACAAAGGCTTGAAATCTGAAATAAAACTCTTCAGTGAAATTTACTACTTATTTTAAAGCAGTTTTTTGGGGAAATTTTCTTCTACACCTCTGTCAAAACCCAGAAAGATCAGCACTTTATGCAAAAGAACAAACCAAAGCATAATGGTTTTCTCTCTAACATGCTGTGAAATATTTCATTCACAATGAAAATCCTGAGTTTCACATTTGTGCACAGGCATTTGGCATGAAATTGCACCACTTTTTGTAACATTTCTTGTAACAGCTCTGGCTTCTCCATGCTTACACACACATTATACTTCATAATACAATCTAGATACTTCCTTTACTCTCAGTGTGAAAGAAGACAAATCAAGCATTAGAGTCCATTTATGATTCCACTTCTAAAAATTACTGTCACAGGATGCTCAAAGTGAAAAAAACTTTAAACAAAATTAGATCAGACAGGATGAAAACCTTTTCTCTCTTTCACATTTCAGAGTATGCAGCAGCTATGGAAATAAGCCAAAACACTATCATGTACAAGTCAAATTAGGTATAATTTCTCATTGAAGACTACACATTTCAAACAAGTTCAAAAATACTAAAGTTGGCTCCCAAAACCCTTTTAAAATTTCTTTTATCTTCTAGATGACATACTGAAAATATGAAAAATGGAATAAAATGTGTTACAGATCTGGTGCTTGCAGCAGTACTTCAAAAAACTCAAAAAGTTTGGGGATTTTTTTATTCACCTTTAGTTGTTTTTACGACTTCAATTTTTAGCTTATGTATGTCAGATACACCAGTCCAGCGTTTTAAAGAACACAAAAATAAATCTCCAAAATGTGAGTCAGAAAACTAAAAA
Organism: Campylorhamphus procurvoides; assembly: GCA_013396655.1. NCBI lineage: Eukaryota > Metazoa > Chordata > Aves > Passeriformes > Dendrocolaptidae > Campylorhamphus > Campylorhamphus procurvoides. Next base: position 704,302 of record WBMV01004910.1, on the reverse strand, counting down.
AAAGAAATATAAATTCCCTGGTCAATTTGAAGAGTATTGACCTGGTATAGCCAGCAAGTATTTGCAGGAGGAAAAAATGGTGCAGAGAATAACAGATTACAAGTCAGTTATTTCAGTGTGGGTGGGGAGGAAGATAAAGGACAAGTGTAGCTGCATTGATTCTACAACTATTCTTCATCATGTTTTTAACATATGGCATGGATGCACAAAGCTCCAAATGAGAGCATTTTGAAGGGAGCTTTTTTTTTAAAATCACAAGAATAAACAAGTAAAATAGAGTACTAGGAGGGAACACCATATAAAATACTCTGATCCCCTTTATTGAAGAAAAATACCTTCCACTTTCTCTTCAAACATATTCCAACTGTTGATTTTGGCCAGAAAACCTCAACAGGATTGCTACCCAACCACCCAGATTTCACAGTTAAAGGGGCTGGTGATATTTTTGTATTCTCCTGCCTTCTTGTCTATAATTTACCTATCATTTAAGTTTCCAGATTTCTTCTGAAATTGGTATTAGGATGAGATCTGGTCATGTATCAGCTATTCCTCTCATACTTAGTTCCACAGAAAATAAAGCTGGGTGTGCAGCCCAGCCAGAACTGTAGCACGTATCAGTAAGTACCCATGGAACAGATCCAAGACATACAGAACGTTCATTAAATTCACTAGGATTTTACTTTTTTTCACTTTACCTTTTATTTCTAGAGGACAACTCTAAGCACCTCATATATGCTTGCCCATTAAATTTTTAACAGCGGGAAGACTATCTTACCCTCCTGTACTACCCTTTTTTGGCACTGCTTCAGATACAGTGATAACTGCTGGCTCATATGAAAGTAACCTCCCTTTTTCAGGGAATCGTAAATGCAAGAGCATAAGTTACTATATTTACTTTGTCTCAATACTCTCAATTACAGATAAAATATCTGGGGGAAGAAAAAAGAAAAAGCAGAGGAGGAAAGCCTCATAAGGATCCTTTTCCCCAGTTTTTCTCCTAATTTCTCAATAATTTTTCATCTCAGTTTTGAACCTGCCTTTTCTCTTTGTTTCTCTGTAGAAGTAGAAAAACAGGTAGTTTATAATACAGACACTAATGAGATAAGGCTGGTCATTCAGTGATTAGGAGAGAGGGAAAGAGAAAGACAAATAGATTAAATATATACACTGAGTAGTTATGTGCCTAATTCCAGCTCAATTCCTTAAACTCTCCCTGCTTTCCCTCCCTAAATTCTCTATGTCTCTCCTTTACTAACACCTTTTCCTTTTCTGAAACAGTTTTGTGTGACCATGTCTTTCATATAGACAGCAAATGATGGCAAGTAGCATGCAGATTTTTGAACTGTGACTCATTAAAAAAAATATATTTTTACCCAAAACCAAATAAGAGCTGATTTTTGTTCCTATTTTCCATAATTTCTCCTGAGGCTTTGGAAGCTCAGTCAGCTCAGTCTATTCAGACAGCTTTACACTACGCAGAGCTTGCTGAACAGAGCACCTCTAGGTGGATTTTATTTGGTAATGCTTTAGGTTCTAGTTATTCAACATCTAACTGCAGCCTAATCTCTTGTTCTGCTCATTAGTATGAATTTTACATATGCCAATCTCTAATTGTTTAAGGGAAGCTTAAAGAAAAAACTGAAAGGAGAAACATTTGAAGGTTAAGATTTTGAGGGACTTGATGCACACTTCACATTTTCATAAAGAAGTTAATCTCTTACACGAAATAGAGCAACTTCTACATAGGAAGCTCTACATTTAATCCTCAAAGCAATAGTTTCTATCTGATGAACCATGAAAAATTTTGAATGATATTGAACAAGTGATCGTACTGCAATTGTTTTCCAGTGTCTAAGCACATAGACCTAAGTGCTTCCTCAAGTAACCTGAAAATCTCTTCCAATGTTGTCTTCATTTTTAATTCAACAGGAGACAGCAGCATTTGGCTGTCAAGTGTCTTTAAATAGTAAGCAAACACTATGGCTCTGCAATGCACCTTTCCTGCAAGAAAAAAAAAAAAGAGTCTGCAATTATCACTGTGTGGTACCCTGTATATCAGTGTGCACTAGAATACAAAAGGTGCCTATTATCTGTACTGTTACAGACTACAAAAACTTCACCTTTAAGGCAGTACAGCAATTTACCAAGGCTGGTGTGTCTTTAAATAACTATGTCAGAAGAATGAGCATTATTCAACTTTTAATGGCTGTATCTACAGAAAACTTTGTGGCACAAAGCCACAGATCTTTCTCATCTGAAATTTATATTTAGATGCATAATTTCTTTTATCTGTATACCAATTTCTCATTGTTGCAGAACATATGCTCTTCCTCAAAATAACTTGCTATTTTTGTACTATTACTCAGCCGCATACTTCCACAAAGCTGCAAGTGTTACTTCAGATAAACTTAGTGGCTTTTTGGCTAGTTTCCATGTTACTTTAATGACAGAAAAAACGCTACCTAATGAAACATGATCCTGTACCCCATTCACCAAACTTGGGCTTGCTTTGGGTGAGGGTAGTTATCAGTCCCCAGTTGACTAGTGGGGATAGAGGGGAGGAAAAAGTACAAGATCTTACACATTTCCCCTCTGGTAAAAGTCCTTCTGACAGGAATGGTATCATATCCTACCTCTTAGTAACTCTGATGACTTTTTCTGCTATATTAAGTATTTCTGAATGGAAAATATTAGTGGTCCAAATTGTACAATTACCTCATCAAAGGGTGGATGAAAGAATGTTAAATATTCATGAGATTTAACAAAACAGTTCACAAGCGTCTTTCTAAGCCTTTGCTTTGATACATTCAGGTACAGTAACTTAAATTTCAAATGTTTTCAATAAATTACCATTGCCTCACTAATTGCTATTCAGATGTTATGCAATCTTTGAATTTCATAGCCCTGATATATTCTACCTCTTCCAGAACATTTTTGCATCAGCTGTTATCATGAGCACACCGATGCAATTTCCCTCCCCCAAACAAATATGACTGTGCAAGACATACACTTCAGCAAAAAGTCTTATTTTATCTTTAGAAGTAACTTACTGCAATCACAGAGATATGTGGGGATTGATATGTATTTTTTTTTAAATAGACACACCCCATACACTTCATACAGAAATAAAGCCTTTCAGTATTCTTCAAAATGAAGCAGCAGCTTGCTTCCTATGAGATTTGAAAAACAAACTGACAGTCTTTCCATTTTGATCATCATGATAAATTCAAATTTGTACAGATAGGGAAAAAATAGGAATTTAGCAGGACCGAATACTACTGGTTAAAACAGAGTTGGTTTTATTCTAAGTATGCATAAATTTCTTGCCAACTATATGCTTTCTTTTCTGTCTTAGAAAACTATTTTGAACGACATTTCATGGAGTTTAGTCATATAAATCAATATATTCTTATGCAAAAACACTCATTTCTTCAATCACATCATTTGTACATATTACACTCAATAATGCTGAAGTCTACAGAACCAAAAATGTATCATACAAGCATGTAAATGGTTTCTAATATAAAAAAAAAATAATTCTATAAATAAAAATAATTTTGACCCTAAAATCTATTAAACCCTCATTTTATGTTACAAGCCTAAAATGGACTTGCTGAACATGGTGATTTTGGGCCATTGACCTCCTCCCCGAGGAAGCTATAAAATCTGTCCTGAAAGATCTTCAACATATTTTGAAGAACAAGGTTTCCATCTGTCTGGGGATGTTCTGAGAGGAAACATACTGCTTTCAAGAACTGCTTAAAGCTACAGGAAAAAGATGTTTTGGACACAGGAATTCTGAAAATTGAATGCAAATTAATTGCTTCATCATACAGTGAATGTATCATATGCTGTTTGCACAGGTCCAGTCCAGCAGAACCATAGTTCATTGGGTCATTTCTGGACATCCAACATGAATAAACCACTTACAAAATGTTGTGAACTTATTTTTTCCTTGCATGTATCTTACCACTTTTTAATGTCAGCGCATTTTAATCTATTTTCCCTACAGTCCTCAAAGATGACAATTATTATCCTATGCAAAATTCTCCTAAATTGTTTGTGATCATAAGTAAAATTGACAGGACATAAATGAGTTGTGAGAAAAGCAACCTCCAGCTAAGGGAGCACTGAAAGACCTGAGAAAGGGAATCCATGTTCAGCTGCTCCAGGAAGACCCTTAAGAGAAGGTCTGACCAGCTTGAGTGTTAGCCCCACACTTAATAGAAATTAAACTATACTTTTATAAATGTATTTCCATTAGCATTGTCCTATCAGCATTAGCTATCCTGTAAGCTACTTTTGCAGAGTTTTCCATATTTGTTACATGACCCCTGCTAAGGACTACTCGACATTACACAACTTACCAGGATGCGAGAAGCTCTATGGAGGAAGCTGGGGCTTTCACTGAGACGCAGGGAGGGGACAGCAGGAATGTACTGACCTGTTTTCACTTTTCCATACTCTACTGCATCCCACCTGCTACTGGTATGTAAATTGGCTTATTTAAAACTAGCAGAACAAAACCAAAAAGCGTAATTGCAATGTTGGTTTAGTTATTAGAAATCCGCTCTCTCTCACCAAGTCATTCCCGCAGTTTATCAGCCTGGCAGTCAGATAGCTGCCTTCCATCACAGCACAGCAGGGCCACTATCACTTAATCATTATCATCAAACCACCTGCAGCCACACAGGCAAGGCTAAGCTGGAGTATTCTTTGCCTCTCTGTACCACTTCATCTGCCGCTGGGAAACTAGCCTGTTCTATTTTCACAGATGCATAAGGTTAACACAGTATGTTTTTGCTGCCATAGTACTGCTGGCCAGCAAAATAAAATTTTTCAATATGAGACATTAATGGGTAGTTTAGCAAAAATAAATTTAACACTGTTGTCTTTGCTGGGCATATTTTGATGAAGAAATGCTTTATCAGCAAAAAGGAAACTCCAATAAAAATACATATAGCAGCAAGACAATGAGCACAATATTTGTCACATGTATGTGAATGATCTTGTAGCCTGAAATAGGTCCAACTGTAAATCCATAAGTAATAGAATAAAAAGTAATAGAGAAAAAATAAAGCAATGTGACCTCAGTATACTTCAGACATGCTTGAATGAAAGCTTGGTTTTAACTTATTGTGTTTGAATAAATAATTAAAACATATTAATCAAAGCTTGAATTTAGTGCATTAGAAAAAAAAATTAAAACATAACAAAAATTCTAGACTGAAATTTTTAACTGAATTTTGTTTAAAAGTGTCCTAGTCCACAGTCTGAAGGAGTCATTCAGTTACTGAAACTATTCTTTATTCAAAAGTAAGGAAGCTGTGCATCTAAGAGAGCCTTCAAATATCTCAATACTAGTTTCTCGGTTTCTCTCCATTATGTGACGATGAACTGAGATCAGATTATAGGGGTTTTTTTCTTTTTAAAAAGTAATAAACCACAAAAGCTCCTAATTTAAGAATTAGGAAGTCAACAAGATAACATACTTGTTGAGTTGTCAACTGATTGTTAGATGAAATAAAGATAAGACCAGTATCTTGTCTTCATCAATATTCTCAAGCAGCCGTCCACGGCAAAGTAACAATAGGACATGATATTCCCCTGAATAGTCTTCCAGACTCCAAAACCTTTCCGCCCTTTCCAAGGAATTTTCTGAGGCAGATATTGTGGTACACTTAGAAACTAAGAAACCTTCATGCATTTCTCCCTGTGTACTTGTTCAGACTCCTCTTAGATTAAAAAAATATTAGCTTCATTTGATACCCTTTAGTACCCCATGGGAAGCCCATGCTTGAGTAGCCCACTGGCAGGACCTGTGGATCCCTGGGGAGAGGAACCCCTACTGGAGCATGTTTGCTGATAAGGCTCATGACCCCAGGGGGGGCCCATGCTGGAGCATCCTAAAAAAACCCCATCGCACTAGAATATTTGAATGATTATTTAATTTGCATGTCTAGGACTGCACTCTCCTGGTTTCCCAGTGTTGTCCAGCTCTGGTGGATCTTTAACATTCTGAAGATACAGCAAAACTTCCAGTTTTTCATAAAACAGCATTTCAGGCTCCTTGAGTTTACTTGAACTTTGATCCACTATGAAAATGAACATTATTCAGATGAAAGCCTTATCTGGTTACCTGTCTAAAACATGTGCTGTTCAATTCCTATGTTACACATTATTGTGAGGGCATCTCTTATGCTGTAAAGCAAAACAAAACAAAAAAGACAACCAAACAACAACAATAAAACGCACAAATAAACACACAAAACCACAAAACCCATAAACCCAGCATACTTTACATTACTTGCATATATATTTTTAAAAACCATGTAATTTAAAACAAATGCTTCAGGAAATTATTATTGCTTATTAAGGAAAGCATCTTTTTCACAGTCCTACATTCACATTAAAATAATCCAAGAATTTGTCAATCACAAGGTATTCAGCAGATACCAGAAACATAGTTTGGCATGCAAAGAAGTATTAGGAGTTTGAATGACACATTTACTGATAAAATATGAATATATCCATTTTAAGTGTATATTTCTACATCACAAACCAGGTTTAGTTTTCCAGCTACAAGAAAACTACCTTTTTACTAATTCCTATTCAGCCTACTGTTATATTACCCTGATCACTACTGTTAAGTCTTGCATTTTTTGGTAGAGAAATCTTCTGTCAATATATTAAAAAAAAAAAAGTATGTTGGTGTACCAAAATTCAAACTTTTGACCTTTGATTATGAAAATTAGTAACTTCTTTAAATTTAATAAGTAGTTCTATCTCTTCAAGCATCCAGGAGACATGCTGAATGCATGTTTAGGAAGTACTTGCATTTCTTTCACCTTTAAATTGTTGGTATTTCCAGCAGATTAGAATATAAGTATGCAGGAATTGAGAGATTTTAAAACTCAAGCCCTGTGAAGCCATTTTCAACAAAATTATTTTAATTCATTCAGGGTAGGAATGCAAATAAATCTTTTGAACACACACTGAGCACAGAAAATTGCAATGAGACTCCAGTATGATTATTATAACATGAGCAGGAATGGAAGAAAGTATTAGTGTGGCAGCTTGGAAGTGAGACCTTTCAAGAATACAGACACCAGAGAAGCAGTAACAGGGGTTAGAGCGCCTTTCAATCTGAGTAGCAACAATAATTTTCAAAGCAATATCATAAAATCAGCAAAATACTATAACTTTTTTGTCAACAAGCTCAATATACAATAACAGGTTACTTATAAAAAAAATCCCATATTTTTAATCTAAGAAAGATGATAACCACTAGTATGTTTTGTAGTTACTCAAGGCTGAGAAGACCTTGTGTGGGCTACCAGGCTCAGATCTCACGCACCATCCTTTTGCATCTCTATATTTCCTCCCAAAGATATTTCAAGTAAAAATAGGAAAAAGGTCTATCAGGTATTTTACTTCCATCTTTGCTGAAAAGTGACAACAAACACTTATTCAAATATGTTAGGCTTTACAGAGATACACAAACAGTGGAAAAGCACACACTTAGACCAGAAAAGGGATGACCCTTTCCTTTTCCCTTTCTACTGTCATCATAATCTCTTGATTCTCAGAGAAATAGTCTGCACATTTCTTTTGGTATTTTGTTATTTAAAATATTTAATACTATTAAAGAAGTATGGAATTACGTTTTTGCTTAAAAATAAGTATTTGGGGAAAACTCTGATTACATTAAAAATTTATTCCAATGTTGATTAGTTTTGGTAGAAATTAATAGTTATATATCCACCCTAATTAATATTAAAATGGTTTCATTAGCTTAATCTCACAGATCTATTTCTTCTTTTACTAAATTTCTATGTGACCAATGGTATGGAAATCCCCCAGCAACTCTGCCATATCATCAATACAAGGGAAATGTATCACTTTAAAGGTTGTAAGGAGAGAGAGAAAAAAGCAACCAGATAATATAATAATAAGATAATAACCTGATACACTTCAAAAGATACACTGAACAGGAGGGAAAATATTACCAACCAGAATAAAAAGCTCAGCTCTTTTCCAAGAACTAGCCTGAGACTAACTAGGCTCATCTGCTTCATGGTCACTAATTATGAATGGATATAATGGGTCCTCTACTTACAAATACCAACACACTTTAAATGAAAAAGTATGGGTTTTCTCATGATAGCATAGGGAGTTTGAAACAACCAAAAAGCCGAAACAAACCAAACCCCTCAAAAAAATGTATAATTGCAATTCTAGAAATTTCATTTTAAATGAAGAAGAAATTCAGAGGGAAATCAGAATATTTGAAAACAATCCTGACTTATTTTTAAAAAAGAGTAGTTAAACTAGTTCAACCTCGCTATGGATACTCATTCAGGATTAAAGTAATTCCATACACTTTAGGTCACATCCAAAATAAATTAAATTAAGGAAACTAATTTTAAAAACATTCTGAACAAGGATTTAATGCAATTTGATGAATCTACTTCAAATCCAGTTAGTGCAGATTAATTGAGTGTCCTTGTGTAAACTAGCCCAAAGACCTTAGAGATGCTATCATGCAGAAAAAACTGCATAGTTTTAACCTCACAAACTATAATGTATGCAAAACCCTCTATTATAACAACTATTATTACAACTTTTTTTCCCACATAACTTTGTTTTAAAAGGAGACATTTGCATTTAAATTATTAAATTTGAATTTATTTTTTTTACTTTAATAAATCAATTTCTCACTTTGGTAGAGGCGTTAAAATGAGGACAAGGATCTCCTTATAAACTAATGCTAAAAGTAATCACAGAGCAAGAAATCCAGCTAAGCCTAGAAACAGTCACAGTTGACTGGCACTTCCACACTGGGGAATATTTATTTTTATATAGGAAAGAAACTCTAGCACTTTCCAGGAAAACACAGATATTTATTCTTAAAATCTAAAGAATAGTGCACTATGGGAAACTGGTCATTATTTGCTATTTTCAATGTTCAACCCTCATTTATGGGAATCACCAAGATTACCTTGCTTACAATAATTCTCAGGCCATGCACAGCAAGAAGTAAAGAAGGAACAGAAGTTTCTGGCCTGAACACAGAGATCTGCGAACATGACCTGACAGCCACACAGAACTAAGGCCCAGCTCCATCAGCTTCAGTTGCCTTTACACTAAGAAAGGTTGGGCTCTGTTACAATGGAATAAGAGAGAATCCTGAATGGATAGCTAAATACTTGGAGATATTGAGTACTTCTCAGTAAGCAAGGCCATAATGTCTTGTATTTGGTAATGAGTTCACTTAAGTAAGTTAACAAGAAATCTGCAAGCTATTGCAGTGCTACCTCCTGTTAGGCTATATTCTTCACTTTTGCACAAGAACGGTCTTTCACACCTTCCATCCCCTGACTGGCTGCAGAAGGCAGCAGTTTGCTCCTGCAAACACTTCTGCGGGTATTTCAGTCACAATGTACCAGATTAGCAAAACACTACTAATTAAACTACTGATAGCAATCTTGTTACTAGGGCGTGTAGTGATAGGACAAGGTGGGGTAGGTCTACGCTGAAAGAGGCCAGTTTTACATAAGGTATTAGGAAGGAATTCTTCATTGAGAGGGTAGAGAGGCACTGAAACAGATTGCCCAGAGAGGCTGTGGATGCCTGACCCCTGGAAGCATTCAAGGGCAGGTTGGATGGTGCTGTGAGCAACCTGGTCTAGTGGAAGGGTAGGGTTAGGGTTAGGTCCCATGCTAAAAAAATCAGAACGAGGAATTTTCCCTTGTGATGCCTTTGAAGTGAAACATTTAGATACTTCATGAAGCCTTTGTAAAGGAAGTTACTTGTAAAGGAAATTTTAGAAGGTGGAGTAAAAGCACCAAAATCAGAAGTCAATTATTTGCTCTAAACTCGGTCAAAAGCACCCCTCCTTAATCTTCCTTCCCTCAAAAGTAACAAGCTCCTATTGCACAAATAATGTACTGCAGATATCTTCACTGGCACAGCATACTTCTTTGCTTATACCCATTCAGATGTGCTGAACAGCATAATCAACATAAAGATAATTCTATGTCTAATCTTAATCTCCTCAACAGATAAGCATGAAAGGAAGGAAAATAGTAGATAAGCAATGCATTCTCTCCTCTACCAGACTTTTAACAAAGGAAATACTGAAGTCTCAGCCAAACAGCTCAGGCGATCTTATTTCCCCTTCCTCTCTTGCTCTCCTGTTTAGGAGTGGGTCATAATTATACTAAAGTAAATAGAGTAGTAACCATTTTTAGGTCACTGACAAAATACTTCAGTGAGAAAGCGTGGAAGCAATCAAATCATCACGGAGCTTTTCCTGCAGCTGGAATGATCCAAATCCAGGCACTCATCAGTTTAACACTGAATGTCATGTATACAAGTACTTAACAATTCATCTGCATAGCTTTATCACTTCTGCTGTCAAAAACTAGTAACTTCTTATAATTTGATTTCAACCTAAGACATCTTAGAAACTGACTCTAAGTGTTACTATTTTAAGAACCACTTGTAAATTAAACCTGCAATCATGTTCAGGCAAGGGCAGATTTGTAAGTTCTTAAATCACTAGCAGTTTCAGCTAATACTCAAACAGACAAAACAAGAGCAATTAAAAAAAAGTCAATAGTTGTATTTTCAAAGCACTTTTGAAAGTTATTTTCATACTAAAATGCTTCCAAAAAAAGCTTGTAACCTAGAACTCTGCTTGGCTTCAATTAGTATAAAAAATTACAGGCCACAGAAAGACTGATTAATCCACTTCCTGCAGCTAAAAAAAAAAATCTCATGAGTCATGAGTATGACAGGTGCAACAGAACTAAAGTCAAGGAGAGAATGCCACACTACCAATTTTAGACAAATTTGCATTGTAAATACATTTAAATATAAGCATTTAGGAAAATAAAACAAACTTATATTACCAACCCATCACTAAGCTAGTTCAAGCAGCTAGTGCTACCATTAGAAACAGGTTGGAATTTTTGTGTGGTTTCTCATAGGAGGCTTATATTTATAAGATACTGGCAATTTGCATGGTAGACATTGAAGCTGAGGAATTCTGGAAGATTTGATGAAGCAGAGAAAGAAAAATCCTTATTGAACAGAAGGAAAATTTAATGGAGATAAGGGTATTTCATTGAGAAAATGCAATTATTCATTTAATTACAGCAAATAGTATTAAGGCAAAAAAAAAAGCTAGAATATCAAAAGAACATCAAGATCTTAACTAAATCCAATTATGACAGAAAATGTAGGTAAAAAAACACTGATGGGAGAATCATCTGGAGACATTTAATCACTCAATATGATTGCTATATGCCAAACGCAAGTAATTTGTATCATCTGCCTGTAAAGAAGGCACCTTAATCAATCCCATCTTTCAAAAGTCTGTGCTTAAACCAAGACTCAGTTTCTAGACCTTCTGCACAACCATCTTCATCTGACACCACTGCTTAAAAACCTGGTCACTTGCTCTTCAGGTTGGTACAGCATGGCTTTCGTTACAATTCCTAAAGAGGCTACTTCCTCCAATACATTCCATCCCCTTCCCCCACATTTTCCTATAACCGTAACACAACTCTAGGTACATAAAATGAGATTGAATAGCAATTTATATGCACACAGCTAGAATGCTCTGAGGCTGTGCAATTTCACACTACACTCGCTCAGAGGCAGATCAGTAGACCTTGTAAACAGAATTAGGGTGATCCTGCAGTTTGAGGTATTCACCTTCAAGACTCCAACTCAAAGCATAATCCCCTGCCCCAGTTCTAGATTAAATAAAGTAGACTTGACCTTCAGTTTCCCACTTCCTAAACTAGTCACTGAGATTCCTAAATACAGTCTGAAGACTGCCCAACATTAGGTTTTAATATGATCAGTTAAGCAAAACTGTGCAAGGACCTCTTCATGAAATCACATGGGCTGTTGTTTGATGCACACTTGCCAAGTATCATCCTAACACACTTCTTGTACTTTGTATAATGCCTTACCCCTGCAAAGTCACTCCACCACAGTCCCACTGATCATTATAACATTAATTTAATTTGTATCATTCTTCCCTTGCTTTCAGTGGGATTGCTCCCAGAATAAGAGTCTTGTTGTACAAAGATCCATAGTCATAATCCATCTCCTACTGAATAGAGCTGTGAGTAGTTACTGTGCGTGCCTTGGAGTTTAGTATTATGCAACCTTCCTCTGGCTTACCCATGTGGAGAAATATTAAAATAAATTAACATTTTACTGTCTCTTTAATTGGAAGTGTCTGTTTGAAACAAATATGTTTATCAAACAGTTTGACTGGGAAAATACATTACTGTAGCTGCAGTTACCCAAATTACATGCTGTCTAAAGCAAAAAGGGCAAAAGCCATCTGGCTCCATATAACTTACATTTTCTAGACAGCTTGCAGCTGGTTCTGATTACGCAGCATCTCAGTACTCCCAGAGATCTATTTTTAACTCTGCAACTTTATTTTTAGTGCTCACACATCCAAGGCACATGGTGTTTACATTAATAAATGAACAACCGCCTACAGTTAAGAAAGGCTTTGTGCAATTCTTGTTGCACAGTCACTGCGCAACATAGATGGATGGTTAAATAAAACATCATGTGTTCTAACTAAAGAGACCTGGCCCACCTCTTAGCTTTTTACAGGACTGCAGAAACCATCTCTGGAGGGCTTGAATGGCAAGAAGACAGTGATAGACAACAGGATGATTTCCTTCTTCTTAAGTGACATTGGGTGGCATGTCCTAGGGAGAGCACATATCTCTTGGCCCAATCCCTCCCCAGAAAATTTTTTTTCTTTTTTTTTTAGTTTGTTTTTGGGGTTTTTTTATATATATGGAATAATTATCAATGCACAGTTCAGAATGACTGAAATCTGCTGCTAAAGCCCTGAAATTGCCAGAAGAGTGGATGCTGCAGGACCAGGAAGCACTAGCAGAATTATTTTTAATAGACAGACTCACATACACGTACACAAAGTTTATACATGATTTATTATTGCAAAATACTCGATCATTCTTGTACCATTGAAATATCCCTTTCACAAGGGTATTAAACATATGCACCAGAAAGGCTGAATGTAGAACATGTTTTCTGATTTTTTTTAAGGTTTCTGTTTTTTCTTTCTATGGTATAACTGAACTGCAACATTGTAACTGCAGGGTGGGGGAAGCCTAAGACCAATCATCAGCTATAATGAAGTTAGACATAGTTAAGCTAAACCATGCTACAGTTTTATAACATTAATTCCATATTGCATGAACTTGCAACTTATGCTATTGCATAGACTACTATGTATTTGTGACCTACTCCACTTCTGATCCCTTACTCTTCCAAACCATTGGGCAATGCAAGTTTTCAAAGGGACCTGGTCCCAGAATTTGGTTCTGGACAGTTATATTGAAAGAACTATTAATCCTGAAAGTAAAAGGTTTTTACTACTTCCAGAAACACTTCTCAGAAGTAAGAAAACACAGAATATAAGAGAAGAAATCCAGATTTCTGTTTAACATGCAGTTAAAAGAATTTGCTCTTCTAGTCCATATCCACTGAGCTGTATCACTAATATAACAGACTTTGAAACTATTACGAGATAAACACCTTAAAATCCTGTCAGTGAGAATGTTTTCAGCACCATAAAGTACTGACTAGCTGTAAAATCTTAGTCAACTTTGAAACAAATTTCCATTTCAACAGCTAGATATGCAGAGCACCAGAGAAGCTCGTCCCAGTTCCCTTGTGACATTGAGAACCAGTACAAACAGAAGGGAGGCTATTTCCCCAGAAACTTCTTTCAAAAAATTTCTTTTCCTTACTCACACTGTAGACACTTATTCTCATGTATTCTTAGGTTTCTGCATGTGTCTTCTCTATGTACCTTTTTCTTATGTTCCTGTTCCTTATCCTTTAAAGCCAGGTCCAGTGCTTTCCCCCTCCATGGCTCTTAACCACTCCACTCCATCTCATTTTCCCTTCTCTATGCTCCTGTCAAGTCACGGTGTCACCGTCTTTCTTCCTAATCCTCCACTGCATGCAAATGTTTCATTATTCAGTTGACTGGCTGGGAAATTTCTTACTGAAAGGACTACACTATTAAATTCCAATGTACAGACAGATCTGCACTCTAAAGACAGCCACTGCAGCTGTGTCTCCCTTCCAGAGAAATGAATGGTGCCTCCACAAGTCTGTAGGCACTCCTAATCAGCTAATCAAAATCAAAACATTATTTTCCATCTATTGCAGATTCCTTGGATGGTAATGGCTTACAGAGAATTCACAGGAACAAGCTTTCTTGCATGTTTTGTGAGGGAGAGCAAGTAGAACCCTCAAGTGCATCCAATAATGTGGTGCGAAAGGCATGTTCAAATACACCAGTTTGAAACACTGTAACACTGGTAAAGTCACAGAAATAACACGGGAGAAAGGAGGTGCAGCATTTCATGTAACAGACGTGTGTTTTGAGTTCCTCTCTCTTCTACTCTTTACAAAACAGCTGAACAGAAAAAGCAAAGTACTCAGTGGCTATTTCAGGATTTTCCTGATTTACCTTACAAGTACTCATGAATGTGTCAACAAAAAAGATTGTCTTGGGCAACTGCTGAATGTTTCAATAGAGAAAAAACCATATTCATCAGGATTTGGGGCAGCTTTTGAGCCATATAAAAAGAACCCTCTCTGTACCCACAGCAACTACTGAAAGCTGAGCTGGGGATACCTAAATGAGCTGTATTCACTTTAAGTCACTAAAGATATACTTCAAGGCTAGAGAAACAGCTGCATGCACCTTAGAGAAAGCTGCGAAAGATCAGATGTCTGCTGTCTTCATGCAGCTTAAAGTTTGTGTATTGTGAACTGACCTTTATTGCAGCGTACTGCCTCAAAATAGTGGTTTTAAAATACATCGCTTTTAATATAAGCAATGTGAGTCACACAGCACAGAGCATACACAACATCTCCTTGTCTCCATACTTACATAAAAACTTTTTTTCCTTTACAACACCCCAGATCTGTAATCTGTTGTGAATGTCTCAGTCAGGTCAGATAATTCCCTATCTCCCAGTGAAGGAAAAATCAAGAATACAGACAACATGAAACATATAAATTAATGACATGAACATTCAATTCTGAAAAACCTGTAAACTCCTTTTTGCATAGCACAGATGCAGCCTTATAGAGCAGCCCACAGAAGAAGCCACATGTGAGGAGTTTACATAACTCATGCCATGGCAATGTCCTGCAGTCAAGCACTGCGGGGTACAAACCCTTATTAATCCAAAATCCAGACAATTGAGAGTGACTATATCTGCAATTTGAGGGATATTAAGGAATGAGAGATTAATAAACAATAAGTACTTGCATAATTTTACTTTTATGCAACACAAATTTTCCTGTCACTTCCAGGTACTACCTTAGGAATCTAAGAGAAAATTGAAAATATGAGATTTAAAATTGCGATCTATGAAAAAAGGTAAAAGAAATGGATTTCTGCAATCTGGTAAAGCAGATTCCAGAAGACTGGAAAGAAACACCAAAAAATGCTATCCTAAGAAAACACTGAACAAGTGAGGGGAGAAAATGGCATGGCATAGGTCACTAGTTCTCATGTCTTCAGATCAAACAGCCATTAATTACAATTGGTAACAAAGGGAATTTTGGGTAGAAGTTCAGAAATCCTAAAATAGCTTAGTGCTTTGTTTTGGCAGAAACTGCCAAAATGTTGTACCAGGATTTTTAAAGCCACAATATCCCTTGTATAATGAATGGGACTTTTGTCCAGCACTCTCAGGTTGCCTTTCTTCCTGCCAGAATTTCCAGCCAAAGACCGGAAGCTGAAAGAGACTCCATTCTGGAGAAGACATTAAGGTTGACAACATCAACAACCCTCATAACAGCCTCTAGCACTACAGCCCTCACCAAAATTAGGCATTACCCCAGGATGCCTGATAGTTGCCCAGCTTTGCCATAACTAAGAAAATAAAAGGAAAAAAAAAAAGGCATTATCTAGGTATTACATGGCATCAAAATTCTCCCCTGTAGACTAACAGTCCAAAACAAGATCTTTTGCATTAATCTGTTTTAGATCTCATTAAACTTACAAAAGAAATTCTCGGAGTTTACAAATCTTGCACATCTAAACTGCAACTCTAAACAGAAATAGACATTAACTAATAGAAATATAAATAGAGTAGAAGTCTTGTATAAAATCACACATGGAATGAGATCATCAAGAGGGACTGTAGAACACATTCTGGTGTTAGCCTTTAAAACTAAAAGTCATCTAGTCTTCTTGGAGATGATAATTTTTTTACAAAGAAGCCTGAGGCAGGTTCAAACCATGAGTTTCATTAGGCCACCAGAGCTTGGATCTATCCACAACATGCATATCACTGCCTGAAGTAAAGTATGACACGCACACACCCCAAATTTAAATCATACCTTAAGATCCCTTTAGACATTCATTTGCTAAATGATACAAACCAGTGCTTAATTTCTAGACTAAGATATTCCATGCACTCTAACATTTTAGACTTTGTAATGAAGTTTTGAAATTGCCACCAGTTTCAAAATTAAGGTGCAATGAAATAGTGCTGCTTTCTGTGAGTTACCAATCTGCAAATTACCTGTTAGAAGTGTTATAATTATCACTGCAAAAACACTTTTTCTGCAAAAACACATCTTGGCTGCCAGAGACAAAATTAGGAGGTGGTGTGTGGGTGGGAAAACATTAAATGTTGGCAAACATGCCTTTTTTTAGGGTATTCCATATAATCAACATTCATGCAGCTAACCTAATAAATGAAGAAACTAAAATAAAGGCTTTACTCATAGTGTTTTATCTAACTTTCTGTATAATGTAATATTATAACATTTAGTATTAGTTATAATACTTTATTATTAATATATTATATTAATTCCAAAATCATTCAACAAATCGCATTTCACATAATCCTAACTGCTTTGTGTTGCGTATCTCAATGAATATGAAAGAATGCCTGGCGGTCAGGTGCTGCACTATCACTTTAAAAGTGGCATGTTAGATGACATGACCTTGTTGGTCATTTCTTTCAGCTATAGAGCTGAAAAACAAAAGTGTTCACTGAGCCTCCAAATTCTTTGTAGACAGAACTGGAAACTCTTAAAAACCATAAACAACCAGCAAAATGAAGAAGTCCTTAGTATTACTCTCCAGGTTTACCTAGGGCTGGGCAGTCCCACAGTGTTGGAGGCTGAGCATGCTTCTGCTCCAGGATCGCTCATGATCCTTTCTTTCCAGTGTAGGACACGAGTTAAAAACACTTTTTCTCTTTTCTCTTCCTTCCTCAACTTGCCAAGACCATTGATTGTGTGGTTATGTAGTAAACCACAAGGAACCAATCCAGACTAAAAACAACCCTTTTTTCTTGGGAATAGCTGAGCCTGGGTCAGTTCCAGAATCTGTTTCACTCTGTGGCCACTGGCACAATGGAGGAGTCAATTAGAAGAGTGAGAACAATGGGCACACAGTCACTACATCTGCTTTTTCTGGCACTGCCACTGAAAGAGTAATTTCTCAACATGTAACCCATTGGAGGAACCGTGTGGCTCCCTGGCTCAGAGTCTCCCACTTGCTCTCCTACCTTAGAGGTGACTGTCCTGTCTTCTCCCCCCACTAAGACAAATATAGCAATGAGTCTTAACACCACATCATTTGGTAAGTGATTGGAATGACACAGCTATCTGATGAGTAAAATCACTCAGGAGGTAAAGTGTATTTGTAGCAATGCAGGGAACTATGAGCTTCCTACACACTACTTGTATTTTCAGATATGAAGAACCCTGCAAATAATGACACTATAAAAGAATTCTTGTTGTTTTTATCTGGATCCTGCACCAGTAATCCTCCAAATTGAAATGTGAGGATTGACAGGGAGAAGAATTAGGAAAGTGACTGACTGGTCAAATAGGATATGCCAATTAAGCACCTTGAGATACCAAACTTCATAGTCTCTGGCCTATACTAATTAAGTATTTTTAAAAACACAACTCCCCAAATTCCTTCTCCATGCCCACTCTCCCACCCCACCCCCCCAGGCAAACAACACACTAAACAGCAAATTAAAGCAAATAATGACTGTAGAAGACCACACACATTACTGGGGATGCCAAGACTAAGAATGGAATTCACATGATGGGGGGAAGGAAAGAAGTAAAAAAAACCCTAAACATATAACTATTAAAAAAATTAAAGGAACAAAGAGTAGATAGGAAGTTCAAAGATGGTAGTGAACTCCTTCTTCCAATAATATAAAAATCTAGGCCCTGGACCACATAGAAATGGAGCACATGTCATCTGCTGAATTCAGATGGGGAAAAAAATTTCTTTGGTTGAGCTTCTTCAGATTCTGACTTTATTTGGAATTACACAATATTCTTGTTCCCAGAGCAAATTCCTATACTTAGGGAAAGCTTTACAGGTTAAACTAAAAAGTTTGCTTCAAGTAAAGCCAAGCTTCCATAAAGCAATGCAGGATGCTCCCACTGTGTAAGCTACCAGGAAGCACAATGACTTTGGGATTACAGACAGTAAAGCAGAGTTTGTTAAATATTTCCTGTGAGACTGGTATACTTCTAAATTTGGAGGCTTTCCAAACTCACTTAGAGTGATGGCAGACTTCAGTAAAAACACACAAAAATTTTGTCATACACTTAGTGACAATCAAAGCAACTTCTAGGTGGCTATTGGGATTTATAGTTTCAGAGGATGAGCCACATGAGGAATTAGTCTCCCCACAATTACCCAGCATAATCCAATGGCTAATTATCAACACTGTTATAAAATACCATATTTTCACTCTATAGAGAGAATGAAATCTTCTGATTTGCCTTTCCTAAGGTCACTCAACTTATAAACATACTCATTTACCTGTTTAAAGTTCACTAGATTCCAATGAAAGTCTAACTGTGCCATCTTGGTCTAATGAACTAATCATAGTAAAAATTATGATACCTCTAAAAGGACGGTGAAATACTGTGTTTTGCCTATAAACAATAACTTTCATGGCTACTTCTAGAGGTACATGTTCTAAATTAACACTGAGGATAAATTATGTACTTAAAATGAGAAAAAATTTTCACCTCTAATTTAAAAAAGCCATTCAGAGGAATCTTTATAAGTTCTATAAACCTTTCAAGATTTATTTCCAGAAAGCTAATTTAGCTGTTACAGTGCCAGGAGACAAATAGCAGACCTGTGGTTTGAGTACACAGACCAGCAAGCTAAC
The DNA here is from genome assembly GCA_013396655.1 of Campylorhamphus procurvoides. Lineage (NCBI taxonomy): Eukaryota > Metazoa > Chordata > Aves > Passeriformes > Dendrocolaptidae > Campylorhamphus > Campylorhamphus procurvoides. The sequence goes on along the minus strand of WBMV01004910.1, from coordinate 685,037 downwards.
AGTTATTTTGAAAGACAAATTCCCAGACAAAAACCATTTAGTGGCCAATATTAACAACTGATTTCCGAAAATAAAAAACAATGCAGTTCTAATTTTCAAGCACAGTATTTGTTTGAAGAGATATTTTTTTTTTATGTATGCACAGGTTAAACTTTGTATGTTTATATCATCTTAAAGCACTGCAAAGTTATACCAAAAGATACTCTTCAGACCTGTTTTCTTCAGTTCACCTGAATTTGTAAAAAGTAGTTAACAGTGCACTGTCTATTTGTTATCATTATTTATTTACTTAAATAACAGACTTTCCTGAACATCTGCAAGTGTAAAAGCACCAATAAGAGCAGAACTATGACACTTTAATGCTATCATTATCAATATTAATTGTAAATGCTGCAAATTACTTCCAAGAGGGACACCTCCCTCCTGCCATAGTAAGTAGTTCAATATATTTAACAATTTGAATTACTAGCAAGTCAACAAGATGATTTCTTATCTACTGCATGCACAGAACATTTTATTCATTATTTGGTAGTCTTGTACATTAAATCCCCGGTGACAAAGTCCATTCTGAATCCAAATTTTTCATTCAAGCTAGTGAATTGTTGGGATTTTACCTAGAAATACCTAGATAAGGATGTCAGTCTTAAACTATTATAAGAAAACTACAGGCAGAGTCTGTAAACATCAACATCTTTTACATTTCATAAGGGCAAAACCAAGATTTATGACAGAAAGTATTTCAGAGTTCTCTAAGGAGACTCAAGAGGTCAAAATTTGAGCTGAAAATCTGAGTCATGCTTTGCATTGAAAGATAAAAAAAAGGAGGGAGTGCTGTGGGGAAAGAATCCTTCCTTTACACACTTCACTATAACTGAACTTGTAGATGTTATTGCTTCTCTTTTGGTACCTTAAAGAGCTGCAGTACTCTGTCATACACTGACAGACAGACATAGATAACATATCTATTAATCCTGAAAGTTATTGGGCTATACTCAGTGAATTCACCAAACATGTATCTAATGCAGCTTGTGATATATTTCTTTTTAACCATGGAAAAGTCATCACAAAGCCATCACAAGGAACAAATGTATATGATGCCTTCAGTCTACAATCAGAGATCCAAAAAACATCCATGTACTCAGCTACTATGGAACACCTGCCAAAACAGACCTACATATGAAGAATAGGTTTTAGGCTTCTGGTATTTCATTTACTACTTCTTTTATTTTGGACTCAGAGTTCTCTTAAATCTTTTTACCAAAAAACTGACAAAATACATTTTAAAGTAACATACTTTAAAACATTTAAAGTATTCATAAAAATAATCATATGTTCACAACATCTAATGCTGGCGAGGAGACAGTTACTGGACTGCCATATAACCTTTCACTGCATCTTAGTTTCAAAACAGTAGTGGAAATAGCATTTTGAAACATTTCCTAAATTAGTCTTTACTAATATGAGGAAAATTATCCATAAAAATACAGAGAAAAGCAGAACAAAAAAACAGAGGAACTCAACTTTGCAGTGAGGAAAAACAAGCTACTTCTCATGAGGAACAAAAAAATGCCTATCAAAGGAATTCAGAATCAAGATGACAGAAAAGTGATCCAAAAGTAGGAGCTGGCAAAATTTAGCACATGGCTCCTTTGTCTTCCCACTCACTTAATTAAGAAATATCACTTTCTGTTGACTACAGCAACAGGCAACTCTTAGAAGGTACTAAATACCCGGAAAAAAAAAAAAGTCATGTTGTTGATAGCAGAAAAAAGTTTGGACGAAAATTTCCAAAATATTATGTATCAGACTTGGATTTTAATTCAGTAATTACCAATAGATAAAAGAGCTGATTTCACTTAGGTGCGTGTAAGTAAAGTAGACACATTTTAAACCTGTTCTCTTCAGCAACAGGCATATGCTGACACATTTTTGAAAACCAGGGACAGTGAAAAGCAATTCCATTAAAAACTTTAGTGGTTTTGGTGTTTGGGTTTTTTTTAATACAATTGATTTCACTGAACTATTCCAATACTGCTTTTAATTTCAAGGTGAAAAGTAAAGTACAAAATCTGAATGATCTGGGTGACAGGAGAGGCAAAGGGGAAAAGAAATGAGACCTCTATGGACTCATTTCCCTTCTCACATTACCAAAAGAAAACTTCTGATTTGTCCTCACAGAAATATTTATAATCCACCTTTCCCTAGAGATGCTGTTTTTCTCAGAAAAAATCTGGGTAACAAATACCATATTAAATCAACACGTGATTTAAATGAAGCAATCTCTTGTTCAGATGAGCAGCATTCTTTGCAAGGGTTGGAATCCCTGGAAACTGAGCTGGTAGGCACACAACAGAAACAATCTCTAACTATACCATGATGTTAATAGAAAATATATTTCAAAATACTAGACAGTTAAAGACACATAACTCCAAAATACACCTGTGAGTATATTAATTTACCACTGGATAATACTTAAAATTTAAAAGAAAATCTCTCTGAAAACTGTAACTATTCCTTATAAGAGCAGTTCTGCAGAGAACCTGAGAGCCTTGGGGGTTGACAAGTTGACTATGAGTTGGCAGGGTGCCCTTGCAGCCAGGAGGGTTAATGCTATCCTGGAGTGCATAGAGTGTGGTAGAGTGTGGCCAGCAGGACGAAAGTGGTGATCTTCCCCCTCTACTCAGCCCTAGTCAGGCCACATCTGGAATACTGTGTCCAATTCTGGTCTCCCCGGTACAGGAGAGACAAGAAGCCGCTGGAGAAGGTCCAGCAGAGGCTACAAAGATGATTAAGGGACTGGAGCACCTCTCCTCTGAGGAGAGACTGTGGGAGCTGGGCCTCTTTAGTCTAGAGAAGACTGAGAGGGGATCTCATTAATGCATATAAATATGTCAAAGGTGGGTGCCAAGAGGATGGTGCTGGGCTCTTTTCGGTGACGCCCAGTGACAGGACAAGGAACAGTGGCCATAAACTAAAACACAAGAGTTGAATCTCAGCATAAGGAAGAACTTTACATCGAAGGTGGCAGAGCACTGGAACAGGCTGCCCAGGGAAGGGATGGAGTCTCCCTCTCTGGAGACATAAAAAACCCAGCAGGACACATTCCTGTGTAACCTGCTCTAGGTGACCCTGCCTTGGCAGGGGAGCTGGACTAGATGATCTGCAGAAGTCCCTTCCAACTCCAACAATTTTGTGAAATAAATATTTTCTTTTCAGTCCAAGGCTTTTTATGCGCAGCGATAAGCTCAGAACCTGCAATGGCAACAGGATGTAAACATTTCCTTAATGATCTTACAATTTATAACAAGTAAAGCAAACATCATCACCTTTCCCTGTTGGGATTCAGCATTTTATTTTATAGCACTACAGATTAGTGAGAACCCAGTCCCTGAAGATTCAAAGAGCTGGGATCAATTTAACAGCTACAGTGTTGTTGCAAGCAGATGTTGCTATGCTGGAGACCCTTTCATTGCATCATACAATGTAAGGAAATAATTGTGTGCATTGGTGCTGCAAAAAAAAAAAATCTATTCAAAGAGGTTCCTCAAATAATCTTTGAATAAAACATGCATAACTTTTTGCTTGTTTCACATCAGGTCTTTCAATGGGCTTTCTGAGAATTTAGGTATGAATGGAAAGCAATTCTAAAGAAATATGCATTTTCTTCACTTAGCACACTACATTATAAAAACACAAAAATCTGGTACACAACCCCTTAACCATTCTACAGCATTTCAGAATTTTCCATTCACAGAACAAGCCATCCTTGAAGTGGACGGGCCTATACCATTCATCTACAGAGTAGCATCAGTTTACAAGCTTGCCTCTTGCTTTTTCTTCTCTCTTTTTTTTTCTGAAAATATACTTATCTTTCATGTAAACAGCATGTATGAATGCATATACACAAGCTATATATATATATATATGTGGGTTAGATAAATTGTAAAAAAAAAAAATAAAAATAAATAAGTACATTTACCATTTTGTTGTAACTAACAACCATGACCCAAAATATCAACATTTTACAATATAGTATGAAAATTTTCATGTTTTAGGTACAAAATACACAGATTGGTATTCAAACAAGGTATCATCCAGGTGTTACACAAAAGAAAAAGAGTGGGTTTAAATACTGTTTGTATACTGTATGTGCCCAAAGTTTTCTGCTTAGAAATTATTTTAAACTGTCCTAACCACTGGCTGTAACTCAATATTGTAACCTCTTTCTTGAAGAAGTTCAACATTCTCAGGAGTAAAAATGGAAAAGCACAAAACCCCCAACTCAAACACTACTAGACAATCTCAANCATAGGAAGAAGCTGCTCATGTCACTGCCAATCCAATAATTTTTCTTTTGGAATACTAGGGATACTTCCTCAACTACTGGAGTGCCTAACAAGAAAAACAAATACATTCTGATATATATTTTAAACCTGTCAGAAGTTGAATCATAAGAATCAGAGAGTCATAACCTAGTTTGGCTTGGAAGGGACAATCCTTCCACCTCTTCATCTCATAAGGTTAACCTTCATAAAAAACAAACTACAGGAGAAAGAAAAAGAAGCATTAAAAATTGCAATGGGACAAAGACACATTGGCCATGTAGAGAAAATGCCTATGTTTGAAGAGGGCTGGAAAAGAGGAACTCAGTTACTATGGATGCAATAAGAAAATTCAGCAATTTTCATCTCCTAAAAAATTCTAATCAAGTGTTAACTGCTCACAGACATGGGAGGCCTCTCCTACTATTCTATTCCCTACCAGACTATTAGAGGGACTGTTCTGGAACCAGAAATTTGAATGACTGCCAAAAGGTGATAGAACACTGCACAAAACACATCTCAGACTCCCTCAATCAGAGAAGGAGAGAAGAGATGGTCAGACAGAAGAGATGGTCACATCCTCATCCTTCTTTAGTCCACAGCATTTACTTTGAGCAGGATGCCAGACTCAAGTCCAAATAAATCTTGCCCCATTTCCCTTTCACTGAGGGAAAGAAAAATGAGGATCCTATGCCTAACACTGCCCTCAAGTACTGCATTTCTGTATGTATCATAGAGGTGAAATGGTTGCTGAAGCAATGCAGGGTTTTCAGAGGCAAACTCTAATGATAATCTAAGTACTAGATTTAAAGATATGTAGGTACCTCACTGCTACAAAAAGTGATGTTTCTGAAGTAACTAAATACCTTTACAAGTAATCTGATTATACTGAACGTTTCTCCTTTCTTGCATTAGATGTAGTCTGCAGAAACAGATAGGAAATATGCATTCATGTTTGTTATCTTCTTTCTTCATAGCAGCAAGAGTATTGAAGATTTTACTTTGTGAGAGCAATTTCATTTTGGGCTATTTCCACAGACTACATCTAACAGAAGAGATGTTAGAAAGATACCAAATCAGCTGGAGTATCTTGGCATTTGAACTGCATGTTTAGGAAAGTACAGGATTATTTCATATTAGGCCCCACTGGAATACAGATAAAGGCATGCTTTTCTGCTGAATGCCCTGTCATGCTTTTTATGGATAATTCACTGAATGCACCAAATTGCACTGTGAGAAAAAGAGGCCACGTCTCAAAATCCAGCTAAACTTGACTCTATTTAATGTAAAAGCAGTTATTGCCAGTTTCCAATACTACAATCATTAATTCTCCAAAGATCCTCACTGAATTAAATTTCTACGAGATAGGGTATCTACAAATAAATACAGCTTACAAAGTATTACAGTGTTTTCCCTGATGCTTTTACAGGCTGTTTGCACAAAACCAAAGTAAGCTCAAAATAAGCCACCTGTAAAGGGTTATTTTACCAACACTACTAGAAATAAACACTTCAAGTGTGGGTGAACCAAGTGTGAACCATACGGGATGTTGCAGAGATTTGAACTGGGGGACTCTCACTCCTCAAAAGGACTGAAGTCAAGGCATGTTCCATATGCAGCATTCTTTTCTTGGAAGTTTAAACACTGGGTACAGCTATTGATAGTTCACTTTCTATTAGGTGAACCTGCAGTAACTCATTTTGCAGGCACTGGATAAAGCAGATTCAGAGACCACTGTTAATTACACATATTTAAATGAGGAAGCTCTGTAAAGAATGCCCTTTGGAGCCAAAAAGAAAAAATAACAGAATACCACTTGCAGTCTTTTCTTAAAAGGAGCAATTGTGCCAAGGCAGAAAATAAATTAATGATTAATTACAATTATTAATAACTAAAATGTTATAAAATGCCCATTCACATCCAATCATGACTAATCAGTTTCTTAATAAAACCCACAAAAATGTTTTAAACTTACTATAGGATTATACTGGCTTTACAATTCAACTGTGATAAGTTATCCCTAAAATAGCCTTTTACGCCTATATAGCCATTGTCCTATTTTATCATATCGTATGAAGTGCAGTTGGTGTATCAGTCACTTTGCAAATTCATTTCATCGACACAAAGAATTATGTACTTCCTAAGACAGCACAGTGTTCTGCAGGAGTGAGGTATAAATAAAAACAAACTGACCTGGTGTTGTGGAGCTCATTGTTCTTAATGGAATGGTATCTTGTTGACAGTGTAAACTGTGGCAGAAATTGTTTAGATTTTCAGATTCTTCCAGAAGTGGGGTAAATCTGAGTAAAATAAAGAGGAAAAAACATCTTTGACTATATATTGACAACATAATATTTTAACATATTATAATTATGTCAAACACACTTAAACAGAAGTATATTTGAAATCTCTCACTCTAAAGGTTCTTTCCATCACGTATATTTTGCTAGAAATTCAAGAACTGAGGACCACTGAAAACAAGCATAAAATTTAGAAATTCTCAAGCTCCAGCGGAGTGCAGATTCAAGCAGAAATTTGCATTACAGCCCATCTACAGTCACATAAGAATACCAGAAATACCAGGGTCCTTTCTCTTTCCTCTATGACCAAGGCACCACATGGAATAAAAGACTTGAGGAAGAAGTATCTGGATTACACCCTGCTGCCTAAGCAGTGGCTATTTTATAGTTTTACTGTAGATATCTGCAGTCAACATCAAAACATGAATGTGCAGAAACAGATCTACATTTAAAAGTCTTTCTGAAATAGCTACTACTTCCCTAAGCTCCAATGTTTAAACAGCTTGTGAATAGAACTTGTTGAAATAATTAGCATAGTTGAATGGATCTCCCACGACTAGCTAATGACATCTCTGACACCATGAAGATACTTGCTAACAGCGTGGGCTGCTCAAGAGTAGGGCAAGGAAGGTTCTGCAGTTTGGCTGAATCCTTTTACAGTCCTGTGGCTTCCTCAGTTCAATGAAGAATCAGAGGCAAAAATGTTCCTCTAATACTCCCATCTGCTGAAAGTTTAAAGCTGCAGAGAAGAGGCTTTCAGGGAATTAAAACATATTTTCATTCAAGCATGATATAAACAGCATCACGAGAGAGAAGAGAAGGTTGTAGTGCATTACGATAGTGACTATCCTATCCAGCCACTGCTCCTAAAGCATCTAAGTAGTCAGATATTCTTAGTGCTGAATATTTTAGCAGTTTTTGTCACTTTTTTTAAACCACCAACTGCACATTTAGTTTCAAGCTGAGCTCAGCCAAATTCCAGATAGTAAATTACATTTTAACCAAGTATAATCACTTAAGTTTAGCATCATTATAATTCAAGAAAGGAAATTCACACATTTAGATAAGAAACTTCTGCTTTTATGCCCCATAAAGCAAGTGGACATACACTCCTCAAATAGGCATGATAACTGGACACATCCAGCACTCCAGCAAACAGCATGTATAAAACCAAAACCCATACTTCATAAAAATCCTAATTACTTTCCCTTGCTTACTTCATGAATCAAAGTTCATCAAATATCAGATGGAACCGCTATTAAACTGAACAGACTCAACAGTTAACCTAATCCAAAGCCTGTATTTGGGTACATCCTTACTTTGTCTGAGGCAGGCTTATAGCTCCAAGCTTCAACAATGTAAGGACAACCAACACACAGCTGAGAAATTTTAAGATTCTACTTAATTTTAGAGAGCTCATTATTATCTTAGCAGCTACACAGATCACGAAAAAATACTTTCCAGTCAATCCAACATCCATCCATGTAGTATCCAGCCTTAGCTGGGACAGTATCTCCCACAAAGTAGAGAATGGATATTAATGCTTCACTATAGACTTTACTAGAGTGAATTTTCAGAATACATTTAAAGTAAACATAGTATTTTGGGGCATTAGGAAAATTCTGGGTATTAGGATTTCACAATATTTTAATACTCCAAATTCACTTACAATCATGATAGTTAAAACTGTAACCATGTGCAAGTTCATTTTGTGTAGACCCTCCCATCTCAGTGGATATTTGAAGCTAGTACGGCCAGAGGACATGCAGTCAGTTCAGACTGAACCCTCAGATGGCTTCGCTTTCTCCTCACAAACAAATCTTCACCTTTTTTCACCAATAAAGATAATTGCAAGTAATTCAGATAGTCATATGTGATAGAGATAGATCAGCAGATATGACTGGCATGCTCCTGTAAGTGCAAAGACTGACATTCCACACTCAAAATAGTGGTCCCACAAATCCTGTATTGGGCTATGGATACTGGCTTTGCTGAAACTCTGTAGAAAGAAGATGCTTCATAGCTCTTTCCTGCTCTTCTGGAGCAAGGAACATTTACCCTTGGAGAAGAATCAGGTTAGGAAAGATTTAAACAAGGTGTACATACACAAGTTCATGTGACCTGATTGGATGGATGCTCCCCTCAAAATACCTTTGAAACGTCATGAATATGAAGGGAGGTTCAAAGAGACTGTGAGAAAGCAAACATTGCTCCTCTCTTCAGGAAGGACAAGAAGGAGGAGACAGAGGTTGGTCCACAACCCCTCAAATTTCTTGGAAGGTGATGGAGAAAATAATCCTGGAAGCAATTTGCAAGAACGTGAAGGGCAGGAAGGTGATGGGAAATAGGCAGCATATATTTATGAAGGAAATGCATGCTTGGCCAACATGATAGCTTTCTACAATAAAATAGATGACCTAAGATTGCTGTTAATCTTGACTTTAGCAAGACTTTAAGCACTGTCCCACAGAACATCCTCACAAGTTCTGAAAAGCAGATAGGAAAGTGGACAGTGGGAGTGACTAAAAACTGGTTGCACTGCCAGGCTTTACCAGTTGTGATCTGCAGGCCAAAGTCTGGAGTCCAGACACTCTAATGGAGCCTCCAGGGATCAATACTGGTGCCAGTACTGCTTTTCATTAAGGACCTGGCTCATGGTACAGAGCATAACCTCAGCAATTCTACAGACAATTCAAAACTGGAAGGGGTGGCTGACAGAGCAGATGGTTGTGCTGCCATTCAAAGGGACTTCAATAGGCTAGAGAAAATGGATCTACCAAATGTATGTGCCAAGGCTGGGGGAAGGGACTGGGCAGCAGGAAGAAAAGAGAAACAGAAGGAACACCAGAGTCAGAGAAGAAGGAGGTGCTCCATTGCAGAGCAGCTATGTAAACTGCAGTGAAGACAGAACCAGACTCTTCTAAGTGATCCCTAACGACAGAAAAAGAAGCAATGTGCACAAAATGAAATATGGGCAATTCCATTTAAATATTACAAGGTACTTTTTCACTGCTATTGAGGCCAAACATCTCAGGAACAGGCTGCCCAGCAAGTTTGTTGAGTTTCCATCATTGGAGATAGCACACAATCTTGGGCAACCTGCTATAGTTGACCCAGCCTTGAGAAGAGATTTGGACTAGGTGCCTCCAGAGATCTGGAGCTACTCTGTGATTACATGATGTGGAACCTTCAGATTTTTCCTTTTCAAGATCATCACAGACAGCATCAGCACTGAATATTCATTACAGTTAAACCTACTGAGAATAATTCCTGTATAAAAATGCATTCTGTTGGGATTCCCATAAAAAGATTTCTGTTAAGGAATTTTGTAAAATCAACTGCACTGGTAGTCTTATATTTAATGGAGTGTCAGTTGGCATCCTTCCTGATACTCTATTTCCATATATGACTTGTAAATGCAAAGCTTTCACTAAGCTGAATGTTGTTCATGTTCAGTTTTAACAACTCCTTGCAAATATCATACAAGGCTCATATTGTCAAAGCTCACATTAAGAACCAGGAAAAATTCCACATCACCATACACAGAATTATATTCACAACGGAGAGACTCTGATTCAAACATAGTTCTACTGATAAGCTGACATGCTTAATTTCTTTCCTTTTACTGAAGGAATGTTATAGTGCAAATCAGACACCAGGAGCTGCAGTGCCATGTATTTTTTAAGGTTAGCACTGAACCAAAGGGAAAAAAGCAGAGCACCAGCCACAGTACATTAAAATTTCATGTGAGGTACTACACTCATTGGGAGATACACTGTGCTCCACCTCCACTCACAGAAACCAGCACACAACTTCTAAGAGGTCAAATTCTGAGGATATGAAGGTACAGCAAGTGGCTCCAGAATTTAGCAAAGACTAACTGCACTTCCTAAGGTACTACATTTTAACTGAATGATAATTCATCCTTTACTCATTTTCAAGTTGGCATATTAAGCTATAGCACAATATACAGCAAACTAACTTCCACCTTCAGATACATTACTGGACCTGATTCTACAAATCAGTGACTCGCATTTGTTCACCCAGGAACAATGAACCTTCCTCTTTTTCTTCAAAGGTAATTCAACAGTTCATGTGCTCCAAGGACTGATGCACCTGTGAAATTGCTACAGAAGAACAGTGCAAGATGGAATGTAGGTCTTCATTCCCACCAGCCATAACAAACCTTCTCATGACTATATGTAGGTACTGTGTTTTCAAAACCAATTAAGCACTTCAAGTTAATACTATTCCTTCAAACTATCATCTCTCACTGTGTTGTCCCAAAACTATTCACTGACTATTTTTTCTATCTTGTGCCTATACTTCAAAATTCTTTTGGGAATTGAATTGCTGAAATAGGATGCAATGAATACAAATTAACACTATTCGAATGAAAAATATATTTCTACTTCTATTTTCCCCATCCCCACGATGAATTTTTCATGAGAACTTCTGAAATGAATACATAGTTTTCAAAACTATATCCTGCAGGTATCTTCCAGATCTTTCTCCTCCAGGAGCACTTTTTACCCAACGCCATAATATCTCTATTTGTAAAGGGGTTCAGAAAATTATTATGAAAGATTTTGCAGATAAAAATATAGAATTATACACCTCATTAAATTCTGAGCATGACAGGTCCACATCCGTAATAACACATCTAGTCAATTCTTTGTGGTATATAGTTTTAAAATAGCGTTAAGTTGCTTATCAGCAAAATTTTTCGTTGAAATTGAGATTAGAATTCTGAAGACCATTAGCCTCAAGTGTCACAAGAAAGGAAAAGTAATCACTTCTCACATTCAACAGCTTGCATGTTAAAAAACTAAAACATCTAAAACAGACATCAGAATTCTGTTTCCAAATGAGCAGCTTAGCAAAAATCTCAATTAAAAGAAATCTGAAAGGTTAAAAAAAAAAAAAGAACAGCAATTGTTCTCTACAGAACACAAAAAAGATGATGGTTAATTTTTTTTTTTAAATTAAAGATATTTTACAAAGCAGATTACTGAATAGCTATTCATACTGTACATAATGAAAATCAGATTTAAAAAAAGATCAAGCTATAACTCTTTGAAAAAATAATAAATGCATGACAACATAGACTTGAAGACAAATGACAGTGAACTTTTACTGAAGTGATTTGCACCCATGTAAGACAAACCCTGAGTTCCAAATCTAGCCCTTCTGGCCTTGTATGAAACTTCTAAATCTGATTAGGAAATAAGCTTGATGGTGGAAAAGGTGTTAAGGTGTTAAGGAATGGTGGGAATTCTAACTCAAAGGACTTAAAGACATCAGTTCAAAGAGCAAATGGCTATTCTAATTGGTTTACATCTGTAAAATAAGAAAAAGCTAAACTAAAAGACATTAGGCAGCTTATGCTATTATGCAGTGACCTTCATATACAAATATGCAAATACAATGCAGATTTACTCACATCATTACCAAAGCCTAGTCCAACAGATACTGGGGTATGTAACAGCTTTCAGTAGAATTTAGCAGTTCCACAGCAAAGCCTTCAGAGTCCAGAGCTCAGTGCACGATTAAGAATTTTACCATAGGGTTTTCAGGCATCTTATTCTTCATTAAGTGTCTACTTAAAGACTTTTTGAAGTCTACAACAATTTTGTGGTACATACCTTTGGAGGTTCAGTACTAGATAATCATTCTAGCAGCAAGTTCTGGACTGTCATACTCTTTGTATTTCCCCAACAGAGTAATTTTTGACATTTTGCCTAACAGAAAAGTACATCTTACAGAATCTGTAAAGAATCCTCAGCTATACTATTAAATGCCACTATTTCTTTTGAACAGTAGGTGAAATCACATACTTTTCCAATTACTCCTGTGCAGTATTAGGCAGTGCTATATCTCACACGTGCTTGCGCTGTTGTGAGACTCAGACTTCTGGCCAGTAAGATAAATCCTCCCTCACAAAACTCTCCTAAGAAGCAACAGAGCCATACAGCCATTTTGACAATCTCTTCTACGCTCACCATCTACTATGGAGATGAAGCACACAAGATTTCTAAAAATCAAGAACATTAATTTTTCTAAAAATGCATGATATTAAGTATAATTTTAACCCAAGAAAATGATTAATAGGTTACAGTAGAGGCAAGGAAGGAATGAAGTGTACTGTTTATTCTATGTCGGTATACACACGGAATAAGAAAACACCACTTCAAAAGACAGTCTTAATAAATTGTTCTACATGAGAAGAACAAGTATGCAAACTTTTACCATTTATGTCATTAAAATACATTTTTTTCCATGGGTTCAGGTAACCCAACATAATACAGAGCACTAAAACTACAAACTTGTTCTTTCGAAGAGACAGTAAATGGAGCACTTCTGAAATCCTCTGAACCTATAATATACAGTCCACAGTACTTCAGCTTTGGTTTACATTTGCCTTTTAACCAGTTGAAAACCAAATTTCTCTCAACCACTTCTTCTTTTTCCTTATACTGAATTGTATTTCAGCTGCTATTGAACCTGTTTGCATGGTGTGGTAACTAAGATACGGCTACAAATAAAGGACTTTAGATAGTGACACAATTTTCCCCTATTCCTTTTTCACTCTATCTTTTCAAGTAAAGGCAGTATAACAAGTAGTTTTTACGTTTTAAATTTAATCTGAGATGCATAGAACCTGAAAAATTACAGAAGTGAGATTTTGTAACTAGAAGGTATCAGAATGCCGCGTGCCGGAGGAAAGGAAAGAAAGGAGACAGTCCCGGCCGATGGTGGGATGAGGGCTAGAACTCATTTATTCATGGGAGCATGGGACTTATATAGGGTCAGGGAGGAGCTTGGAAAGTGGGAGGAGTTTGGGGGCGGATCGCGGCAAGAGGGGAAGGGCTTACACGGAAGGCAGGGAATACAGATGGGGCGTGGCCAGCCTCACATGATGATGCTGGGATTGCATCACCAGCCAGCCAATGGGAAATAGGGAATATACAGCCAATGGGAAACCAGTAACCAGGTGACTGCAACCAATCAGAATACAGCATACAAATTCAAAGGGATAGAGTTCTGAGGCAATTGTCCGTTTGTGGTATTGATAAACTGTTCATCGTGGTTGTTCTGGCAGCCTTTGAGACACTGTACTCCGACATCAGAACACTAAAGCTTCCTTTACACAAATATGCACTTTTGCATTTATACAACATTGTACTTAGAATAACAGAACACACCTCACAAAACAAGAAGAATTATCAGACTCCTATGGAACTCTGTCCATCCTAGAGAGACTACAAGAAGAAACTACTTATGTAGAGAAAACTTATGAACTCCTTATGTAGAGAAAGCCTTCAAAGGGAATCTCAGATGCTTGGCCTGGGACCTGAACTGCCCTTTGAAGGAATCAGTCTCGCTTTCCTGCTCGGCTCTTAAAAGAACTAGGAGGGTATGTGATGGTTAAGTTATACGGAAAAAATATAATAAAATTTTAGAAGAACAGCTTAATGTATAAGCTTCCTCACACATTATAAAAATTTAATTTGGAATCACCAAAAATTTACTTTCAGTATAACTGTTTGCATTTGTTTCACTTAGATATACGGTCATAAACTTTTTCTGGTTTTAAGACAAAAGGAGATACTCTCCCTCACTGCCATCTTCCTCAGTATGTAATGATTAAATTCAATGTGATCAAAAAGCTAAATATAAACACTTGGCAATATCACCAATGCCTTCAAAAATGTTAGAGTGAACTCAGACAAATACCCTTGAAAAATCCAAATTTGTGATAGATTGCATTTTTATAGAGAGATATTAGCATGGATAATCATATTCAAGAGAACCTGATTTGCAAACAGTTCATATTTTTAGAACACAATATGTTTCTGTAAGCTTTGCTTTGACACCTGGTTTGGATGAATCCAGACAAACCTCAGGGTGAATCATAATATTTTGCTGCTCCCCAGCCCTCCCACAGAGGCTACAAAACTGTTCTTCGTTTCTTTGTAACCACTTTTGCTACTTCCATTAAATGTCCCTTCCAAGATTCAAACCATTTATTAAGACATTCAATGCTCTTTTATTTAATGGAGCTTTTCAAGTTATCAAATGTTTTCTGAAATGTCAAATATGAGAGAGCTCTTACACCATGCCTCAATTGTCTTGAACTAGTATATTAACATGGACTACAAAACAGAGCTCTCAAACGTGACCTTCTCATGTGAACCATCTTCTCCACTAAAGAAATAGTACCCAGTGTCTTCAATGACACAGGTATATTCAAAAAGCTGTATAAGTGTTACCTCATTTACAGTTAAATTCTTATACTTTTCTATACTTACATATATTTCTGAATTTGGGAAAGTCTAAGCCATTTATGAGGGTTGAGGTTTTTTTAGGAAAAAAATGGTTTCTGAATTTTATTGCTTATTGGCCTTCAAATATTAATCCAAGAAATAATTATCTGAAGAAATATAAGGCAGTGAACTTGAAACCCACAGGCATATTTGGATTGCTGGCAATTCTGAATTCTATGAGAGAGAAAATTTGCAGAAAAATAAATATTGATATTGTTGCAAAATACAAACTTGCAACAACTTCATTGTAGGTCAAGAGTCACGAGAATACAAGGAAAGAGAAGCAGCTACAAGTAGGTAAACCCCAAGCCAAGAATCATGGCAATCACCTACAGAAAGCAGCCAGCTACTTTCGTTACGCAGCTCACAGAGACCCCAGGTGAGCACAGGATCACCTCGTGTTTATGTAGCGTCCAAAGGAATTCCTCCTGCAAGGACCTTGAAACCTGTGCCAGCTAACAAGGCAGAGGGGGACAACAGGGCTTAGTACAGGCACCAAGCACATGATGAGTGGCAACTGACATCTTTCCTCTTAGATTTTTACAAAATGATGAATTCACACTAATGAAAGAATCAACACGGGAGAAGGTCTATAGGTACACAGACATTGTCATCAAGCTTAGCAAAAAGAAGAAGCAACCTCTATGTGGAAATTTTTCATGGCTGTGAATCATTACACAAGATGCTGCCCAATGTTATTTTATGCATTAAAGTAACTGAGATGAGTCAAAATTTTCCATTTAAATCTATGATGGAAAACTGGGTTTATCTGCTTAGAAGTAAAAGGATTTTTGATTTTATCACCATTAAGAATCCTTCAGCTTTTGTTGCTTAACAGCCAAGTAGTTTTCTGTTCAATGAAAATAAGTTTCAGTCAAATTTTTCTCAGAAAAAACATAGAGATATCCAGAGAACATGAGATGAGTCATTTTATAAAAACTTACCAAACAGAAATAATTATTTTTGCTGTCATTGAATATTCTCAAAGATTTTTTCTCAAGCTTTTCTTACACTAGCTTGTAGATGCATTAGGCTTCAGTTTTGGTTTCTCAATGTCTAAAGAACTATTACCACATGGTATTCAGTTGTTGAAACAGATACTTGCAGTGTTTGATAAACAACAAATTTTTTGTAGAGCTTGTCTTACAAGAAAGCAAACCTTTCACTAAAGCTGACACTTTGAAGAACATTTACATTGAATGTCCTTAGACAATAGATTTCTTTACTGTAGAGCTTTACTTGTTTTCACAAGACAAATTTTAATTCTAAACTGACATTTTTAAGGGTATGATTCAGCAGAGACTAAATGATACATGGAAGTTTGATTAATACTTTGGCATTTTCAGCAGTGGAATACAAACCAAGAAAACAGACTTTCTGTATCAGGCAGTTAAATTGGATCACAGGTAGAAGTCTGAAAATTATTTTCATCTTGACTAGTTTTCTGTGATTTCACCAATGTAGCTGGAAAAAATAAACATTACTTTGACAATCGATACATTGGTATTATAATACATCCTTCGTACTTGCCAGCCACAATGCAAGAGACTTATTAATGTACCTGGGTGATGACTTCAACTCACAAAGCCAAACCTGGGAGAAAATTCTGACCCCTGCTGCAAGTGCACAATGTCATTTAGCAATAGCACTAGGACACAACAAAGGGAAAAGTTAATGACATTCATAAAAGTCATAGAACGTTAAGTTGTGTGCAGGTGGTGGGGGGCAACCAACACAACCCACATTCTGACCGAGCTCTTGTCCACTCTTGCTCAGTGTCCGAGGGTTGAGCAAATAAAATCAGATCCAACATACATCAAATCAACCTGCTGGTTTTGCCCCCATTTGATACTATTAATAAACTTGCAACTATTTTTAATGCAATTTTTTTTGTACATACACTTAATTACATGAATCTTGCACCTTTGCAAATCTCAGACATAAATGTCCACTATCTGTTCCAAAAACAAAAGGTCTAAAAATTTTATCTAGCAACAAGCTCTAGATTTAATAAAATGAATTCTTTATCCATGCAGTTTTGCATCTAATTACATACATACATACAAAAACAATGGACTTCTTACTAAGTGACTCAGTGCCCCTTCTTGATAGGATTACAGCTGTGACAAGTACTGTAAACTGAAAGATTTCACATGCACAGTCATTTCAGTTTCAACCATGTGGGCTTCTTTCAACACTCAAATTCAGTTTTGAATTGCAGATTTCAAGACCTTGAGAAAAATCACAGCTAAAGCCACCAAGTTTCATGAAGATTTGGATGACAAAAAAAAGGAAAAAACAAACAAGAAAACGCATATACACAACAGAAAAAAACCAAAAACATTCCTATGCACTTACAAAAAAAAAATCCCACCTGATTCAGGTGAAAACAAAAGCACAACAAGCAAAACCAGAACTAAAGATGACTCAATGCTTGTTCTCAATTAAACAAGCAACCCAGACAGGATGAAAACATTTGGAATAAAAACTTAATGGCTTTGGCAAACACCTGAGAAGGAGTACTGCAGAACACTGCACCTGCCATCAAAAACATATGAAACATATAAAGATGCTGTTTAAATACATTAAAAATTCGATTAGTTTTCTTCCTAGTCATTCAAAATCAGCAATCTGAATATCCATGAAAGAGACTGCATTTGTGAACAGCCAGGAAAGAGATCTGGGGATCCTCATTGATGATAAGTTGAAAGGGAGTCAACAGTGTACCCTAGAAGCCAAAAGGGCCAAGCATGTCTGGGGGTGCACCAGGCACAGCACCAACAGCTGGTCTAGGGATATGATTGCCCCCACGCTACACAGCACTGATGTGGCCCCACTTTGAGCACTGTGTGCTGGTTTGGCTGCCTCAATATAAGGACATCAAACTATTAGAGTGTGTCCAGGGGAGGGCAACCAAGACGGTGAAAGGCCTTAAGGGCAAGACCTCGTAAGTCTTCCCTGTAAGAGTGGCTGAGATCACTTGGTTTGTTCAACTGAGAGAAGGGGAGGAGAGGGAGAGGGAGGGGGACAACCTTCCCACAGCCTACAGTTTCCTCAAGGGGAGCAGAGATCTCACTTGTGGCTAAAAGATAGAGCACAAGGAAATGGAATGAAGATGCATCAGGGGAAGTTCTGGTTGGACATTAGGAAAAGGTTCTTCACTGAGAGGGTAGTCAGTCACTGGAAAAGGCTCCCAAAAAACAGCGATCCTGGCAGTGAGCCTGTCAGAGGTCACAGAGTATCTGGATGATGATCTTAGTAATACGGGTTAGTTTTAGGTAGTCTGAGAGGAGCAAAGAGTTGGACCTGGTGGGTCTCTTCCTACCTGAGACATGCATGTTTTAGAATTCNACACTGCGTTATACTGTTGGGTTCTGGTGAGGTGGAAGTAGTTTGTCTCTTTGTGTCAGTGAATTTATGGTAATATCTTTAAATAAATCGTAACTCTGACTTAAAATCTCTCTTGTGGTGGGTCCATTTCTCCTGCTGGTTTACCTCTAAACCAGCACACATGTTAAACTCAGTTGGTGCTTCTCAGTTCGTTACAGATATGAACTTATAGTGCTCAGATATGAAAGAAGATTTTGGTGGGCTTTTGTTTGTTTGTGTTTTTTTGTTTGTTTGGGGTTTTTTTTGTGTTATTCTGTAAGAATGAACAGGTTTGCAGATGTCAACCAGTCAAAGAGAATCATAGAATTCATTTTATGCTTCAATGAGACTATTCCTCTTGCTATTGATTCTAAAAAAGGTAAAAGAAGAGCAAAAGCTATTTTCTTACACATAAAAGAATATTCGTCCCTGTCTTAGAGCAATGTAGCACTCAGTCTGTGATTTATCTAAACCTATCATATGTTAATCACAAACATTAGACAATGTAATAATTTTAATTACTGCTGCATAACTTAAGAGACTGATAGAATTTGAAAATGAAAGAGAAATATGTCATCTTTAAAAAAAAGATTTTCAGGTTGTAGAGGCAAACCATCACCTGTCAGGCTAACACAAACAAAACTAATGCCTAACAAAACAGGACATTTCTTAAGCCTTTGGGACTCAAGGAAAAGTGCAAAGATGGCTTAGAAAAGGCACAGAGGCAGGAAGGGACACAATAAATGGGGGAAGTGGAACAGAACTGGGCTTCCAGCATGTCTGGGAGAAGCAGTGTGACAAGCAACTTTTCTATGTAACTTTGAGCATGACAGAACCTCCAGTAGTAAGTAAAAAAAAAAAAAATATCTCAGATACAGTAATTGTGAGTGTATTAAAAAATAAAGGGGCTTTAGGAGTTTACAAGATATTTAGTATAGAATTTAACAGCCCCCTTTTGGGAAAACTCAGGTTTTAAACTGAGAGAAATACAATTTTCAACTTTTTTTTATCAATATACAAATCATATATGTGTACAAGTGAACTGTCACCTGCCATTCAAGGATAAGTCACTTTGATAACTATATTTCTAAATGAAAAGAGAAGCTAATGAACACAGTCCTAGACCTTTTCCCACAACAAGCAAGAAGCACAAAAGAGTATAATTAAAATTACAGTGTTATATTTGGATTTGCTGGCAAATTCTTGTAGCAAGTCCAGATACACAAACAGGAAAAAATTTTGTTATTTTTACTGGCAGTGTCCCAACAACCTGTCCACAGTCCATGCCTGCTCAGACAGCTGCAGATTTCCTGCTGCAGACTCCTCACTGAAGATACATAACTCCTTTTGGTTTTGTTACAACACTAACCATACTGAAAATTGAACTAGAAACAAGTTTCAACAGAAGCTGCATCATTATGTTCAACGATATTATGCATGCCATACCACAGACTGGTAAATAAATAACACACTGACATATTTTCCAGTATATCCAGGGGTTTTTTCACTTAGTATAAGGATACTACTATATTTTTTTCATTTTTAAACTTTAATAGCATAGTAATCAAATTTGTCTTGACTTTAGGACACATGTACAACTTCATGGTTAGATTTGTCTAAATAGAGCTACACCAAGTAAAACCTAACACAAAATTTGAAAGGATTTGAAACAGCAAAAAAAACACTCCCTACCTATCAGAAAATGCCAAACATAATTAATTACTAAATAATTAAAACTATTTATTTAATAAAGACGGACAACTTAAATAAAGGCACAGAAATTCACAATGAGAAAGCTCTTTGTTCAACTACAACTGTACTTTATTTGCAATATAAAATTTGAGTTTAAAGTAAGTAATTACAGAAAAACTACAGTTCCACAGCTGGAAGAAGCCACTTTCCTCATGAACATAAAAATCCCAAACCATAAACTTGTGGCTAAAATAGTCTGCGTAAAACCGGATGAGGTTTCCCAAAAAATGAGTGCAGTGAACGTCATCTCCTTTCAAAACCCACTCAAATTTTGACTCAGCCAAATCTCAGGTCATTTCAGGCTTTAAAACCAGCAACTAGACAAATTTAGCATAAGCCTTCTTTTCAAGGATCTCTAGTCTAGCTAAAGATTGAATAGGACCAAGAAGCAATATCCAGTATTTGTTACTGAAGATTTTTCTAATTAAGATATCAATTTGACACAGTAAAACTAATTGAAACCAAAAATAATAAAAAGTACCTTCT
Organism: Campylorhamphus procurvoides; assembly: GCA_013396655.1. NCBI lineage: Eukaryota > Metazoa > Chordata > Aves > Passeriformes > Dendrocolaptidae > Campylorhamphus > Campylorhamphus procurvoides. The sequence continues at coordinate 664,481 of WBMV01004910.1, read as the reverse complement.
ACTTGTCTACTTCCAGAAAGACGAGGATCCTGGAAACTACAGACCTGTCAGTCTCACTTCAGTGCCTCAATAAAGTTATGGAGAAGATTAGTCTGGGAAGTATTGAAAAACAACTGAAAGACAGTCATTGGTCACAGCCAGCATGATTATCAAACCTGATTTCCTTTTATGACAAGGTAGCCCAACTAGTTGACCAAGGGAAGTCAGCTGGATTTCAGTAAAACTTTCAATACAGTCTCCCACAGGATCTTTTTGAACAAACTGTCCAGCCCACAGCTGGATAAACACATGATGTGGTGGGTGAGCAATTTGGCTCATGGGTCGAGCACAGAGGGTAACAGTGAATGGGGTGACATCAGACTTGTGACCTGTCACTAGTGGGATTCCACAGGGCTCCATTTTGGGCCCTGCGCTCTTCAACATCTTCATAAATGACTTGGACACAGGACTGGAAGGGACACTAAGCAAGTCTGCAAGTGACACAAAACTGGGAGGGGCTGTTGACTCCCTGTAAAAGGCAGGGAGGCCCTGCAGAGAGACCTCAACAAATTAGAGGACTGGGCAAGCAGCAAACATATGAAGGGAAAGCACCCGATTCTGCACCTGGGATGGGGCAATCCTGGATATTCACACAGAGTGGGGAATGAGATGCTGGAAAGCAGTGCCATGGAAAGGGACCTGGGGATCCTGGTCAGTGGCAAGTTGAATATGAGTCAGCAGTGCCCTGGCAGCCAGGAGGGCCAACCATGTCCTGGGGGCATCAGGCAAAGCATCGCCAGCTGGTCGAGGGAGGGGATTGTCCTGCTCTGCTCTGCACTGCGGCAGCCTCACCTTGGATATTGTGTGCAGTTTTGGACACCGCAATACAAGAAAAATATTCAGTTTGAGAGCATCCAGAGGAGGGCAATGAAGATGGTGAAGGGCCTTGAGGGAAAAGAGTCTGAGGAGCAGCTGAGGGCACTTGGTCTGTTCAGCCTGGAGGACACTGAGGGGAGACCTCATTGCAGTTACAACTTCCTAATGAGGGGAAGAGGAGGGGCAGACAGTGCTCTCTTCTCTGTGGTGACCAGTGACAGAACACCCAAGGGAATGTCCTGAAGTTGTGTCAGGGGATGTTTAAGTTGAATACTAGAAAAAGGATCTTCACCCAGAGGGTGGTTGGGCACTGGAACAGGCTCCTCAGGGAAGTGGTCACAGCACCACACCTGACAAGAGTTCAAGAAGCACTTGGACAATACTCTCAGGCACATGATGTGACTCTTGGGGATTGTCCTGTGTAGGGCCAGAAGATGGACTCAATGATCCCTGTGGGTGTGTGAATGTAAAAGGGTCCCTTCCAACCCAAACCATTCAATGATTCTAAGTGCACATTTACATACATTTTAATTTGACTATGTGAAAAGAAAGACTAGTTCATGCTTTCAATAAAAATGTGAAGTTGTGAGGTTTGGTACTGATGAACCACCTAACTACAGATAAAACATCTCCCAGTGTGAAGCAAAGAAAAGCGTTATCGGTTATTTATTGCTTTTCTAGCACTACTATAAGAAACTCCATAAATACAGTAACCACACAACCGAACCTATGCTGACAGAAGTTATCAGCATGTAGTCTTTTCACTTTCTAGGTCTAAAAAATAGCTGTGCAGATGCTGGAGTTATGCAGCACATGCACTGCATTAGTCCACTAATACTGTTCCATCTAATCGCTTTGCAAAGCTTTTCTTTCTTTTTATTTTAAATGCTTAGAAACACTAAAGATGCATCTCATTATGACTGGCAAAGTCTTATAATGTTGGCATGCTACCCCTCTTTTGTCAGTAGAACTAGATAGAAGACCCCTTTCTTAGAGGCATATAAAAAGATCCAGTTACAGTCAGTCAAGAAAAAATAACCCCAAAGCTGAGAAACAGAACAGGAGACAGAAGTGGACATAGAAAAGGTTAACAGAATTTGCTAGGCTGCCAGAAGATGATGTAATGAACTGAGCTTTATATCAAGATATGCCTTCAGCTAAAATAGTCAATTATTAAGAGACAAGGAAAAGAATTAGTAAACAAAATTTATAATGATGTACAGAAATATAGAATTTCCACCCAGAAATAAATGAAAGTATGACAATACCAGTTTGGGGCAAGGTGGACAGCAAAAAAAAAAACAAAACTGTAAGGCAACTCATAAAGTAGTCAAGTCATAGAAACCTCAGTTTCATGTACTTTTTTGAAGTTTAAATAAAGCAAACATTTCAATTTCAGCACAAGGAAAGTGCAAAATATATTTATCAATGCAATAATAAAAATTCAGTCCTGCTGAAATCTATGGCATAACATTTCATAACATTTATATATTTATTGACACAGTTCAAGTTGTGGACAATAAAAAAAGAAGTAGTATCTATCACCTCTTTCAAAGCTTCATGCTTTATCATATTTATCCTTCCCTTAACAAAACTAAAAAATCTTCACACACAGACAAAAAGAAAAAAAAAAGTCAAGACCCAGTAAAAAGTTCTCTCTGCCTTTCCTCTTTTTCTAGTCTCATGACCAATTGTGTTGGGGAAAAGTAACAGATCGTAGTAGCTCACCAAAAATGCAGGTTTTTTTCATGATGCACTGCATACAGCAAGAAAATTGGGCAAAAAGTTCAGAAAGAAAAGTTTTAGGTTTTTCTTGAATAGTACAACACCCTTTTCAAATAAGGAATATCTGTTAGTATTGTCAGTGAGAAAGATACCTTTTCCTCAGAATTCAGAGGCTTCCATTACCTGTGTTTAGCCACAGAAGTCACACTTAAATGTGGACATCTGCCAGAAAATGCATTATAGGCCTCTGCCATGAAAGAAAAGGATTTAAAGCTACAGCTCTGCTTCCTCAAAAAGAGAAACAATTTTGGTGTTATACACAATCAATTAATTTTGACATTTTTCTACTTCAGATTGTGCTTTAATAACTTTCCATAATTCCATTCTTTATTGCTACATTCCTACTCCCAGATGACATGTACCCAACTGGCTGAGTGTCCCAGGTGTTCATCCAGCACCACTTTCTACCTGGGCTTCCCTAATCAGCTTTGATCACAATAATATTTTGCCTGGTTATCTATGTCAACCTGCCAGTCTATGGAGTAGGAATAAATCTGTATACTCCTGTAGTATCTTTTTCCTGTAATAACTTTCCAGATACCTGACTATATATTTACTATAACAGATGTTCTTGTTTAGATGTGCTGACCAGCCATTAATCCAATTGTTCCAATTTTTAAAAATCCTCTCACTTCAGCATTGCCCACTGCTGTCACTAAATTCTATAATTTGTCTTGCCCATCTATGTTGGGTTTTTTTGACTACAGCACTTCCACTGCTGCTGAAACACAAGAATATTAAAAGGGTTCCTTCATCTCACATGAGCCATATTCATCACTAAAACTGAAAGAAAAAGCATTTAAGAAAACTGAAATTCACAAATAAATCCAAGGGCTTTGCTATCTAGGTATATGTCATCATTGTTTTCTTCAAAAGGTCTTTGTGGTTTGAAAACACAGAAAAAACCTGTGCAGTCTTTGCTTTGAGCTAAACCCCTCATTTCCTACCAAGATTCAATCAAACTGACAGAAAAAGATCAAAAACAGCAGCGTAAGCATCTTTAAATTTAGACAGGTACAGTTCCAATTCTCTAGAGCACTGAAGTCTAGTATCTGTCACAAGTACTTTGAAAGGTACTGGTTTTTAGTTTTGCTTTGTTTTACTTCAGTGTATGCTGCGCAGGACCAAGTTCTAAATTATGAAATTGAAATTTGAAAGGAACAGACTTAAAATATATAGCCAGATTTAAGAGACATATGTATTTCTGATAACATCAACTCACAATATATAAGAAAATTAGTTACTGACTATAACTTGCTCGTTGCATTGCCTTTGCTGGTGCTAGGTGTGTGACACCTTTCCCTATGTTAGCATTGAATATAAATGTGAAGATGAATGAACAGAAAATATGCAGAGAAGAAATTAAGTTCTGTACAAACTGTACCTATGACCAAATATACTGTATTCAAAAATATTGCTTGCATGTATCATAATAATGTATTTTTTCTTTTCACAAACTGCTTTTCACTACATGCTTTAATAAATAACAGCTTAAAATCTTTATTTAGCAAAAGAGGCTTTGCTGCACACAGTTTTAGGCATACTTGTATTATTGAATCTGTTACACTCAATTACATTAATTTTATTTTTAAAAGGTATGATGTGTCTTAGAAAGAAAGAAGTTCAGTTTAAAGCCCTGTGAAATAAATCCAAATACGCATGGCCAGAAGGTCGATGGAGATGATTCTGCCCCTCTATTCTGCTGTAAGGGGATCCCACATGAATTGCTGAATCCAGCTCTGGGGTCCTCAGCACATGAAGGACATAGACATGTTGGAGTGAGTCCAGGGGAGAGCCAAGAAGATGATGAGAGGGATGGAACACCTCCGCTATAAGCAAGGGCTGGGAGAATTGGGATTATTCAGCCTGTATAAGCAAAGGTTTAAAGGTGATCTAATTGTGGCCTTTCAGTAACTGAGGAGGCCAACAAGAAAGGTAGAGGGGGACTTTTTACAAGGACATGCAATGATAGGACAAGGTGCAATGACTTCAAACTGAAGAAGAGTAGGTTTAGATTAGAAAATAGGAAGAAATTCTTTACTGTGAGGCACTGGAACAGACTGCCTAGAGAAGACATAAATGCCCCATCCCTGGAAGTGTTCAAGGCCAGATTGGATGAGGCTCTGAGCAACCTGGTCTAGTGGAAGGTGTTCCTGCCCACAGCAGGGGGGGTTGGAACTAGATGATCTTTCAGGTCCCTCCCAACCCAAACAAGTCTATAAATCTATGATTTTATGATGAATCAAGTGAAAAAGGTGCAATATTCAAAAGTGCAGGTATCTAAACATTTTTACAGAAAATACTGTGTTTAAAAATCCTAAAACAAAAAAGTCTTCATGGCTTATAGAAGTACCTGAAAAGTGAAATCTCTGTGACTATTTGAGCCACAAATACTGAAAAAGTAATCCTGCTCAGTGCAACAACTCATCAGAGGTACAACTGTTATATAAAGAAAAAATGCCATGGAAACTACGCTAGGGAACAGTGACCACAGCATGAGTGCTTTTACAATCCATTCAAGAAACTACACAGCAAAAAGGAGAAATGAGTTGAGGGAAAGATATTTTCAAAAGCAGGTAGTTAGAAAGAGGAATTTGAAAGACAAGTTTTATTTTTGAAAAAGCATTCATCTAGAAAATTAAAAGTTCACTTGGAGGAAAGAGGTAAAGAACCACTTTTTTTTTTAATCTGGTTATATGCTTACTGTTAATTTCCTAGCAACTGCACGTGACTTTTCCCTTAAGAACAAATGAAAACAGTTAAGAAAAACTACATATTACCGTTTAAAGATTCTTAAATTATTGAGATACATAAATCTGATTTAAGCCCAAAAATCTTTGGGCTGTCACTTATCTATGCCATTTTTAGAAGCTGAATTGAGGGGTTTTTTCACATTGTAACCTGTCTGCATATCTACATTTGATGGTGTATCTAATCTAAATGAGATCTGACAGAAGGAATCCATATGTGGCACAGGAGGAAGGATGAATTGTTATGATCACTCTGAACAGAGAAATGACCTCTTCAAGTGACAGCAGTGTACACCCCCTTAGAGCTGCAGAGAAGCAGCAGTGATACTAACAAGTTCTTCACCAATGTACTTATAGATGTGAGACTTTCCGTAGCACTTCCTGAAGACTTTGTGTTCTCCTACCTTTTGAATGTTCAATTCAAAAAAGAAATCTGTATTACTTAAAAGACAATTTTCCAGAAAAAAAACACGCAAGGAACAAGATAAAAAAGGTTTGTTGCCACATTGCCAAGCCATCATGCATCACCCTTCCCTTAGCAATCCTCTACCAAAGCTTGTGTGTGAAAATTGGACATACAGCCATTTCATTTTTAAAGGAAATCCCTTGGCACAAATCAGGGTGGTACATATTATATAGCAATGGGGAGGTCTGGAAGCCATATGTGACCACATATGGAAGGCCACATGTGGATGTGTAATTCTGCTACCAGTAAGATTTCATGGTCATAAGTTAGAACCATGAATAATATCAGGTATTCTAGGAAGGAATAGAATGAAACATTCTAAATTAAAGTTTATAAAAGTTCAGCATCCAAAAATTGTGAGCACCATCTTAGGCTTCACATAACATCGGCACCTTCCACAGACAGCATTCAGAGGCTGCCACGAACGCTGGTAATGTATCCTAGGGTCACCTTCAGTGAAACACCAGAATAACCTTCAGACAATCTGTCCTGCCTCAGGACCTTTTTCCAGACCCATACTAGAGGCACAGCCTAGAAACAAATACTCAGAGCCCTTACACAAGCTTCCTGGATCAAACTGATTTCCACTAAATAAGAACTAGATTAAGTGTGTGTCTATAGCTACTAATTTTGCCAGTTGGACAGAAAGGGAGTGCAGGAGTAAAGATATATATGTTGTGTGTAGAGGACTGTAGTGGTTTTGGTTTGGGCCCTTCCTGGTAACTAAGGTCATAACTAAGGAAGTATTCCATCTCATTTCTTTACGTAAGCAAAGATATAAAGAGGGGAGTCGGAAGTCAGAGGGGCATTCTTCTTCCGAGAGGGCTGGAGGGCAGAGGAACTCCCTGCGGTCGCTCTACTGTGGAGTGGGCCGAGCCACGGATCTGCTAATTAGCCAGTCGGGAGGAGGGGTCCTGAGGTTCGGGAGCAACAATTTTTTTGGATAAGAGGGAAGTGAAAACTTGTTTTCTTTCTTTTTTTTCTCCTCTCTCTCTCTCTCTCTATATATATATATAAACTGCTTTAGTCCTACTGAAGTTTGGGTTCGTGTTTTTTTTTTTTTTCCTCTCTTTCCCCCCCCTACTCTGTGGCTGGGAGGGGTCTTGGGGCCTCTGTCCCAGGCCCTTTGGGCTCTTGGCATTTGGCCAATTTCAACCGACCACAAGGACATATGCTCTTCCAGATATCTAGATATTCTAGACAGCTTGATCAAGCAGTAAAAACATGGCAGCTGACACCTGAAGAAGTCAGAACTGGCCCTTTATACTCATCACCCCCAAAGCTGCTCTTACATGAAAATCACCTCAGGGGTGCCAAAGCTTTAGGCTAGATATACATACAGGTACCTTAATCTGATGCAGCAGAATAGAGAGCCAGATGTGACAGGCTATATGTCCTGCCCAATTGCCAGTCCTGAGAAGTAGGAGAATTCAAACCTATCATACCACCTGTATCCTGAAGGAGAAGATGCGGGCATTCCCCATGTGCAGGACAAGAGGAAACAGTAACTTACAGCTCCACCACACAAGACAGGCAACTAAGCCCTGCGCTGAGATACTGCCATGACCTCTTGAGTACAGCTCTAGAGATTCCAGTTCTCCCATGCTTGTTCTCTACTGGAACTGCCTGTCTGCGGCTCAGTAGGCACCCAACTACTTAACAAATGCAAAAGCAGAAAACTTAAACTGCAGAACCTCCAGGCTTGATTTCAGATCCCACACAGCCACCCCACTTCTAGTGTTGTTATGTCCAGCTCACTCCTGGATATGACAGACAGATCATCAAGTGAAGCAGTGTTGTCATGAACAGAGAGAGCACATAACTTCCAGTTTCAACAGTCCACTCCAGTCTGAAGGAAGGGAACTTGAATCACGAGTGTCTTGATCCACTTAGTTCAGTCTAGAAACACACAAAATAAAGATCAAGCTTTGTCAAGTTGCTTTAAACTATTTTTTCTCTAGATCTCCTAGCCAAGATGTCTTTCACAGTCTGCAACGCCAAAGATCACAACTACTGTATCTAGATACCTGCTCTCTTCCCTGTATTTTAAACACTCCAGACACTGTTTAGACGTACTCTGATGGTCATGAGTAGGCAAAGGATCAGAATCATGCAGGAATTTATCAACCTGGAGAACCAGAGACTTGAGGAATAAATGGTAAATACAAGTTGGTTTTGAATGTGTAACATGGGCAGGTCCTGGCCAAAACTGCTGACTGTCTATACTAGGAGCACATACTCATTCTGCACCAATAGCACACCCCACCAATAGCTCTGATTAAGGTCGGTAAGTACCGAAAACACTTGAGACAGCACTCGTGCCTCTCTATTGTCCCCAAGTTTTGTAGTCGGCTTGTCCAGAATTTTGTTCTGTAAGCTAGTAATCACTTGTATGCTGAGCAGTGGCAGGATGCTGCTCAGGCTTCACTGTTTTCAGTCTGACAAGCCTGGGTTTCTTTGGTTGTCATCTCCTTCCTACCATCAAAGGTTGGCTACATGACACATTCTCCTGGCCTATAACTGGAGTTTCATGAAAGTTGGGCAAGAGGCATTAGAAGTTGCATGCAAATTTGAAGGGTGGTGGTTGGTACACATCTTGTGTCCAGAACAATCCACTCATCCAGCAGGTGTGTTTGTGATTTGGGTGCTGAGCATACCAGGAGTTGTCTCAGGAAAACATGAGCTCTTTTTTTTTTTTCTTTCCTTCCACCACAAGTTCTCCCCCTTGATTCTGAATCACTAAGAAGCCTGTAATCCAAAACTTTGCATCATTCAGCATTCAGGCCAGCAAGAGGAAAAAAATTAGGCTAGGATTTGTCTGTGTTGGTTGTCTGTGGTTGGTAGAGAGCTTTCTGTTCAGAGGTGTGAGACACACAAACTCAGGCTGCAACAGGGAGTGGGAAAACACTGTGGGAAAAAATAAAAGGAAAGAAAACATCCTCACTCACAAAAGGAGGCACCATCATGTGTAGGAAAGTCTTGTATCAGCACAGACTGTATCAATATTGGCTCATTGTTGTCCCCTTTGTGTGTACGGGTAATACCATTGTGATTGCCCATGACTAGGTATTCACTAGGCCGGTATACTGGCTAGCTGTTTCCCCTGGGTAACATGCTTCCTCTCATCATTATTTTAACCAGCTATTTTGCAGTGAGTTTGAGAAAAGACAATGTAAACAGACACCCTGCAATATTCCTGGCTCCAGACCCTTCTTCACAGGATATAATGCAATGCAGTACTCAGAAGAAGGAAGAGAACAAGTAGGAAATTAATTGGATTGCTGGACAATATAGCCAGCACCATGCATGCTTCAGAATGCTTAGACATCTAGATGAGCCTACGGAAAGATGCCATGGTTTGGAATGTATGACTGAGCATCTAAAGCATATAAAGTTGTACACACAGGGAACTTAGTGCTACAATCAAGAGTAATTTCCCCACAAATAAATTCAGATTCATTGTTTTAGAGTGGCATCTAACATTTCTCTGTGCAGGAAAAGAAATCCCTGGCTTCATTAGCAATCATGGATAGAACTCTACATGCTCAGTCACAGCATTCCACTTTATCTAAATAGCATTTATGCCCACTGGACACAGTAATTAGAGGGTTACTGAAATCTGAACAAGAAACAAACATTCTTTCTGCATGAATCATGCAGAAAAAGTCCTCCTTTGATCCTGAAACAGCAGATTAAAACTGACTTCATTTAACATAATAGAGAGGAACATTGTTATAGAGAGTAACACAGAGTTTAGTTCTTTCTCTTATAGGTGAGGGAGCAGTTTCTCTCTAATTCACTATTCTAAAAAGTGAGGTGTTGGATGTGCCTTCATTCTTTCAGCTTCCTTACTTCCGTTGTTCAATTGACTCCAAGCTGTCTTATACACAAAATTGCAATTACCTTCTCTGAGTCAGTAATAAGAAAAAAAGCAAAAATATGTTCCATTCTACAACAAAATGACAGGTTTTACACCCCAACACAGAATGGAGGGCCCTCCTGTTGATGCTTTCTCATTTTGGGAATTATATACTGAAGAGTGAATAAATTCTATTACATTATTAAAACTAATTTATTGCCATTGGATCACAAAAGATGATTCCTGCTAATCAAGAACTCAACACCAAAATAGAGCAGGCCTTCAAAAAAAAAAATCAAGAAACAATGAGACTTCACCACTATTTGATGTTATTGTCTATCCAAGCATAAATTATTCAACTCTATATTGTATACATTTCCAGCACAATGGATGAATATGGGGATATATAAGCAACAAAAATATGGTGGGGTTTTTGTTTGGGTTTTTTTGTTTGTTTGTTTTTCGGGGGTTTGGTTTTGTTGTTTTTTTCCCCTTTGAGACTCTCTTCATTAGCTCTTTAAATATTTACCTTACTCATTATATGTCTCATGGCTACATGAAAGGAATATTTTCTTCCGCGGTACTAAGATGTTGCTATTACCCTTGATCACGTGGGAGAAAGACAAAAAAGATGAGACTCTCTGGAATAGATACAAGATACTATTCCTTAATGAACAGTTCTGTAGTGACCTCTTCTTGCAGCTTCCAGTGTGAGGTTAGAGGCAGGATGGAGATGAAGAGTTCTTTGATTACATATTCCCTTCCTACTGCTCCCAGGTGATACTTCTGTTAAAGACAGTGATTTCTAGCTGCCATCAGCCAAGATGATCTTCCCTAATCCAGTTGCCTATGTTAGCCTTTACATCCAAGTTCAAAGCTTCCATTTGCTTCCCAGAAATACTTCTATTTAAATCATTAAGACTTTACTGGCTTCATCCTCACGTGCAATACTTATTTTTTATCCTTTTACTACAGAACTGTAATAAAATAGGCAACATTTGCATTAAATTTCATGTGTATTGCAAATGAAAAATCAATGTAAAGTGAAATGACATAATTCCAATTTATTGGTATTAGGAAACAGGAACTACAGCACTGACTAACCTTGCAGTTACTAAAGACCTTCCTCATCTGTTGCAGATTTAAAAAAAAATACTTTTCACTTGCTTAAACTTCCCTTTATTTCTTCTAGCAGCACTGTTTTTAGTGTCTAATCAATATGATCTTTAATGATTGATGCAGAATGAAACACAACTTGATTCAAGTACCAACTGCTACATAGCACCAATGCTTACTACCCACACGCACAGCACTACTTTGACTTCTAACAGTTAACCAGCTGCAAAATGGTTAAAACCATATGAATTCCTGATTCAGAGATGATTATTTCTTCAACTATCTTCCACACAAAAGCTGTATCTATATTTCCAGTTCTAGCAATGCCACAACCAATGCTATTCTACACGAGGGTGAACAAAGAGAATTCAAATGTAGCAGTCATCTTTCAAAACATATTTTCATAGCTAATGATGAAACTTCTGTAATTCAGTATTACATAATAAAGTATTGAAGTAAATAAAAAGCTTCCTGACCAAAATGAGCATTTTCTTTAAACAGTCCTTAGTTTATCCAGAAATTTAAATGTTACAGTGGAAGTTTCATGGAATTTACATTATGCTCCAGATTTTTAAAAATCACCTCATACTTTATGAGAATCCAATTACTATTAAAATTCTGGGGACTGGATGATGATATGCAATTAGATTTCATTTAGTATAATTAGACTGAATCACTAGTTAGCACAATTACAACCTGATGCAAGTTAGATTCTCATTTTATTTACCTTGATATGTGACAGTAATAACAGTTCTGTTAATATCAATATAGTTAATTATTCCTTTGTCTAACTGAAGCAGTATCATGAAAAGTCTGTAGGTAAAAGAATAACGGCCTGCATATGAAAATCTGACAGAAAATCTGTACAGTAACTGCTTTAAGGATGAAAAATAATTACCTTTGCTTTGATTTATGTGTGCTTAGCATATAGTCCACATTCTGTTGGGACGCTGCACTTAAAAAACCCCATACAAATATGAACAGAACAAGACACATGTTAGAACCCAGTTCTGGCCTGGGCCATCTATGCAGCTGCCATTCACTTTAGAATATAACTACATACCATAAATGAGAGACGTTGGTCTTTCCACTATTTTGATTTTAACATTATTTAGAACAGGAAGCTATATAGTGTCATTTTTCACAGAGGAGAGTAACATAAAATGACCACATACATAACACAGCAATAGCAAACTAAAGAAGAAGCAGTCATGATGCTTTAAAAAAAAATACTTTAGCTTACATATCACATAGCTAATCAATTTCACGCAAGATAATCACCCTCCATCAGAGTAAACAAGCAAAAATTTAAAATACTTTTTTAATCTAGCTTACTTTTCATTTGTTTCAATTTATGGCCTTTTCATATGAAAAATATGCCTTTTCAATTCTCTCTCCTAAAGTACTTAGACTGAAACCACTGCAAAAAATACGTATCTTTTTCTATTAACATGATAATGGATTTATTATGTTGCTTCATTATCTACACAGAAGTGTCTTTTGAGCTGACGTTTCTATGCATAAAACCTAAATTATGGTCCAAATGTCAACTGAAAAAGACTCTCAGTTGTGTGTCCTGCCATCTCTCCCAGCCCTGCCTCTTTACAAAGACAGCAATACAAACACTCCACAGAAACCAAAGGAGTGAGGAGAAATGATGCATACAGACTCCACAGGCAACTGACAGGCAACTGACACAGGCAGCTCTTTCCAAAAGTATGGATGACCATTCTGAGAACAAGTAAATGCGAAGCAAGGTCAGAAATGACGCTCAATTTGTCACTGCAAAGTCAGTCACCCCTTCCACGTTTCTCACATGCAGTGTATACAGACTCTTGATAAAAACTGCAGTGAAATTATGGAAGCAGCTCTGCTAGAGAGCTGCTCTGACCTAGAGAAGAAGGAATTAATTTTCCAGACACCAAGAAAAATCTCCTACACATACCAGCATGCTCTGTTTGCATGTAATCAGAATACACTGAAGAAGTTACAAACTTATATTTAGGCATCACTAAGGAAAACTAGTGATGGAGGGACAGAAGCATGAAGACAGCTTGATGTAGGAAAAATGTACCCAGAGTGCATATCAAAATCTGCTAAAATTATTTAAAGGTCATTGATAAAATATGGCAAGAAAGAATAATCAGGAATTATTTTTATACACATTTCTAGCTCCTCCACTCCTCTGACTGTCAGTCTAAATTGAATCAGTCTCTCTGTGTTGCCCTAATGACCAAATGAACATTTAACTGCTACTTGCTGTAATCCCAGTTTCCATGCTCCCTGCCTTTTCTCCTCCTGGCTGGGAAAGAGATATTACTTCCACAGTGCATGTCTTCAGTAGATCTGGACATTGAACAGGGTTTTCACAAACTCTCCTTGTAAGCTTATCTGTTTCTCCCATTACAGACAGCCCATCAAGAGGTGAAAATTTCACATGCAAAGGTGACATCCTGACCTCATAAGAGTCAACAGCAAAACTCCTCATACATAAGTAAAATCCTCGACCTCCGGAATCAAGGTCCTAATACTATCCTTCTCAGCCAACTGTTTAGAAGATGTCCTTTCCACCACCTTCTTTTGAAATACACATTTTTTAATAATCTGAATCAATAAAAATGTCACACGTTAGAACAAGGAAAAAGAATGGTTGATCAGTTCTTTTAAGTCTTAAAGGACCTCTCATTACATTAATAGGCTGATACTGTTCCAGTCACATGTATCTCACTAAAATGAAGCAAAAACCTAAGGTTACACACCCATTAAAGACATTAAACCTGTATCTTTTTCACTAGTTTCTGAAGAAAGCTTCTTGACCAAAAAAGCACTTACTAAGTACGTTTTCCAGTCAAAGGGAAGCCTTGACTTCCAAAAGAGGAAACACAAAAGATCAAAGTGGTAACTTTATCTATTTTATATTGTGAGCATATTCCTATAATTTCAACACATGTATGATCAACTGAATAGTTCTTTATGAAACAAGTAAAATATCAAGAATTTATATATTTTATGCACAAAACAATTACTATGTGCATGCTTATTTCTCATGTCGAATTAGGTGTTTAATTTTTTTTCCTTTGAAATCTTACATTCATGCCTGCAGTTCATCCACCTCTTGTCAAAGCAAGGTTTCAGTACAATAGTTAGGTACCCTGGAGACTTAATGATTACTGTTAAAAACTTGAATAATCAGAATTTTGTATAATTAAAAGCCTAGACATACAGAATGTCTGTGTTATATAATTTTCTTTATATGCTTCTGTAAAGGAGATATATTCATGCATGTTTTAATAAAGTGTTTTAAAATAAAATTCCAATGTCACATTACTTCCCTACTCCAAAATAACATGATTCAAGAATTCTCCTAAGAAGAACTATCAAATAAACTATGTTGTTATGTAATCTGAATAACAAATTCTTAAAAGCATGTAATAGCTTGTATTAATTTTACGGTTGAAAGACAGTAAAGTTCTGGTTAATGCCTTATTCATGGATTTTCAGAATTTTGTGCTATTTACCAATTTGATTTGCCAATATGAAGTTTTAAATTTCCCCTTTACTCAAGCACTAGACCTCATCTGGAATATTGCATCCAGTCTTGTTTCAAATAACTGAAAAACCCCTCCTTCGGAGTCCATCAAGGCACTCAGGGGCTGGAGGACTTGTCCTATTAAAAGTTGAGAGAGCTATTGAGCCTGGAGATGAGGTGGCTTCAGCAGACACCTAACATCAGGCCATCAGTGCCTATGAGGAGGTTACCAACACAATGGAGCCAGGCTCTTCACAAATGTGCAAGGCACAAGAACAAGAGACAATATTCATGAACTGAAACTCGGAGGCTATGAGTCAACATATAGAAGAAAAATTTCTATCAGGATAATTAAGTATTGGGTGTGCCTGTCCATGGAGGTTGTGGAATTGCTTTCCTTGAAGCTTTTCCAGCCAGAATTGAGCAAATTCCTAAGCATCATGGTCTGAATTCTATGTTGACCCTACTTTGACTAACAGATCCCTTCCAACTTAAATGTTTCTGTGATGTAGTGTAATCATGGGCATTACAAAAAAGGAACAGGAAATGAAACTTTCAATTTGACCTGAATACAACTTCGGACACATAAGTGAAGCTTTTTAGAAAAGAGATGGGAGTATTACCACCCTTGGACAAGGCGCTAATGAGATTTCCATAAGCCCAGACCACTATTCTAGTCACTTTTGCTGAAGAAATACAAATTTAGATTCTAAAGGATACAGAGAAGGGCACAGGGATATCTGGTGGAATAGATATAGTCTCAGATGAAAAGAAATCAGAAAGGTAAACTCAGGCTGACTAAATGAAGGCTCAGAGGATATGACTTCTGTTTGACAAAAAAGTAAAATGAGGGAAGTTATCACATTATTTGTTTTTACAGAGATATAAATTGACCATGTATCACATTTACTTAGACTTCTCATTACAAGTCTGTAAACATCTCTATATCTGTTCCTGATGTACCTGCAGAGTTTATAGTTAACGATAAGCATCAAAGCCAAAAACAAAAGTTTCTTTCGGGGAAAAACAGAAGGGGTGGCGGGGGGGAAACCAAAAGAGAAGAACATAGAAAAGAGGAATGAAAACTGGAAAAGCAAAAGAAGGAAATGAAACAGGGAAAGGCAAAACTCCCTCCAGTGGCTAGTCAAGAAGAGAACCGGCAGGGTTACCACAGTAAGTGTCTTCTCCCAAGTGTCCTCTTTAGTGCATCAGGTGGTCCACCATACTACTTCCCCCACAGAAACCATAGGAGCTGTTCAAATTCCCTATTGGCTGTCCCCACTTACAATGATATTAGCACTAATTGGAGTAGTTTTTGATCAGAGGCTGGTATTGCAAACTAAATTAAGTTCTGCATATGTTATCGGGGAACACTTATCAGACACCTGTCTTTCTCCCAATGAAAACTAAAAGCTGCAAAAAGTGACACAAGAAAAGGATGGCGGAAAAGCCTGACTTATACCAGTGGCAATCACTTCCCCAACATAACACTAATAGCACAGTGTGCAGGTGCGAGGCCATGAGAATAACAGTATGAGACCGACAGGATGAGATCAACAGCATGAGGACAGGAAGGGAAACACTGACCTAGAAGCTTTGGTGAAATGTTACAGAGCTGCAATGGAAAGGCAGCTGCAAATGGAAGACCCTTGGCACCACAAAAGGTTGAGGCACCAAAGGCACTCTGCAGCGCACCATTTTCTTTATGAGTAAGTTCAGGCTCAAGTCTTCTCATACCTTGCATGCGCACAAGACTGACCTCCTTCAGGGCTGCCAATTTCTTTAGTGCACAAGGCATCACCTTTTCCAAACACTCATTAAACTTGGTCTTCTTTTCTCTTGCAGATTAAAAGAGCAAGGCAACAGAAGCTGGATTCAGTGAACGTAATGGCAGAGGCTCACACATGCTCAGCCTGAGCCAGATAATTGGACTCAAGTGTGAACAAAGTCCCTAGAGTGACCGCCATCCATTCTAGAGAAAGGACACTGTATCCTGAACAGAAATGAGCTAAAACAAATACAAACTCAGAGAAGAAATCAAATTAAGAGATAAAGAATCCAGCATCTTCTACTCCAAAACCAAAGAACTAGGGACAAATAAAAGATGTACTGTAAGTAATTATCTTCTTACATGCATTTTCGAGCTGCCTTCACTGAAGACCATTTCACTTCCTTAAACAAAAATAATTCACAGTCACGCACTAGCTTTACAATAAAGTATCCTGATAGTTATTACACATTATAAAGAAACTTCAACAATGTATCATGATTTGTGAGTCATAAATGTTAACATTTATATGGAAAAATACTATTAACAGGAAACTACTGGAAAACAAGAACAAATATTTGCTTCTACTACCTTCCCATCTCATAATCTACTTAATATATTGAATTAATGCTAATTAATTCAAGTAAACATTTGCTTGAAGGTTACACAACAGAAGTTTTCAATCACTTTTCCCCATAAAGACATTTCTAAATTCCATAATATCACCTTGCTCACCTTGACTGAGAAAGAAGGTATGAACAGCAAAATCTAATCAAACCAAATACCTGTTCACAGTCCGATATCCTGTCCCCAGATGCCCAACAGCAAATGCATAAGCAAAAGCGAGGAAGTGCAATGCAACCATGTAACGGTACCTCCTTGAAATACTCTGAAGCTTTCAGAATATTGGCCAGTTTGGGACATTCTGATTCAGAACCATTATCTCTCTGCTTTCTACCCTTTGATATATTTTTTATCTCAGAATTTGTCCAAATAATTTTTTTGAGCTCATGTTAACTTTTTGCATTGAAAAACTTCTTTGACAGAAAGCTATATAACTATACATTGTATAAAAATGAAGCAGCATCTCAGAGAAGTTTCGGTATATCCTCATGGGAAAGTTATACTGTTCCCTGCAGCTGAAAGTATTTCAAAGTATTGAAACATTATTTTTGAGCAGTAGTTAAGCACTACTTTGCTGTAATTTTTAAGTTGCTTGAAGACTAAGCTATAGACTAGCATGAAGCAATAAACTTCATAATTTATTATAAAAGTCGTAATAATAAACTCAACACTAGTGCAGTCTTACCCAGCATGTACTGACATTCACAACATAATGCATTCATTACAAGTAAGTTATACAGAATAAATAATAAATTCCTTGGTCATGTATGGTCATCCTGACCTAAAAACTCAAAACCAAAAGGAGTAAACGAAAGGTGATTTCATCAAGTAATGTCAGCTATAAAAATGCCTTATTCACCTATCAGTTTGAGGAAACAATCAAGTGATTCAGCAATGCAACATTCTCTGAAAAAAAAATCCTTATTTATCTGGAACTGACTATTGAAGCCCCAAAGCATGACAAATGTTTTAACATAGAATAGCCCAATATTCTGCCTTTACATGAGAGTTATCTTTAGTTTAACTCATCAGATGTATTACGTACCTTCCTATATAAAGGCAGCAACTTAAAGAATATTTTCTTATATCTCTTTGAGAAGACTGAAAAACTACATTAAATACTCTTTCCTTTAACTTGAAATATTATGAAAAGTTCATGTAAACTGCATATATATAGGACAGAGCATATGATCCTCAGCAAATATGGCCAAATTTCATCTGTGAAAGAGAATAAAAACCTCACTCCTGAGATACACTAAGCTCCCTCAGGTAAATGTTTCAACTATGACTATATTGCAAACCAGAAACACTTTCTATTGCAGTTTGAACACACATACCCTAAGGAGTTTTAAATTAGCTAATCTGAACCCTGACAAATATAAAACAACAATAGACACGCCATCTGGTAAATATGTGCTTCATTTACCAATTTGGAGATGACTAGGCTACATCCCTACTCTCCCAACCCATTTTTCATTGGTTATAGTTGTTCATACATGACAGGATTTGATTATTCTCAAAGCTACATTCTCCTACTAGGCATTAGTTGAATACTGAGAAACTAACTACTCCAGCTACATTTAGTTACCTTCAGTATTCATGGCAATCCACAGCAGCATTTATATCATTTTCAGGACAGGTACACAAAAATTTGATCAATATTTTCAGTATGCAAATTGTATTTTTAACAGCAACTTCTATGGAACTATCTCAGCTAGCGATAGGAAGAACTGAAAATTATTTTCCACTTTATATGCTTTTTTAAAAGAATATAGTTTTTATAACTTAATCTCTTTTTAATGTTATTTTCTATTAAGAAATTGGAAAATACATATGCCAGTCAATCACAGTATTATATTCTTTTCCCAGAAAAAATCTAACAGGAACTGCTCTAAATGAAGTACGTGCAAGAAATTTCAGGAGTGAAGATGCTATTTCATTTTTGTTTTAAATTGCTCTGGGTACAGGAAAGTGGTGGAGAACAGAAGATATACAACAGCTTATGAACTACTATTTCTGTTTCATGGTGTAGACTGCACTTCATTTGTGGAAAAGCAGGTTGATGGAAAAACAAACACTACTGTTTTGAAAACTGACAATGTAATGACAGATTCAAAATATTTGGGTGTACTACACATTCACACAGACTTTGATACCAAAATACAAAGGAAACTGACACCAAGAGCAGTTTTTTGGATACACTTAACGAACTATGATGCTGCACTTACATCAGCTTGGTCACTAAGAAGCATAATGGCATATTTTTCTCTTTTTTGGAACTCTGAATTGGCAATTACATTTGCATGCAAAAGAGAGCTGTTTCAATATTTTTACAAAGAAGTTGGCACCAGCAGTAGGTAAATATAACTGACTGCATCTTTTCTCTGGGGCCATGACATGTTTTTTCCCAATGTTTTGGATCACATCTTTGCCATCACAATGAAAAGACATGTTAAAATAGTATATTGTTTGCATCATTCACAATGGAAAGTTACATAGAGTTGAGACATGGATATTTTATACAAATAACAATGCAGCTTAAGTGTATGAAGGGATGGAATTGCCTTCCAAGACTACTCTGGTATTACCATAGAGAATAGGCTTGCATCTCCTTCTGAACAAAGTAGGTGTTCAGGGTACAAAACACATGAGCTGGGACCACTGATACAGGAACGCATTGCACATGAGAGAAAAGTTAGAAACACTCAACATAAAGATACCTTCAATAGATGTTAAGATGCTGCTGGGGATTTAGGGTTGTGGGGAGAGATGAGAGAGGGGATATAGGAGTGGGAGAGGACTTTTGAAAAACCTTAATGTGAAATACCTTCCATTTTTTGTTCATGAGTTCTCAGAACAGCTTACAGGCCTTTGTGAGCTTGCTAATTAAATCCTCAATAACTGACACAAAACTATTCTTCTGTCACAGAAAACAAAATGTCAAGGAACTGAAGCTGACAAGGTTGAAAGATAAATGTTTAAAATTCCTCGGTTTCTGTGTCAGCTCTTGTTCTGCGCTGTTTGTGACAGAGAATCTCAACAGCTTTTGCATCAGAAAAGAACATTCATGATTTTCATATGTCAAAAGGTCTCCACAATTCATTTCGCTACTTCCTTCTCAATGATCAGCTTCTTTTAAACATTTCTCCTCTCTTAAATTCTCATACAGTTTAACAGTGGGTTGAGACCTATTCGGAGCACTTAAAAACACCAGCTGCTGTGGGCTCGGTAGATCTCTCAAGAATGAATATGCATTATAAAATGTACTACGAGTAACATCTGTTTTTTTCTATAACACTGAAAAGCACGAATGATTACTGATTGCTGTTATGTTCCATCTCAGACCAAAACTCAGACATTTTAGGTGATTCAAAACAAGTGCACCCTTGCTGGAAACTACCTGCCCAACGCCCTGCGTTGGCAGCCGGGAAGATGCCGGCCGGCATGCAGACGCGGCTTTGCCACCGAAAATACAATTACACAAAATTCTGGCCACCCAAACACCCATCCGGGACCGGACAGGACACATCCGCACCCGCCCTCCGGCCACCGCCTGCCCCGAGCAGCTCCGACACCGGCCCGCCGGCGGTGCCCAGGGGCGCTCCCCGCCGCCGCCCACCTGTTCGGGACCCTGGGGCAGCTCCCCCGGCGCCCTCCGGAGCTCCCCGCTCCCCAGCCGACCTCGGGGAGCTCCAGCAGCCGCTCCCTGCCACCCCCGGCACTCCGCAGGACGCGGCGGTCGCAGAGCACGCCCCGGACCCAGCGAGGCACACGCCCGCCCTGCCAGGAGCTGCTCTCCCACTCTCGCTCCCACGAACCAAAACTTGCCGGGGGGCGGCCATGTCCCCCCCACGCATGCCACCGTGCTCGCCCTTACGCGGCCGAACTTTACGAAACCTTCCCAAAGGTCCCAAAAATACCGCCCCGCCAAAACAAGGGCGCCGTCCTGGCGGNGCGGCCACTGGGGGCCGGGCGGGCCGGGCCGCGCCGCCACTGCCACCGGGGGGACAGAGGGACAGGGCCGAAGGGCGGGGGGACACGGGCGGCGACTCGGGCACCGAGCCCGAGGCAGTGCGGCTGGCAGGGCGCGCCGCGGCCGCAGAGCCGCTGGGGGATTTCGTGNGCGGAGCGGAGCGGAGCGCAGGGGCAGCCCCCGGAGCCACTCACCTTCCCGCGCCTCCCTCCGCCTTATCTCTTCGCTCGCGGGCTGCAACTTCCAGCGCTTCCCGCAACTGCCATCTTCCCCCGGGGCGGCGGGGAAGGAGCGCAGCGAGCAGCAAAAGTTGCGGCGGCAGCGGCGGTGCTTAGGTGGCCATCGCGCCGTCAGGGCGATCTGATCTGAGCTGAGCTGAGCTGAGCTGTGCTGTGCTGTGCTGTGCTGTGCGGGGCGCGGCAGCAGCTGGAGCGGGGCTGCGCTGCGATNGTACGCTCAATCAGCCCTCGGGGCGGGGGATGCACCTGCCCGCCTGGCCAGCCGAGGGAGAGGTGTGCCCGGCCCCACCGAGAGCCCCGCGGGTGGGGCGGGGTGCAGTGAGGACACGCGTCCGGGACGGCGCCCGCCTCTGCTTCCACCGGGTCCCGGGCACTGGCCACGGGGAGAAGGGAGGTGTGCAGGCTGCTGTGTGGCCCTCGCCTGGTAGGTGTTTCAGTCCCCTTGAACCGACACATCCCGAGATGATTGCACATTTCTCTAGTGCTGCTTTCCTCTCGTGGTTTTTATCAGTCTTGATAGCTCTTAGTACCTCCAGCTAGAGAATGCCCACCTTTCTGAAGCCACATCAAATCTCTTTGGTAATGTTTAAGAGTTTTCAGAATTCTCTTTTCCTAATACTGTTTTATACAGCATATAAAGCACTTTATAGAATCTGTCTTAGCCACATTTATTTCTAATTTAAATTTATGGGTAGATATCTTCATTACTTAGGAGAGGAGGGAGTGTCTCCTTTTATTTCTCTCCTTCAAGGGAAAGATTAGCCTCAAAGGAGTTTAGTACTGGGAAATCTAAGCCAAAAAAAATAGCTATCTCTCATATAAAGGCTTTGGAATTTTCATTTGTATGTATAGATATTGCCCTTAGTACCATACATGCTGTACATTCATGCTGTGTTTTAATCTATTCAAATTTTAAGATTGATTGTACTTACTCTTTCCACTGTGTTGGTTTCAAATGTTAGATTTTCTGAAACAAATGTTTAAAATTGTTGTTTCCAAGACTGGTGAAAAACTACCTAAGACTAAAAGGTAAAGCTGGTGGCTGAAGAAAGAGGTTTGGAATTTAGGCCTAAATGTCATTGATTGCTCAAGGGATACAGCAGATAAAAACTCAGCTGTGGTAAGCAGTGGCTTTGTGACCCTCAAAATAAATCTCCCGTCTCAAAATTAGAAATAAAGCTGTGCCTGAGTATGTTTGAACTTGGAGAGGAATCTTCATTCATTTGTTTTGGGTTTTATTTTAGTTTGGGGAGTCGATTTCACTGGTATTGCTGGGTGTTGTCATGGAGTGTCATGTGACAGGTCCTAGTCCAGACTGACTAATGAAATCACACAGAACTGTTTCTCTGGCAGATCGATACACTTTAAATTGATACATACTTTTGTTTCATTACATACTGTTGTCCTCTATCTACTCAAAGGAAGCATCAGCATTATAATTACATTTTAAAAGACTGTTCTAATGCTGTGTTGGGAACTCCTGAATTCACACTGGGAAACAACAGGCCTCTCTGAAACAACGCCATGTTTTGGTTACTGCTGTGCTTGCCCCACTTATTTCCACTCAGTGCTAATAACCATAATGAAGCGGTACATGGTGGTAGTATTTTTTATCTTGCTTTTGCTAGATCTACAATTGCTATTCCATTTCTACATTTTCTATTTCTAATCTTACTGACCAAAACATGATTTATAGACTTGACTGACTGACTACAGTGAATATGTGTATCTCTCCATTCAAATGTAGCATTCCCTATTTTATCATTGTCTTTCTGAGTTATTACAAACATTTACTGAAAGTCATGGGAGTGACAAAAGAATGTGGTGTGCCTGCAGTATAATTCATAAGTTTCATTTATAAAACGTGAGATGAGGTGATTCAATCCTGAAAAGATTTTTATCCCTATAAGGAGACACACATCATCCTTGCAGCTTCATCTCTGCCACACTGTAAGCTGGTGTCTGCTGACCATTAGGGCTATGATGCCCTTGGTATACATGCTAATTTACAATAATTACTGGATTTTTGAATGGAAAAAAACCTGCATATTTATCACACAGAATATCAATAAGGTAATCTTTGAAAAGGCCACAAAAAGTTTTGGAAAACACATTGAAACAGAAAAATTGTCTTCTTCATGGTTCCTCACTTTAGGTAGTGCCTAGGAGAAAAAGCATAAACATTTTTTCTTTACACTCCCCCCAGTCAAATAGAAACACTGAAAATATTGAAAACTACTGCATAAAAACCACTGTAACATTCAGTAAACCATTTGACATGTATTTTCTTATCATTATTACTGTGGGAAAATAGCTTTCAGAAATTCCATGCCTTTGGAAACTAACTGAAGTATTAAAAAGGCACTGAGGTATAATAGCTCATCAAGCAGCACCTAAAACTCATCAGGCTGTGAGCAATTCCCTCACCATAATACTGAAAGGGAATGTGTAGGATGTTCTGTACTGTGTGACCATTAAAATTAAGATGATACTCGGCTGTGTCCCTTTCCAATCTAGTTCATAAACCATCATTTCACAAAAAGTGAAACTAATCAAGATGAACAGGAAAAAACCATGAACACTTAACAAGACCATACTGGACTTCCAATGTACTTCTGCTTGTTACTTTGTGGATCCGAATAAGATGAAAGTAACGTGTGTGTGGGAAAACTGTTGAGGAATAAACAGAAGTGTGCCCCATTAGTTGACAATATATGCCAGCTTTTCACTGAAACAATCAGTCTATTTGGATGTATTTCTGTTTCTCGATTGCCAGACAGCAAATCCTTTTCATTATCTCTGGCAGTCAAGAGGTTTCAATTATTATTTTCGGATGTAATCTTGCAACACACCCATGCTTCTAGTCACATCTAGAGCAGACTGACAAGACACACTTTACAGAGATAATTCCTAAATTCAGCATGAAGTTCAAGGAGGCAGCCACCTACTTGCTGAATAAGATGAATAAACACCCTAAAATTTAGCTGATGTCTGTTCCTTATATTCCTGCCCAGTTTTCAATGGAAATCATGGCTCTGCTTTTCTTCTTGAAAGTTTGGGGAAATCCAATCCATGTTGTACTCCTTTGTAGAAATTAATACTAGCTGCCTGTTCTCTGTCACTTTATAGGGCTAGATCCTTCTGCTGCTTCAGATCATCTTTTTTTTTTTTTTTAAATCGAATTAATGGGCTGTTACCTAGCATGTTGCACAGATCATCCATGCACCATATATGTCTAAATATGTAACCCTTCTAACCAGTTTTATGCAACTGTCTGTGTATGTTTTATGTATGTATAAATACTTACAAGAGTATCTGCTGTTGCACTTACTTGTATTTTGTTAAGAATGTCTGCATTAAGTTCTTCCCTAAAATTGTGTTCCCTAAGAAAACTATCAAAACTGGGTGAGGAGAAAGGGTGTAACTTACTTGTGATAACTGTTATTTTGTCTGAGAATTAGTTAAAAGCTCTTCTTTTGGGTGAGAATTCCAGTCATTTAGTATCTTGCTCAGTAGCTCATAAACGTTGACATTTTACATGTTTTAGATTGGCTATAATTGTTGATTTTGTTTACAGAAGGTGTTTGTTTTTTTCCTGAGAAAAGATCAGTGGTTTAGCTGATCAGACAGTTTTATGCAATTTGTAAATAACCACTTAACTGCTACAGTTAACTGCAATTTAAGTAAATTATCACAGATGCCAATATTTTAAAGATAATAGGAATTTCTAGACTTACATTTAAAAAAAAAGGAGAATTTTTTATATACTTAAATGTCATATGAAGATATATTTTCTGTACATTGGAGATAATTTCATGTGTGATTAGCTCTTTCAGTGCCTGGGCTTTCAGAAATGTGTACACCTACCTACATTCAACAGGACTATTCAAGTGGTTAAAATTAAACATGATATTACTACTTTATTTTAGGGCCAATGGTTAACCAATATTTGAAAATTTGTGGGCTGTTTCTCAGAAAAGTGACAGAGTCATGTGTGGTTTGATCCTGGCCTATTTTTATGCAAAGAGTATAAACATAATGTCCTTGAACACAGTAAGTCGTGTAATGAGTGGCCATACTGGGCTGGTCACTCATAGAGCAAAGCCCGCATGCAACCGTGCCCTCAAAGTGGTTCTTTCACTCACACAAAGCAAAGGTTTTTGAGTGGTCCCTAATTCTGTGGTGAACTATGCAGAACTTGCAAACATTCATATGAAAAGTGGACCTAGGTACAAGGCTTGGATGTCAGCTGAAAGATTTTCCACTACCTTTGGGCTGCCTGGAGCTGAAGCTGAGGCCTGTCCTTGCTTTTCTTGATCCTGAATCATCCTCTGTCTGTATCCTAAACATCTCTGACTGTTGCAGTCTTGCCTGCTTTTTGTCTGAATTCTTTTCAACCCATTTTTCTGCTGCCTAATTACCTGAACTTTGTGTTGAAGACATTGGCTTGTCCCATTATACTGGTGCAAGGGACCCCTCAAGTGTTCTAATCCTGCTCTGATCTGCGACCTTGTCCTTTATTCATTCTGAACCAGGTGTCTTTCCCAAAGTCATTTGACAATAGACTCCAGCAACAGTCTTATCTGTAGTCTTGTTCAGGCTGAGCAACAAGTTCTGCCACTCTGTGTCTTATTTACATATTACTGGTGTTTTCTTACTGTCTCTTTGATTTTCTGATCTCCTTGCTTCTTCCTGGCATACAATGAACAGTTTCACCGAAGGAGTGCATTTGTATTCACACTTCCTTGTATAAATCTGGGCTTACAGGACTGAGCACCTTTTTCAGCCTTGTCATGTTGATCCACAGTTTGGAACACAGTTTCTACTCTTTGCCATTACTAAGCTAGCAGGCATTAAAGTATTCCTTCACTTACCCTGAACAGAAATCGGTTACAAGGATAGATCACAACTATATCAATAACATGAGATCAAAAATATATCTAGCATACAAAATTCCAAATGCATTAGTCTCTGCAAAAATCCTCAATAATTAAAAAAATAAAATTACTGGTCTTTCTGTTTTGATGTGTCTTACTTGTTGCTCATCTTCATTTTTAGAGGGTAAAGAATGTTATAGAGATTAATTTCTTAAGGTCCTAACAGAACTCATGTGAAAACAAGCTGTGTTTAAGTTGAGAAGAGGAACACTCTAAGGAACACCCTGTTGTTATACCTGACCAGATTGTGCTTGTTCAAGGTGGATGATTGCATCAGGTTTTGTCACGCGCTTATTACAATTAACTGCATTAGCAGATAATATAGGATCCTGAATGAAAGACTGAGTCTGAAATTACATGGATCTTTCTCACTATAATGATTCATCAAGTAGTGTTTCAGCTTTCTGATTTGTCTTTTTTTTTATTATTATTATTATCCCACTCTCTGTAGTGATGCCAGAATTGTAGTGGAGAACAGGCAGAAGTTTCTGCTGGGAGCCTCGTCGCTAAGCTTGATGCAGACAGCTTGGGCCTGATAGTGATTCATTGATGCTCAAGTGCAATGAACTTGAGCATCTCTATGAGAGTATCTGAGCAAGCCATTTTCTAGAGGACAAAGTAACTTGCTAATTATTGTCCTTCTTGTTATTTCTTGCTTCCTGTTCTGAATTGTTAATTTCCAGTATTGTTTCTTGCCTCAGATCTCAAAGTCTAGTACTAGGGTAGTATGAACCATGATGTCCGTGGAAAGAGAACTTTTTCTGCACAGTTTTCAGCCATGAGGAAAGGTTATCACTGACTTGGTCTTGGATTTCCAGAAGGGATAGATGACCTGTGTTGTAGATGTTTCTTTTGTCTTGGTTGACTTTAAGATACATTCTGTTGTTACGGCCACTCCACTGTTAAACAGGTAATTACACCATCATAGGATAGTTTTGTGATAACATTTGATATTAACATTAAAATCCATATTTCTTATTTTTGATTGATTTCAGTGACGTGAAAGGCTATTGGAAAAAACAATTAACTGACCTAGGAAGGTGTTGATGGGAGAGAAGGTCTTAGTCCCCCTTGTCTTTCTGAGCTTTTGCAAAGCAGTATGCACTCCCTGCTTGCAGGTGTTACTGTGAAGCCGTGTAACTCCTCTTTTAATTTAAGGTAGGGCCGCAGGCACCCTAAAATTATCAGTTCTGCTTGGCAACAACCTTGTCAGCTCCCTCCTGATGTTCATGTATTATCAATAAAATAACACTAGTTTCTGAAAATGACCAGTTCCATTTACATTTCATAATCTGTTGAAAGCAAAAATGTTTGTGACTGAGTAAGAGAAGGAAGGAGCTGTCAACCCTGTTTTGTGATTACTGCCCACAAATGTTCTCACATTTTGCTTTAAGAAAGTGTTCTGACAAAAATATTAGCACTAATAGTACAGTATACATATGTTCTCAGAGTATAAATAGTGCAACTTCATCTCATGAGATAGCTCAGGGCTCTATCCAACGACTTTAATGAGGTTTGAGGTTGCTCAGCATCTCACAGCAGGCGCTCCGCACACAGGAGGAAGGCAACATGGTAGTCATGTAAGGTGAAAAGCGCCATCAGCACTCGTCCAAGCCAACAGGAGTCACAGTCTTGGTGTCTGCAGCGTCAAACCTTTCGTTCTCCAATGAATGCCAAAAAAACGTTTCTTTCTCTATCACGCTGTATCAGCTTACTCCAACAGACGCATCCTACGAACAGCAATGCATATCAGCATCCTGCGTTCGCAGAAGTGAAACATTTCTGTCCCAGCTTAGGTGACCCTCAACTCTCTGTTCAAGCAATAAGAGAGAAATACTTCCAGAGAACATTTTTTCATTCAAATGTAGGTGCTGTGCACACCTGAGATGTCTACTGTCTTTTATTCAGTCTTTACAGGTTTCTTTTTTATTACATTACGTCTTACAGGGGGAATTTTTATCAGTCAAGTTGACAGAAAAAAAATCTTATTTGGAGACCACCAAGGAGAGACACGTCTACTCTTACATAAATTCTGGATTTGTGAAGTTAATATTAGTTTACAAATGCATATGCCAGCAAGGCAATATATTGTGTTCAAGATTGTCAAATGAATACTCTTTCTAACATTGCAGTGTTTTGAAATTTTAGAACGAAGTGGACAGCAAAAATACTAATGTATTTGATTTAGAGACATTGATAGGCTCCTGACAAATCTGAGAATAATTTCATGGGAAAAGTCAGAAATGGGAAATAACAAGGGGTGCCTTTTACTTACAAAAAATCCTATTAGTAATCAGCCTATTTTAAATATTCCACTTTTTTTTTTTCTGTCCTCTACTGTTTCATTCATTTCTTTTTAATCATTCACCACAATTATTATCTCTTAGATAAAGCAACTCAGGAAATATTGCTAACAAGAGCATACAATTTCTTTTTAATATCACTGAATAATGCTGTTGAGGTCACTTTACTGCATGAATGAGCAGTTTCTAAAAGCTTTCACACAATCTGTTGTACCCTGAAGAAAAAAAATGTACTTCCTCACTGAATACCACCTATTCTGTAGGAGTAATATATTCCAGATTTTGGAGGCTTATATATTTTTTTTGCTAATAGTTATTAAAAAAATATACAGTACAGCATAAAATCTTACATTTATATTTTATATGTATGCATACTTATATATGATGTCTATTATATAGTTCTATCACATGAATTTTCATATATATATATCATATTTATATAAATATGATATTTAAGCATGCACATACAGATATGTTCCAGGTTAGAGCTGAGACCTCTCTCTCCATCCCCCTACACAAAGTGAAACATTTTATCTCAGCTTCCTGCAGTCTTTTTCCTGTAGAAAAGGAATTCATGATTATAATGAAATTCACCTGTACATAACCTTTTAACTCCTCCTATTCCACCGAGTCACAGTACTAGAATTACATAAGAAGAAAAGTAGACAAAGACTCTTCTTTCTAGATTTCAGTCTTTATATGTAAGGGAGAGGAACTATGATCTTTGCCCTAAATCTTTTCTGCATACTATATAGCTACTGAAGAATATTCAGATATTTTAGAAAGTAAGACTAATAAAACAGCTACTGCATTATTTGTTACAGAATTCATTTAACACACACATTTATTTGTGTAAGCCTGTTCAAATGGAAAGTATTATGACATTCTTTTCTTGAGGATTTCAACCATGCAACTTAAGTAATCACTCTAACCAAAACTCTGGAAAATCTCAAATTCACCTGTAGTTTCATGTTAAAGAAGGATTTTTTCATTGAAAAGATTTCTTTACTGTTATTTATCAAAACCTAATCCATACATTTTTCTATGTGAATGTGCTGCCTATATATCACAGAAACTGTCAAAAATATAGCAAAATATAACAATTATTATGTTACTTATTTGTCAGTGGCATATATGTAAGACAAAACCAAAGTACTACAGGTCCTGGGCTTTCCCTCCAAACCTTCCCAAATAAGTTTGAATTTTTACAGTTTCTTGACTAGGATACAAAGAAGGATGATTATCTGTTCTCTAGCAAGCCACATTCTGGTCATTTCTCAAAGCCTTACAAAGGTATTTATGCATTTGTTTTGATAGTATGATACTATTAACATTTTGGAGTACAGATAGTTCTTGGCATAATAAAAGAATCTATGGGGAAACTACTTCATTACGGTGACTCAAACCCATTTTGTCTTCAAAAGTGGTAGTGTGGCTTTCTATACTGGTCAGTAAAGATGAAACTTTTCATAATCTTGAATTATAAAGGTTTTTTTCACTATCATTTCCTATAAAAATTGTCATGCTGTTATAATTCTATGTCAGTGCCTGTACTCATGGCTGATGTCTGCAGGCTTTAGTACAAAGCTAAATATTGTCAGCACTGCTGAAACAGAATGATAAAGTTCCTTGTTGGATGGTAAAGAATGGGAAATCATAGAACTGTAGAATCACAGAATGTTTTGGGTTGGAAGAGGTCTTAAAGATCATGTTCCAACCACCCTGCCACGGGCATGGATGCCACCCACTAGACCAGGTTGCTCAAGGCCCATCCAACCTAGCTTTGAACACTTCTAGGGACAGGACATCCAGAACTTGTCTCTGCAACCTGTTTCATTGTTCTGCTGTTTCAGAGCCTCACCACCCTCACAGGAAAAAATGTCTTCCTAATGTCTAATCTAAATGTACACCCATTCAGTTTAAAGCCATTACCCCTTTTCCTATCCCTACACGCTCTTGTAAAACGTTCCTCTCTGACTTTCTTGTAGACCCCCTTTAGGTACTGGAAGGCTGCTCTAAGGTCTGCCCAGAGCCTTCTCTTCTCCAGGCTGGACAAACCCAAGTGTCTCAGCCTGTCTTCATAGGAGAGGTGCTCCAGCCCTCTGGTCATCTTTGTGGCCCTCCTCTGGACTCACTCCAACAAGTCCATGTCCTCCTTACATTGAAAATGAGGATTGCATTTCCCCTTTTCCAGGCAGTGGCAATTTCACCTGACTATGACTTCTCAAATATACTGGGTAGTGGCATAGTCACTTAATCTACCAGTTCTCTTAGGACCTGCAGAGCCATCTCATCAGGTTCCATGGATTTGTGCACCTTCAGATACCTTAGACGGTCTCAGAACTGATTTCTTCCTACAGCAGGTGGTTTTCATCCTCCCAGTCCCTGTCTTTGCCTTCTGTAACTCGAGTGGTGTGGCTGGAGCACTTACCAGTGAACACTGAGGCAAAAAAAGTCCTTGAGTACCTTAGCCTTCTCCGTATCCCAGGTAACCAGATCTCCTATTTTCATCTGGAGAGGGCACATATTTTCCCTAGTCTTTCTCTTATCAGTGACACATCTGTAGTAGTTTTTCTTGTTGTCTTGATGCCCCTGGCCAGATTTAATTCTATCTTTATGTATTAGCTGATCCCTGTCTGCTTGGACAATTTCTTTGTATTCTTCTCAGGCTACTTGTCCATGTTTCCACCCTCTGTAGGATGAGTTTGTCCAGGAGCATCTTGTTCATCTATGCAGATCTCTGTGTGTTTTTGTTTGACTTCCTCTTTGTTGGGATGCATCTCTTCTAAGCTTGAAACAGGTAATCCTTATTATCAGTCCAAGGAAAAATAATTTTCTTTAGAACCCCACCAGAACCCCAATGCCAATAGATCTATCTGAATGAGAATTACCTTGACAAATTAGAGGACTGGGCAGTCACCAACCATATAAAGGGAAAGTACCAGATTCTGCACCTGGGATGGGGCAACCCTGGATGTTCACACAGACTGGGGAATGAGATGCTAGAAAACAGTGCCACAGAAAGGGACCTGGGGATCCTGGTTGATGGCGAGTTTAATCTGAGCCAGCAGTGCCCTGGCAGCCAGGAGGGCCAACCATGTCCTGGGGGCATCAGGCAAAGCATCAACAGCTGGTCAAGGGAGAGGATTATCCCACTCTGCTCTGCACTGGGACAGCCTCACCTTGAACACTGTGTGCAGTTTTGGGCACTGCAATATAAGAAAGATATTCAGCTATTAGATAGTGTCCAAAGGAAAGGAACAAGAACAGTGAAGGGCCTTGAGGGGAAGCCATATGAGGAGCAGCTGAGGTCACTTGACCTGTTCAACCTGGAGAAGAAGAGACTGAGGAGAGAACTTATCATAGTTACAACTTCCTTGTGAGAGAGAGAAGAGGAACAGGCACTGGTCTCTGTGGTGACCAGTGACAGGACCCAAGAGAATGGCCTGAAGTTGTGTTGGGAGAGGCTTAGGTTGGATATTAGAAAGAGGTTCTTCACTTGGTGTTTCAACAATGGAACAGGCTCCTCAGGCAAATGGTCACAGCACCGAGGCTGACAGAGTTCAAGACATGTTTGGGCAATACATTTGGGCACACAATATTACTCTTGGGGATGGTCCTGTGCAGGGCCAGGAGTTGGACTCAATGATCCTTGTGGTCCCTTCCAACTCAGCATATTCTGTGATTCTGTGATTTTTGGCAATCATTAGGTCCAAAGAATTTGTTTTTTTCCTGCTGCTCTGTCTAAATCAAAGCAACCCAACTGTATTTTTCTGGTGTTTTCTTTATTGCTCTTTACCTAGAGATCACCTAGCAGCATCATGTTACGTTTAAGTTGTTGACCTGCCCCAATACTTTGCTCATATAATGAATGGCTGCTACATTTTCACCCAAACCCTGAAGAAAACTAACAGCAACCCATCAGGATTTGATTATATACTGGGCATTAATATCTTGTAATCATGTTGTGGACTTTTGGGCTGGTGCTTTGGCCAATGATGCAAAACCAGATTATCAGCAATTACAGGTAGTTTTTAATGGTAGACTGAGAAACTGAAATACAAAATAGCCTCCAAATCCCAGCTAGAGGTTGAAGACTTACCCAGTCATTTCTTCAAGATGAAGTGCTGGTCTTGAGATTTACACCAAACCCTTTCAAATACAGGTACATAGATTTGAGCACACAAATCTATGGTTACATGTTTTTCTGCCTGACATCAATGAAATACAGTGACTTTATATCAGATCTTCATGTTTCAGATTTATTTTCCTAATGGAGGGCACCTTATGGATATATGGGTCAAGGTCTCCCCTGGTTTGGGACTGCAGACCCCCTGGGCATGGAATTGGTTGGTGGGATGGATGATGGCAGGGCTGTTGCAGCATGGCATCCCATTGGCCCATTGGTTCAAGGACTGACAGGCCAAGAAGGGGGATTGAAATGGGTTTCTGGTTAGACTGAGGTGAGCTCTGGGGGAAGGAAGGAAGGACCAGTAGGGCTTGGTAGTGCCCCCAGTGCCCTGAAAACAGAATAGGGTTTCCATATACCTAGTCATGTATTTAATTACTGTAGTACTGACTTAAAGGAACTTGTACCCACATGGGTTAAATTTCTCCTTCTCATTGAAGAGTTACTCTCTTGATCCAGGCAGCCTCTGTCACGTCTGTGACACAAAGAGCAGATATAGTGACAGAATGGCACAGTAACCTTTCCCCTCCTCAGCATCAGCGGCAGTCCCATTAAGTAGCATATGTGGGTGTCTAATGTAAGAATTTGGACATCAGAACTTTGAAGAGTATAGTGTAGAAATACCTATATCCCTGGTCATTGAAACATCTATTTGCCCTAAAGGGAAGCCACTTATTGAAAGGAGTCTTAAAGTGCTTCTATCTAAACATGGATGTTTTGTTGTGGAACTTTAATTTTTCTCAGGTCTGGTCAATGGCTCCCTCACACAAATTATCTGAGAACATGTTGCTTGTTTCATCTTTACAGGGGATATCTTTTTTACTGTGATTAGAAATATGTGAGTACATATAGGAGAATAAGTCTGACAAACCTCAAGCAATTATAATCCTAAAAATTAGTTTTCTGATGCTAATTTGGGTTGAAATTTTTGGTGCTTCTAATTTTCTGAAAAGCTTCATCACAATCAGAATTACTGCCTAAAGCTATAAAACTAGATGATATAGCAATCTGAAGATTACCTCTGAAGTAGCTAATTCTTTTTTTTTTAATTCTGAATGCATACATTCAAATATGACATTTTCTTCATAATAGTCACAATTATTTCTCAAATAGACAAATATTTTCTCATATTTTATTACCAACAAGGTTTCATGGGTTAAATGATTGAGAAGAAGAGACACTATAATTTATTCACACATAGGTAGAATTTATTCACACAGAGTATATCAACCTATAAAGTCAAGAAGAGAGATACAAACTCAGATCAATAAGGAACTGAACAAATGAAAAAAATGTTTATGTTACATTTTAGTATTTTATGGGAAAATTAATTATGTATTACCTGAGACATTCAGTAATCTGCTACCCCTTAGGATTTTTTTCATACAGTGGAATAGAAGGGACGATACCTGGGAACATATAGCCCTATTCCTGAAGAGTGCCAAGATGCAAGATGCTGGTGCCTGTTCTCAAACAAGTATTTGAATAGAGTGTAAATGAACCACATAAGTCTGTATTTTCCCAAATGAGGCAATAAATGCTGATGTCTTGGAGCACAGAAACAGTAAATATATTTTCACATTTGTGTAATAGCAAGCATTTATTTGAATGCATGTCATTAAGGCTAAGTGAATGGTCTGTAACCAGACAGAAACAGGAGAGCTACCCATTCAGAATTCAAGGGCTTAAGCTGTACTACTCAGGATAGAATCTCACAAATATTTCTGAATATCTTACGATCTTTAGGAATGAACACAAGTTCATTTATATGCTAGTTATATAACACTGTCACTCTTATGAAAATAGAAAGTACTAAAACTTCAGCTCTGCAAAAGGTATAGCTGCCCACAGTGTTCCAGTTTATGGGTTCAGTCCTCCAACGCAATAAGCACTTTGGTCCTGGTCCAGCAAACGACTCATAGATCTGTTCAACAGTATGCACGTGAATAACTGTCTTATGCTAAACTGCTACTATAACTAAATAAGAGTCACAAGGTCCTGATATCATAGATTGCATCTCTTCCTCACTCTCTCCATGAAATGTTAGCATTACACTTACCTAATTCACTGGGGTTTTATACAGCACCATTCATAAAAGTTAGTCTATAATGTGTCATATGCACCATGTGAGAGGACTACAAGATGGATAAGAGGATTTTTTTTTCCTCTTACCAGTTTCTTCCAGGAAGAGATGCTTCTGGGAGCTTGAAGGGATTATTGGAAATTGGAGCAGATACTAAAGGAGCTGTAGCTGCCTTCTCTCCACTGTATATGATGCAGTGTATGCTGGACACCACATAACTGGGAGATGCTGCCTCTGCCATTCTCGCCTCTTTACGGACCTTTGCAGAAAGGGTGAATGCAAAGCTTTTCACTATCTTTGCTGGTTAGCAGATTGAGGCAGTTGCAGTCAAAAAGGCGTATGCTGCACTCATTGCAAGGTTGAAGCTGCTCCAGCATGCTCACCTTCTGAGCTTCCAAAAAAGTTTTGTCGACCCAACCAAGACTCTTACCCATGGCACTATGATTCATCTTGCTTCTGTTTTTCCCATTTGGCCTCTTAACATCAGAAATAGTTTGAAATCCATGTCAGGTTTGGCCTTTAATGACACGCAAAGCAGTTTATCATCACATGAATTGTGCTTTGTGATGCACGTTATTATTACTAATACTTCATCAACATCTTGCGCATCTCACATGATGAATGTGGGCTAGTGCATTATCCCATTTTCTGTGTGCATCATGAAGCTGCTCCCTTCAATCAGCATTGTTGCAGTGTCAGTTATTTGCTTTCTTACTATCTATCCATCCGTGTATAATATGACACATTTCCTATTCTAATCTCAGTATGAAAACACCAAAAGAATTCATACATCTCCAGAGCACTGTAGGTTACTTTTTACCTAAACCAATGTTCAGATGGCTGTCACAAAGAAAGTTAAAGTGAAATGTCAAAAGCTGTAAGGATGAAAAGCTGCACATGGTGGATACAAGATTCAGTGCACGGCAACTCCCTCTTAATAAACAAGCAAAGATTTATTGGAAGGAAAATTTCCCTGCATTTGAAATTTAACTGCCAACCATCCACATCCTACACATAACTGTCAGAAAGGATGTCTAAATCTGTCCTCATTTATAACATGTGTTGTGACAAGATTTGACAGTCTCTGAAAGGGCTATAATTGCCACCTAAACATCCAGCATTTTGTCAACTGCGATCATGTTTAGAGAAAGCATTTATTTCACTTTTAAAAAGCTTGCATTTTTTCTTTCTTCTGAATGAGATGACAGATTTTTTTTTCTTTTCTCATTAGGGGTTGCAAGTCAGATTTAAGGGGGTTTTTGTTCCTTTTTTCTTTTCAGTTTTTTTTTTCCAGTGACAGGAGTTGGAACTTTTCAGATTAAAAGAAGAGTGATTAGCTTGAGGAAAGCAATAGCAATGTAACAGAAATATCATAAGAATGTCTACTGACACCACTGAAAATTTCTGAATGTCAAGCTGGTTTTGATAGGCACTGTCTCCTGAATATCACAACAGGTACTTGGTTAAAAAGTGGGAAGAGTACCCTGCTATTTGCCGTTTTGTTACTCTGGATAAATGTCATCCTAATGTGACCATAAATGTTCCTACAGGATAGAGATGGGAGCTGCTGGTGAGATGCCTCCATCCCATGATGGAAGCTGCTAGCATGAGAGCTGAAAGAACATTTTAGATTAGGGAAATGAGATCTGTCTCTTGGGCATTAACAGGCCATGTAGTCACAACTGCAACAAATGCATAACCAATTAACTACCCTGGTGGTTCAGTAGTACACAAATTCTTACCAGGCCTGTCATTTAATTGTACTTTCATGAAGTACTGAGCACTAAAAGTCCCTGCTACTACAGCAAACACTCCGCAGCAGTATTGCTTTAACTCCGTCAGCATTCATGCTTCTTCTGTGTTTATTCACCAAAAACAATCCAGCAATCAAATTTAATTAACAGGAACATTCACAAACTTAAAGAACAATCTACACTTTGGAGAGTGTGGGTACTAGAACTGGTAATTTTCATATGTGATGGATGCAGCAGAGACATGGCAGCAGGACTACATGCAAAGTCCTGGGAGTGCCCAGTTCCAGACCTACTGATGCTTGCCTGGCTTGTGCTTGCCAGGTGCACTATTGGTGAGAAGTTTTTCCCCTAGCATGTCTGTACTGTGTGGCCATGGGGATTTTGAGGAAGAACACAGTAAACTCTTTCTCTGTTGCTAAAGGGGAAATGTACTAAACATTTCCTCCTGACTAGAGCTTGACTTGGAAACGGACTGGAAAGCCAAAATAAAAAGTCTGCTGTACAAGTGAAAGCACAAGCTTGCATTAACTTTCTCCACCTGTTCAGTCTTAATTGCAAGACTGCTACACACTATATCCTTTAACTGCCTTTATTGATTCCTTCTAACACAGTTAATTGTCCATAATAGGTGTCCACAGTGATGCCACACTACAAACCTGAATGTCGATAGAATGGCCACACTGTGTAGTCAATCCAAAGCTCAGTTTCAGTTCAAACAATAAGTCATAAAATAATGACACCAGATAGTCAGTTTAGAAACAGGCAGAACCTCACAAACTAGTAACTACTATTTGCCAAATGCATTTCCTTAAATTTAAATGGAAAGGGTAGTCCAACATTCACGAATGCTGAAAGGCATTCAATGAAACATCAAAAGACACTTAAAGGAATAGAATCAATTTATGCCTCTGTCAGCTTTTACAAGTTTACACTGAGATACTGGCAACGAGTACATTTTGTTACTAGTATCCCAAAACAATGGAACACTTATTTCAGGAAGAAAGTAAAAAACTGATTCAGGTCTATGATCTGTTTGTATGGGCATACTTAATTACTGCTTCTGGTTCATTTAGATTTGCCCTTGGTTAATATCTGCCCATAAATCAGACTCAGCTTGAGCAATTAATAATGAGGGTGCTGGGTGGTGTTGCTTTTATTTTTTGTTTCAGATTATATATCCCTTATCTGTTGAGAACTTTCCAGCATTCCTGCGTTTCAGTGATGTTGCTTGCTTAGCAAATCCAGTCTCCTACCCACAAGCTCTGATTCCTCTGTTATATATAATGCAATAGACCTTTTGAGTTCTACCCTGAAGTGGCTACTGGAGTCAGTGGAAGCTGGAGGAGAAAATAGAGAAATACAGGACAAATTTGTGAGCTGACATTATGGTCAGATATCGAGCAGCTTCAAGTGCCTTTGCCACTGAAGACTGAGTGACATCTCAGGTTTTGCCAGCTAGTAGCAATAGTTTCATTGTCTCTGTATTTATCTGTACTATGAAGCTTTTAAACATTAGCATCCTGAATGACCTAAAAAAAGAGAAAATGGTAGAGGAAAGTTGGAAAAGAGAAATGCGAGAAATGCTAGTGTAAGAGGAGGGAATGGAAGTATTTTCTGTGGGATGAGGATAAGAAAGAACCACCTAGAACACATGAAGAAAGCTTGGCAAGTTTTTTAAAAAAAGAATACTTGACTGGAATTCTAGGAATAAGAGTAAGGAGTTCTTGACATGGAAGTGGATGAAAGGAGGCAGATTTCAGGAAATCTTTAAAATGGATGAGAATGCAAAATGGCATACTGGGACCTGAAGGAGTCTGATAAATGCAATGCTCAGGAGTTTCAGCAACAAAGTGAATGTCAGAGCCCCTTTGATGTCAGGTTTTAACAAGCTGGAATTTATGGTCAGGAGTATTATCAACAAGTATCTATAAAGAGAACTGCTAATAAAAAAAGAGACAGATATTTTACAAATGTTAAGTAAGCTGCCTCCTTTTTTGAATTCCTTTTGCAGTACCTCTATCTGGTTAGCTAAGTAGGAGAAAGATAAACTCTTAGGTGTGTGACCCCATGCAGCCAGGTCAAGGAGCACAATTAGAAGAGATCCTACCTATCCTAAAATGCCATCCTAACTAGACCTAAATAAAGAGGTTTGCGTTTGAGTGTAGCTTCCATCAAAATTTTAGCTATGTAGATATGAAAAATGTAAAAGAAACCTTTAAAAAATATAGTGAAAATTCCATTCCTTACTCCACAAGAGTTTTAATGTCCATAGTCATTAATGACAGCTAGTGGCTGTCCTAATGTTTATGTGCTAATTACTTCACTGTCAGAGACTTAAGTAATCAGTGTTTGCATTTTACTTTAGAGATCAGAAACATATTATGCCATTTTTTTCTGAGTCACCTTTTTCTTAAAACTGAGCAGCAAGCATTTGGTTGTAAAAATAAGATTAAAATAGCTGTTTTGATGCTCAAATGGATGGAGTTGTGCAGCTCTGAATGCTAATAAACTGCAGGTAGAGAATGTTTCCCCTTGTGGGAGTTTGCTCGAGATAAAAATAACCAGCTGACCTGCCCTCATCACAATAACATTGTGAAACTTGTTTCTCCTTGCCTGACTGAAGAGCAGGTGATATAGTCATACATTTTAAGGAAAAAAAAAAAAGAGGCTGTTTTTCTTAATTCAGACTGGTTTAATGCTAGAATACCATTATTTATGTATCTGATGTGGGAAACCTGCTTTGTGAATTTCCACATAAAAATCATTCAAACATAAAAGTCAATTCAGGAATTTTCCAATTGTTATTTGTAATAAAACACCTCTGTATTATGCATGCTTTGCATTCTCCTGTTGCTATGATACAGAGATGCTAACTTTAAGTGAAATGGTGCCAGCAAGGTAATGGCTATGAGAGGAGCACAGAGGGCCTGGCATTATTTGTCCATCTGGAAGTCTATGAGAAGGTGCTTGTCAGAGGCCTCAGCTGAATGTCCTTGCAAGAAAGCTTCTCCATGTGAGATAAAAAGCTGCTACTGATGGAAAGTGAGAGAAAGGCTTGCTCTCTCATCCTCACAAACATGTTGTAGAACAGTAAAAGGACTGGGAAATACATGCAAAGGACAACAATAAGATTTTCAGATTCAGAATGGGCCAATAATGGATTAACAAGTAAGAAATTGTACTTAAATAAAAACATGCTTATCTCTTTTGGCTGTGTTTCCTAAATGTGTTTGCCCCACATTAATTCTCTCATTGCAGGATAACTTAGCTGCTGTTTGAGAAAAGTTTCCCATTCTGTTTACTCACTCAACTCCAGGAAATGCAGCTGCAGTTTTTTATTGTTCTTAAAGACAGTGATGGTGGTGTTCTGTGACTATATGAAGATGACTATGCAAATATACTAACAACAAATCAATTTTGTTCTGCAGTTTTTCTCTCTAAGATTTAACTACTTAATTGAAAAATAGTTAAATGGATACAAGGGTTCAGTTGGGCTTTATTATGCACTCAGGCTTTTATGTGAAAGGTGATAAACTGAAGGTGAATATTTTGAACACCCCATGTCAACAATACTAAATGTAATGCCTTTTCTTTTCTGTAAAATGCTGTACATGCTGAATTTTAGAATGTAAAATATGTATCACAGAAAAACAGATCAGCTCTGCCTTGTCAGACTTGAGAGAGGTTTTGCTTTGCTGTTGCTCTCAAAAAACTCTGAAGGAGACTATTACACAACCTCCCATGACATCTATTCTATTACTTAGCAATCCTTACCCCAAGAATGGCCTAGTCTAATTTAAACTTTCTCTCCTGCTGCTTTGCAGAAGTACTGAGGCAGTTCAGTGACTCATTGTCACCTAAGAAGATGAACAATTCTTTTTCCGTAGCAAAAAAAACAAACCCAAAGGCACTATCTGACAACATAGCCTCTACAGTGATTGTTTCTTAAGAAATCGAGAGACTCGGATTGTGGTTTGAAGGACTGGAAATTTTGGGAAAGTTGCATATAAAATAAACAGAGTGTCACCTACAATCATTATGGACTGTTCCTTTGGAAAACTGCAGATGGGTATCTGAGTTCCTCAAGCAATTTCGTCAGTCTCTAGATTCTGTCTCTCTATTGCTCCCTATATTCACATATAGAATGGAGGCTCCCAATTCCCACTTTGCCTGATGTTTTGGCTTCTCGGGCTCCCACATCAATGCCCTAACACATTTTCTGAGTTATTTAACATTATACATATTAAATATACTAGAAAATATTAAATATAGATCCATCCAATTAAGCCTGTCATTTCCAATGTATTCTTTGCTGGAGAACAACCTATCATATTTGGACCCTCCATGATGAAGGTCATGAGAAAGAGATAGGCTTCCTCTTTTCCAGGAATAATTTGAAGAGAAGCTTCTCTTT
Source organism: Campylorhamphus procurvoides (assembly GCA_013396655.1). Lineage (NCBI taxonomy): Eukaryota > Metazoa > Chordata > Aves > Passeriformes > Dendrocolaptidae > Campylorhamphus > Campylorhamphus procurvoides. Next base: position 623,837 of record WBMV01004910.1, on the reverse strand, counting down.
CCCCTGTTCTCCAGGTATGAACATGCCCATGTGAGCACCCTCTCACACAGTTTAAGCTCCAGACTTCTTGTACAATTACCAATGCACCTGGGAAATAATTTAGTTCTTTCCTTTTTACAAGAGTATTCTATGTGTCTAGTTGATGTGTCAGTATATGCACTTGTGGAACACAATGATTTCTGAACTTTTTCTACTTTTGTGTAGGTTTTAACAATTCTTAGACATTTTCCCCAATAACAGATTCCAAGACATCCAATTTAATTAAGAATCATATTTCCTAAAATCAATTATCCTGTGCAGAGTAACTGTCAAGTCTTCAAACATAAATCCCACGTAAATGTATATTTTCCTTCATCTTTTCTAGAATTTTACTTGCTTCACATAAAACTCACTGCAACTTTTGATTAAATATAACTTATTTTCTTTTGGTTGAAATGTCTTTTTTTCCAGGAATGTTTCTGCATTCTTCTTTGAAGTCTAGGATTAAATAAGGTCACTGGCATTTTCATTTTTAAATTTAAAAAGGCAAAAGATGGTCCTGATCCTTCAGTGGTGATGCCCTATACACCATAACCCATTCATACTCAATAGCAATGGCCTGTTGCCAAATTTATTTGAGATTTTTTAGAAGGAATTTAGTTTATAAATTTGTTCAAGTGTGAACTCTGAGGAGAGAAATAACGTTACTCCTACACTCAAACAGGACCTTCCTGCAAACATGGCAAATATTAAAGGGATGGAATGGAAGGAAATAAAAGGCTGGAGATTTTGCAGTTCAAGGTACAATTTTTTGGAAGTGATGACTACCCTTGGAAGTTTTACAGCCAGATGAGATAGTGTTTCACATACAACACAGAGCTCAACAGGCTTTGATTTATTTTGATGAACAAAAACATTTTTAAAAGCTGTAAACAAGTAACATGATGGAGTAATTAGTCATGCAATACAACATTGCTCTTCCATAGTTTATTTTCATCAATTGTATTAATCACTGCAGAGCAGATGTATTAAGGGTGACCCAAGGTTAAAGCAAAGGATACAAAATAATAAACCGGAGCTGTAGCCGATAACTTGAAAAACTTCTTCATTTATAACTCTGAGAGAGCCTGTTGTGGGTTTCAACATCAACTTCATGCAAGTCTCTTTCCCTTTTAATCAGTCAGTCTCTGATCATGGTGATGTTTACTTTGCATTAATTTTATCTGCCTTTGGAGGTAATGTGACTGTGATAAGAGCCAATTAGTTTTGCACCATCAAGAAGGACAATGAATTGTGACTTGGCAAAACAAAGATAAAATTAATGAATTGCCTAAATGGTGCTCTTCATTGTTGTTTTCTCATAAGGCTTCTTCTGTAATGTTCAGCTCCATGAACAAAATAGCTCTGGATATGCAAGTTTACCTAAACTAAAACATGTTGTGAAATGAACACTACACGAATCTAGCAACACTGCCCAGTAATTCAATGCGCATTTTCCACAAGCCATTAGATCTGTCTAAAGATTGTATTTCACACACATGAATAAGTGATGCAGTGAGGAATAACTGAGCAGTTCAGTTCTTGTGGCTAAGGTTTTTAAAGTAAGATGCAAATTGAGCTGGGTGAGGAATGCCCCATACCAACCACTGAAGTTTAACAAGGGCAAATGCCAGATTCTGCAACTGGGATGGGGCAACACTGGATGTTCCTACAGACTGGGGAATGAGATGCTGGAGACCAGCACTGCAGAATGAGGTCTGGGTGTCCTCATCAATGGGAAGTTGAATATGAGTCTACGGGGCAGCACTTGCAGCTAGGAGGGCCAACAGTGTCTTGAGGGGCATCAAGCACAGCATCCCCAGCCAGTCGAGGGAGGGGATTGTTCCACTCTGCTCTGCACTGGGGTGGCCTCTCCTCAAATGCTGTGTGCAGTTTTGGGCACCCCAATTTAATAAAGACATTAAGCTCTTAGAGAGTGTCTAGCAGAAAGCTACAAAGCTGGTGAAGGGCCTTGAGGGGAAACCATACAAGGAGCAACTGAGATCACTTGGTTTGTTCAACCTGGGGAAGAGGAGACTGAGGGGAGACTTCATCGTGGTCTTCAGATTCCTTATGAGGGGAAGCAGAGGGGCAGACACTGATCTCTTTTCTGTGGTGACCAGTGACAGGACCCAAGGGAATGGAGAGTACAGTTCTGAAGAAAAGACAGACCTAAAACAAGCCATAGGTACATCAGAGAAGAAGAACAGAACTCAAAATCATATTGAAAGATTAGCAGGGGAGCATGAAAAAAAGAGATGAAATACAATTACAAAAGTGAAAATGCTATGCTTGGGCAAGAAGAGCACAAAAATATAATTTTTAGGCAAAGTTACTTTGAAACAAGATCTGAGAGTTATATCCTATTAGAAAGTGAGCATGAGTTAGCAGTTTCATGCTGTTATGAAAAAGCCAAACATCACATTGGAATCAATTAACAGCAATAGAGACTGCAGGAGACCTGGCATAATATTCCTGTTCTGTTCAGATAGATTGATTAGATCACCTTCCAAGGTTGCCTCCATTCCTCTTTACAATGCTGACAGATGCACTGTTACAATACTTGCCTTATTTCAGCAAAATAAATCACTGTGATGTTGATTTAAGGCTGAAATTTTCAGAAGACCTAAGTACCCAACTACTACAGAATTCAAAAAAGCTTGGGTGTTAATGTTTACTGAGCACTTTGCTGAGTTGTGTGAGAACATTAGTGAGTGCATAATTCCAGAAAAAAAATTAGTTGATTTTTAAAGTGAGTCAAAATGTTCTCATAACTAATACTCGAATTAGCTCAGATATTACTTTTTGTTAATTACTTCTATTTGTTATAGATTGCTGCAGCCTAATTCACAACTCAGACTTTTCTCTTTTGGGGATCCACTTTTGTTTTTCTGTAAGGATAACAACAATTGCATTTTGATCAAATTTTTCTTTATTTGAAGTCTGTGTTTCTCTGATAGCTCCCATTGCTTCAGAGAGACATTTCCATCTCTCTCTTCTGTATCTAAAACAAGAATTTGGAAATATGCAAGTCCATCTTTATTGAAACACCTGAAGTCTTTCATTTTTCAGATAAGTAGTTATTTATTGTTCAAAGAGAATATTTTGGAATTAAACCCGGTTTTCAAAAGATCTTTGAATTTTTATGTATCAGAAACTTTTGTATCTGTAAAATAGCCATGAGACCAGTTAAAAGCTTAAATTTGGTAGGAAAATAGTCACATTCCATAGGAATAATTAAGTGAAAGTTATTAATTGATCACAGAAACAGACAAAGACTATTCTGTCAAAATAAAACACATAATTTCACCTAATAGGCAGATAAGGCCTATTACAGTTTCTTGTTTTCATAACAGAGTACACAGGATTACAGGCAATGGATATGCTAATGCTAAGGGCAGTGATCTGGACAGAAGATAACATGGCATAGTGTTTCTATACTGGTGTTTAAAGAAGAGCACAGAAAGTTATCTCAGGTTATAAACACAACTTGTTCTCTCTGAGTACAGACTAAGTTTTTGCCTAAATTTCATTCAGAGACATGGAAAATGAGTTTGCTCAAGGAATTAGGCTTCCTATTAGTACATTTGGAAATCTATTTGAAGATGTGCACCTCTGGAGGAATCCTGCACCGTTGGAAAAGGTACAGTGATAGCCATAGTAAATGTTTTAAGCACAAGGGGAGAATGAGAGAGATCCTTGTTCTGTTGACTTGTAAATTCTGTTGAATTTACCTTTCTGACTGTTTATTTCTGGATATCCATGGCAAGTTTCTAACATGCTTACGTAGTATTATAAAGTCAGAGAGTTCCCAAGCTCCTGGGCTATGAGATATAGGGAATAAGCAAAACAGTTCACTATAGAAAAATATAAAAATAACTACCAAGTTACTTTAAAACAATGAGCTTTTCCATGGAAATTTGTGCTTTTCCTAGCTAGCCTCTTTTAAAAGAAAATTTTACTCTTTTCTTTGTGTAGCAATAGAAATATTGCAATTTCAGCGCTTAAATGGGTATAATTTGACACAGTTTTGGTAAGTCATAGTAATGATAAGAAAATAATTTTAATTAATACTAGTGCTTGGATTGTGACCTATAAGTAAGTGCTTTGAAATGAGATTGCGTTAAACAAAACCAGCTCTGGGTGCCTTAACTTCTCTATAAATATAATTGCAGGAAAATCCAGTCCATATTTTACCATCATGCTTTCTGCTGTGGGGGTGGTAAAGTTTCTGACACGTTCCCATGTAGACACAGAACTTCCAAAACTAAAAAAGTATCACCTAGAGCTTGCACTCAGCAACCTAAACTGGCCCATCATTTTTTTCACAGCATGTTCAGGTGTTTGTAGGAGGAAAAGGAAATCTCTGGGGTTTTTTATGCATAGCACTGAATAGTACACTGACTCTCTCAATTATGAGTTACACTGTCAGCCTCAGTAATTACTTCCTGTTAATATGAAGGGTGGCCATTCCTTTCCCTTGGCTTTCTGTGCACGTGTAACTGAACACAAAAGTCATCAGTCTGCAAAATGAGCCTGGCCTGATTCCCAGCTTACTATGCTTTGAGCCGGAGGTATGACTAAAACCGTCCAGGGCTCTTCCTTTCCGGCTTGGATTTTTTTACAGCCTTGTTGTTTTCTTCTTCACATGAAAACTTCCTTTCTACAACCATCAACACACTGGTGCCTGTATTTGTTTTCATCTTACCAGACGTACCTGAAACCATCGGTGGCAATCTGCTATGACAATGAGATGATAGTCCTGGTTTAGTACGAGCCTCCATTCACTAATTTCAGTTATTTAGCCTGGAAAATTTCCCTCTCTAGATATGCAACTGCATTTAATGGTATCTGCAGTAAACCTGACCTCTAGAAGAAATTGGAATATAGCTTTCATCTACTATGTCAGTGCAGAATCATTGCTTATCTAATGATATCAACCTCTGTGTGGGTGTATATGGCCTCTGAGGACTCTACCTCTTACCTGACAAATGCTTACCACTGTCCTGCACAATAAAAAGGCCAAAAGAGAAGTAGAAAGAGGCAAATAGTGCTGAATGCTCATTATCTTTTGCAAATGTAGCAACAGAGAAACCTGCAATAAATTTTCATCATAGCAACTATATATTGGACTGCTCCCCCCTACTCTTGTGGAGTTTATTTCTTTTTTTTGTTTGTTTTGGTTTTTTGGGGTTTTTTTCCTTTGTTCTGGGGGTTTTGGGGGGGGTTGTTTGTTTTGTTAGGGATTTTTTTGTGGTTATTGTTGTTATGTTTTGCATTTTTACTTCAAAATGTCGTTGACCTGATCAGAATTCCTCCAGAACTACGCTGCCTTAGCTTGAGCTTGGACCAGTGCAGAGATATTGCACCATCACTTGGTGATACATCATTCCCCTAAATTAATTGTTAATAATTCTTTTGTCTCATTTTTTTTAAAGAACATGAGGAAGCCTTATCCTTAAAAAGGAAGCAGTTTTCAAAGTTTCAAGTGCAACCAGACGAAATAGTTTGTAGTGAAGCCACAGTGTTGATGTAAATGGCTTGCAGAAAGCCAGAAGAAAAGGTGACACTGTAACACTAAGTAACCCAGCCAGGGGCTGTAAAAATGGGTGCAGGCTGCTCAGGAGCAGCAACCAACATCAAGCACTTGAAGTAAGAATATTCAAGTCAATTTATTCAGTAGTTACTGACTGGTCTGACTCCAAATAGAGTCAAAAAAGAATTGGCAGTGGGGCTTTGGAGTCAGGATCAGGCCCTTCCCAGGCCTGAATTCTATTATTTTTATAGAAAATCTTCAGGAAAGTAAAATCTGAGTCATAGCCTCTAAAATCCATTTGGTCAGTGACCTGGCTACAGGAAGAAATGCATTTTAAAAATCAGAATAACTGTTATCACAGCTTGATTTGCTTTCTCTTTCAGCATTTATAACGTTGCATTTACAAAAGCTTGTTGGCCACTACACTGCTGCTAAACCTGCATTAAAAAATATGGAATAAACTGCCACCTAGAGTTAAATCCTTGATGTTAATATTACTTATATTTATTTTCAAGAGAGACAGCTTTATCATTACACTATTCAGGGCTCAGGTACCACAATTCAGCATAGCCTTAGGACGCTGGCAAAGGGAGTGCACATTTGTCATAGATTACAAACGGAATTTGAAGCCGTGCTTAATTTCTTGACAGTTATAAATCTATTTAAAAATCACTATGGAACTAGAGATCACTTGTTATTCTCTGTCAATGGTGATCAAGAGGCTGAGCAAGTATCTTTGAAACCAAGTTGCCACTGTTTTACTTGGCAGTCATTTTCAGTTCATTAGGACTGCATATATATTAACAAATCTTGTTCAACTATCTGGTTTCAAATTCATTATCTTATTCATTTCATCCTACACACATTTTAAAGCAAATAAATATCCACTGGCCCGTATACCTGCTGCAAGAATTCTGAATTTTATTTTGTAACTTGTATTTAAACAAAATATTATTAAATATGTTAGGTAAGTGTAGTAAGTTGACTTTGGCTGGATGCCAGGTGTCCAGCAATCTGCTTTGTCAGCTTCCCTCCTCAATGTGACAGGGAGAAGATTAAAAACTCATGGGTCAAGGTAAAGGCACTTTAATGAAAGAAAGAAAGGCTGTACATGAAAGAAAAACAAAAACATTAAAAAAGGGAAAATTTATTCTCTTACTTCATATCAGCAGGCAGTATCCAGCCGCTTTCTGGGAAGCAGGGCCTCAGCAGGCATAGCAGTTGCTTCAGAGGACAAATACCTTAATAAAAAGTGCCCCATTTCCATCTCCCACCACTTTGCTTTTATTGTTGAGCATGATATCATATAGTATGGCTTATCCTTGTGGTCAGTTTGGGACAGCCTTCCCCACCTCCCAAACCTCTTGCCCACCCCAGCCTGCTGGCCTTTGGCAGAGTGGGGATGAAGAGACAGCCTTGATGCTGTACAAGCACAGCTCTGCAATAGCCAAAACACTGGTGTGTTATCAACACTGCTTGAGCTACAAAGACAAAGCACAGCACTGAGGTGATGCTATTGGGGAAGTTAATTCCACTCCAACAAGTAATTTGAAAGTGGATAAATCCTTTGTTGCCCTTCAGTGAATCTGGTAGGTGGCCATTGACCAGAGTCCTGTAAATACCTACCTTCTCTAAACACTGATGGTTTTTGTAATCTGACTTCCCAGAGCACTTAACACAGATTTTTATATTTAGAAAGTTACATCCCTAATAGAGATAAAACAAAAACCACATAAAAGATGCATCCCAGTCTATGGCAGAAAGGGAAATAGAAGTTAGACCACTTCAACACCTTCCCTTACTCTAACATCTGTCTGTCCTTTAATGTAGTACAAGCTTATTGCATACCATTTTTTACCTAATTTTCTGATACAATGCTGTTGACTAAATCATGCTAAATCAAGTCTGGAAGCCTGTCCCCAGTAAGATTTTAATGCATTGGCTCCTACAAATCAAACTGGAAAGAAGATTTCAATTCCTACTTGAAGTAATCTATGATTGATTAAAGAGAAGATAAACCTAAATTAGTAGTCACCTATAAAGGAAAGGCCAACAAAATTAAGCCATTTTATCTTCCCCTTCCCTTTTGCAAATAGCTGATCATCTTGTACATAACTGCACATTTGAAAAAGCACATGCTTTTGGCTTTTGCCTGGTTTCCTGTATGGAGGATAAGGTTCAAAGGACTATCAGAGATAACTGGGGCTATTGCAAGGGAGGGAGGCATTAGGAATAAAAAGCAAGTCTATAACAAACTAGAAATCATTACTTATGCCCTCAACCAACATGTTTGCTAATTATTTCCTAATCCTTGCCTTCTTTTCAATTGAGAGATTTGGGCCAATAAAATGACCTCTGAAAATGAAATCCAATCAAGAAAATACTAAGCTGTCAGTTATTGGAAAATATATGAACTTTGAAAAATCCAGTGTGCATATTTTTTTACAAATTAATAAACATCCCATTAAAAAAAATAGTTATCTGTAAGAAATTCTCTCCAGGAGAGAAGAATCCAGAAACGTTGCAAAGAAAGCAATAAGTTTCATGTAACAGAATCTAAAGTGCTCTTGGAAGCAAGCATGTAATGAAAGGTTGAAGAGACAGCAAAGATTGTGCTGATACCCTCCAAGATTTCATTCCTATCAAATAAAGGTCAGCAAATCCCCAGGATAGGCATGCACATTGAATTGCAATTACTCATGTATGGGCCAGCAACTGGTTGGATTTCACGGTGGGAACCTCTTCAAGGATGGGTAGAAAGAGATTGGATTCACCTGACCAGATGGGGAATAAAAAGCAGCATCTTCATTAGCAGGTCAGCCAACTTGGTGAAGAGGGATTTAAATGAGGCAGATGACAACCAAAAATTGAGTGAGGAAGTGATGGATAAGATTTGATAAGCAAGACTGCAAGAAGATATGGTTAAGGCAGACCTTCAAAACAAGGCAGAAAGAGGGAATAAGGAATTGACGAGGGGGAAAGCATGACAGGGAATGATTTTACACCCTTTCTTGGAAATCAGCACAACTGGGTGCCTCTTGAGTGCCTGAACTAACACTCACAGCATGAGGAATGGACAGGGGGAGGGAAAAGTCTGTGTGCGGCTACAGGACTTAAGTCTCATCAGGCCCACAGCAATATGGAGAATAGCTCATGTGACTGGAGAGCTGTCACGGGTGGATGTACGCTTTTTAGGAACGGCAGACTCAGGAGGGCAAGGAGTGGGACCTGGCCGTCATGTGTGAGAGCAGGAGGGATGCCTGGAGCTCTGCTCTGGGATGGACAATGTCTCAGCTGAAAGCTGATGGACCAGGATAAGAGATCAGGCCACAATGGGAAATGTTGTGGTTGGTGTCTACCACAGGCTGTCTGATCAGGAATAAGGCCTCTTCAGAGAACTGAAGCAGCTTCATGTTTGCAATCCCTAATGTTAGTCAGAAAAGGCTGGAACCACACACTGTCTGATGAATAGATATCAGAGCAGGGCACAAGAAATCCAGAAGGTTTCTGGAGGGCATTGGTGGTCACTTCCAAACACAGACAGCTGAGGAATGAATAGAGGCAGGTGCTCTGCTGGACAAACAAGGTAGAGCTGTTTGGAGTGTGAAGGTTGTAGATAGCTTTGCTTGGAGTGACCATGATATTGTGGAGTTCAGAATCCTGAGAGGAGGGAACAAGGCCAGTGAACAGAATCACAACCCTGAACTTCAGGAGATGAGACTTTGGGCTGTTCATAATAATCTCATGAGATTATTCTCATGCAGAGGAAAGAAGGGTCTGAAAGAGCTGGCTGCTTTTCAAGGATCCCTGCATATGACAGGCAGGAGGTCAAGCAAAGGTCTTCATGGATGAACAGGGAGGTCCTGACAAAACTCAAACACAAAAAGGAAGTTAAGGAAACCAAAGGTATGTTCATTGTGTATATTCACTGTATTCTTACTGTATGCTTGAAGCCCAGTATCTTTCTCCTCTGTAACAGCTTACAGCAAGCCTTAAATCCACCAGTAAATTTCATTTCATACAGTAGCTGACACGTTATAACCATGTTACTCCCCACTACAGAGCTGTTGTGCACTATTAAGTCTGTCACTAGGCTTTAGAAGCATTTGCAGAAGCCATGCTGTCACTGTTGCTATATCATGATGGTGGTTTGTGAAGTCACATCACAGATACTGAAGCAGTGAAAAAGTTTGCACAAAGCCATTAGATGTTCAAAAAGTTACATCTATTCTTGCAATTGAGTTCTCACAATACAGGGGAACTGTGCAGTTCAGCCTATGTCAAATAATTCTGTATCAATCTATAAAGTAATAAATTACTGCATCCCTACTTTGTAAGTCTGCTCGCCTTTTAAGCTCTTCTTGCCTCCCTCATGCATAGCAGTTCCTTTCCTTCTAATCCTCTTAATTTTGCTTAAGTCCAGTGACTTTGAAATGAAGGTTTTGACAGGTAGTAATGGCAGATAATCCATTTCACACATTTTGAAATGTTTGTTTAGTTTCATTATCATTAGATTTATTTAAATATAAAAAAGAAAGAGGAACTATTATATGGGATATATCGTTTGCAGTAGTTAAAGGATCCGTTTCTTTCACATGTACCAGGGATATTCAGAATCACATCATTTAGTATTATTTGAAAGGGATATGATATGTGATATTTTCCAAAAGTTATAAATACGTACTTTGTATTTATCTTTGCAGATGATTATGAGGTTCAAGACAATACCTTACACAGTAACAAAGGTGGCATTTATCATAGCAGTCATCCTTCAAAACCTTGGATGCCTAGAGACAAGCTGTGTGAATAGATGGACTATCCATAAATGCATGATTATTCCTTAGAAGCAGGTCATAATTTTTTTAAAATGTAGAACTGCCTATACTCTACTAGTAGCCCAGGCAGCCTTCGTTCAATAAGCAACCTGAATACTTACAAGATAAGAAATAGAAGGTATAAAAATAAACTGTAATGACATGATTTTAGTGTGAACAAATGCAACCTATGACCTCCACTGTCTAGAATTTTGAATCTCAGTCAATCTAGAAGACAAAAGAAGAGGTCAAATATCCATGTTTCTAGCTGCCTAACAATTTTGCTTTGCTGCAGTTGATTCACTAGTCACACACTTTGTCAACTTCATCTAGGACCACTGAAATCTCATAAATGATATTGAAGATCGTGCTGCAGTGAAGAAAGATGGTGCTTCACTCTAAATATGCCTCTGCAGAAACCCTCTGTATTGCAATTTGGAAGTAAAAAAAAAAAATAAGCTGCTAGGCTAAGAGATAAAGATTAGTTCACAATGAAGAACACACTGTACACAAACACATACCAAATTTTCCTTACCGACCTTCTTCAGAAATTCTAATGCTATTAATACATACACCAAGTACTGATAGAGAAGGCAGAATTCATTTGGATAAAGACCTTTCTTAAGGAAAGATGTTCTTATGTCTGAATTTCAGAAGCTAAGTCCTGTTTCTCCAGGCACCCATCAGGAAAGCGGTACCATGTTTTATTTTGTAAAAATCTTATCTTCTCACACAAAGAAACTAAAGCTAATAAATAGTCTTAATAGGGGTGCCTGAGCTGGCACTGGGTAGGAGGACTGGAAGGAGCAGGCTGAGTCACAGCCCCATTTCCCACTCCGCAGCCGCACTCTGGGCTGCCTGTCCTGCTAGCACCACCACAGGGTGCTCACAGAGACTAGGGTGTGCCACAGGGAGATCTTTAAGGTCCCTTCTAATGCAAGCCTTTCTATAATTTTCCAACACTTTTTGCAGAATTACACATGGCAAATAAATCAGTATGACAATTCTCAGACCCAATATAAAACCAAAACCTGGGAGATAAGTAAAAAACGAAGTTAAGACCTTTTAAAACATAAGGAAGCATCCAGGATCTTTGATTCTTCTAGCAAAGCATGTTCTTGCTTGTTTTACTCATATTGCTTTCTGCACCACTCCTTGCTCTATTTTCTCAGATGCTACAGCAGAAACTTAGATCAAGCAATAAATTAGTTGCAGACTTTTAGACAGGGAACTGGTTTTATTAACTGTATTCTGAAATGTTGAGCAAGAGGGCTTCAAAAGGAATAGGTTTGTAGCACACAGAGAAAACAGAGTTTTGGCATAGTTTTGCACCCATTTACACTCAATGGTAAGGATCTTAAGTTTCAAATAAGGGATAAGACAGAGCTTAAATAGAGGTCTTGGGTCAGAGGCTGCAGCTGTGTGGGTCCAGGTCTCAGATGAGACTGCTTCTCACAGCAATTGCAATCTCTTTGTACACCTGGGGCCCTGACATGAACCATATGTCTTCATTCACCATGAGAATTCCTCTGGTTACAGAATTACAGTCATCCTTGCTAAAAAAAAATTAACTCAGAAATATTGTTTTGAGTGGCTCAACTGATAACATTAAAGGACCAGAACACCTCTGAAATCCTGTCAGAAAGAGAATTATCCTAAAAAGGGCATTGAACTTTATGAACATTAGCAACACCAGCTGGGACAAAGACTGGAGAAAATACTTATTTTCCATTAGTTATGATTTGCATTGCATCAGAGAATCCAGTTTTTAGTATTCAAGAGACTTGGTACCAGACAATTGTTGTGATGAATAAAATACAGTAATTCTTGAAAACAGTTTGTCAGAAATTTTATAAATTGTGTGTTTTGACATGACTGTCTCTCTGGCAGATAGCAACTGCATTAGATATATTTTATGACCTTTAAATAATTTAGTGTATTAATATACCTATTAGTAGCTTCCTCATTTGATTGTATGGGGGTTTATTTTTAATTTTTGGTCAGGTTTCAATTAAGCATAAAGGTAAAGCCATCACTGTGGAAGATGTAATGCACTAAATTAGGTGTCCTGGGACTTATATGGGAAAAAGAAACAAGATTATGTGATTAGGAGGAAATTCAGACAGATTGTTATGAAGTTGGCAAAATAAAGAATCTTACGGTATTCCTGAACTAATGTTAGAAGCCTGGGAAAACATCAGAAACTACTACAGATTTTCATGAATAAACATAATTATAATTGAATTGACAGAGACAATGTAGAATGAGCCTCCCAACTGCAGTGCTCATCAGTGACACCCTGTATTCTCAGTCTAGGGATGGCAAAACTGCTGTGGAAATGGCAGGCCTACTCTATTATACACTTGGAGCCATACAGTAAAGGGTCATCCTGGAATACATATCCAGGGAATACTTTATATGAGACATATTGATTCAGAGGCTTATTCTTCTTCAGCTTTTGTTGGTTTCCCTCTTTTTAGCAGCTCAGAATCATATAGTTAACGCAATATCACTTTATGAGCCAATGCATTAGGCTGAAATGCATGAGCTTCAAAAAGATAATGCTCAGAATTACTTCTATATAATTATTCATGGGGTTTATGTTAAAATCACTATAAGAAATGCAAAAGAAAGTCAGAAGGGTACTATGACTTTTTTTTAAACTTGGATTTTGGGTCCTTTTTTTGTGCACTTCCCTTAGAAAAAGATGGATCTGAAATGGCTCTTCTTCTGCATGTTCCCCTCCTAGTAACTTGGAACCTAGCAGTTTCAGTGACCACAAAAGCACTGAGGTTTCACAGCTGGTATATGTACTCATGTCCAGTGAAAAAAATGACACTGAGGGAGAAAAGAGCTGATACTGATGTTCATTAGAAGAAAGACATAAGAATGGAAGCATTTTACATCCTATTTAACAGAAGTGCTTGTCTGATCTGCATACACTGGTCAGCCAGCACATGTGTAACTGAGCTAGTCATGCCATACATACAGCAGGTAAAATTTAGATAGATTTAGGGTATTCTGGGTGCTGGGGTATTTGGGTTATATTTGCAAATTATGGTGGATGTTGGAAATATTGCAAGGGATGAGGCCAGCAAAGATCTTGAAGAAGACCAGATTTCTGAATTGGGGGTGCTATATGGACATGGGGCAACATGGGATTGCTGTGAGAGTATATAGCTAGGTCACAAATCCATAGAAACACAAATTTTAATATTAATTTCCCGATTTTAGGCAGTTTACTTTGCTCCTTATCATTTACTAGAGTTTAAAAGTAATTTTTAAACTTAAAATTACCAAGAATGTTAGGTTTTGTAATTCTAGGTCTTGTAGAAAAACATTATAGGAGCCTCAACCATTTTATTTTGAAATCTCATACCTTAGCTGAAATAACAAGAAACTGTATCTTTGGTAAGATAACTTTTCCTCATTCTGTATACTGGCCTTTGTATTTAAGTAAACATATGGGTAGTTATAAACCAGTTTGCCTATAATTATGTTTTTATGATTGAACTATGGAATGTTCAATCCACAGATATTTAAAGTTTATAATTAGACCCTGGTTTATTTGTCAATGGTCTTCCACAAAAGTTTCTATAGTAAAATATTTTAGAAAGACCAACATTCCCAAAAAGCTTCACAAAAGATCATGAACTCCATAAAAGCTTCCAAAGTCTTACTATATGTATACACCATTACATGAGAAAACTACTGATTGCCTTTAAAGCAATAGTTTCATGCATGGATGATGATTATTTCCCCAAATGTCACACATAATTTCTTTAAAGAGGTAAGTAGTTGTCCTTATATTTTCTTAACATTTTAGAACCTGGAAAATCTATTGCAAAATCAATGCCCATCAACTCAAGTAAGAATAACAATAAATCAATCTCTTCTCCCAGTTTCTATATTAAATGCAGTTTCACATAGAAGAAAACTTTAGTACTTCATCAAGCATTTTGAATATATTTGCATACAGAATAACCAGAAAAGACCAAATTACAACTTGGAACATTTTTATAGTAGAATTATATCCTATGCCAAATGGGCAGTGCCTTTTCTACATAAACAAAAAAATTCTAAAAGTAGCATGTAACTGTGGTACTGTTGTTGCTATGGGTGTTCTGCATGTCCTTGACTTCTTTGTCCGGTTAAGACACACTAATAATATAAAGGTCAATACAAAGACATACAAATTCCTGAATCAAAATCATAAAACTGGTCTACAAAAAAATCTTAGATTATTTTTATAAATGTGAGGGTTTGAGGGGGTTTTTATGCTTGTTTTTTGGGGGTTTTGTTTTTCGAGTTTTTTGGTTTTTAACTTTTTCATTGCTACATCATCTCTTAAAGCTTTCTCTTCAACAACAAAGCTAAGAAACTTTGGGGTGGGGAGGGGTGGCAGTTAAAGAAAATTGAGATTAGTGTAAGCCGTAGAAGTCTGACAAAAGTACCATAGACACATGTGAGACTAATGGGGAAGGATAAACTTTTATTTGGCCATATAGTATTTGGATTGGAAGTATTAGAGAAATAATTAAAAAAAAACAAAAACCAAAAAACAAACAACAAAACAGTAGTAAAGTATCAAGTGGGGCACATTCTGCAAAGTTTCTTACTCCTTCAGTTCCTTTAAGCCATGAGATCTAGCGCTCTGGAGGCCTTAGAAGGTGGCTGGTAACACCGAGTCTCTGCTAGTCTGTGGATATTGGCCTACGACTTCATAGATGAAAATGGGGTGAGAAGCTTCTGCAAATCTATCTTTAGATATTTCAGTTATCTATCTGCTTGCAGAGTATTTCCATGCACCACAGGGAATCCTAGAGGATTCCCTAGAGGGATTACCTAGAGGGTAGGGGACAGGTTTGTAGGTTCCTGCAGGAGGCTCTGCCTGTTTGGTGCAGCTGTCTGCAGGCAACAAACATCTGCACTGGCTGGATGGAGGCAACAGGTAGCCTTAAAACTCTTCAAGTAGTTTCATGAAGCTGGGTATTGCAGGGACTTAACATCAAAGGCTACACAGGAATGGAGGAGTTGGAAACACTCCCAAGGCTGGTAAAGAAGGAAGACATAAAATGCAACAGCCATGCATGTTGAATTTATTATAACATGCATCATCCAGTTTAGGCATAGGCCAAGAAAGCCTTTCTTTTCCACATATGAGATATTCATAAAGGGTGTCCTCAAGGTAGATTCTCTAATGTCTAATAATGTGTGCACTTACACGACAACTTTTCCTTTAATCCGTACACGGATAAGATTTCCGTATTTCACTTGGCCATTTTCCAAGCCTTGTAGGAACATATTTATTTTTAGAACTACGGTCCTAAGTTAATTTGGTTGGAATTAGCCAAAGGGCTCAAAGGCATTAATGGAAAATAGAGAGATAAACACGCATGCATGCATGCCTACAACACACACACACACATACATTTGCACCCACACAGGCAATTTTGTTATCTTATAAAAACCAATCTGAAAATACCATTCGAAATACACCCTTCAGCAGTAATCTGCATGTTATGCAACAGCAAATACATAAAGAATGGCTGATTATTTGGTTTGGAAAAATTTCCTATTACTCATGAAAAACAAAATTGAACTATAGGATTGAGATTATATAGAAAAAATCATTTTTATAGTCCCAACAGGATAAATTTAACTATATGTAAGTCCCAGCATAATGAAAAAATCCCTATTTGTCAAGTAACAGCATGGTGGTCTGTAATAAGCACTAATAAAATATAGCATGTCAGAGATCAAAGCCTCACTACTAAAAGACACAGAATAACTCGTGCAATCATAATCATTGTTTTGATTTAATCCAGGCAGTTTGCTTAAAGCACTTTATAAAGACATGCAAGCATTTCAAAGTAAACAACTTTCTGAAAGTAAAACAGGAAATAATCTGATTCCTAGTCCTTCCTCTTTTTACTTCATGGCACACCTATTTTTGATATTATATAAAAAGCACACATCCAACCTACTAATTCCTTCATCACAGTTTTCCTTAGTACTACTGTCAGCTGCATCCTATTGAAGTGGAAAAAGACTTCTTTTCCATAGATCTCCTGCTTTATGCTTAGTATCATATAAGCTATAACATGATTAGTATGTGCAGTTATTTAAGATGCAAAACCTCAACTTATGGTTTTGCAGAATCAGGTCATGATTATACAATCTGTTTAATGTGATTAAATCCTGCAGATGACATGCAAAAATGGGTGCATGCACCCCTTAACTTGCCTGACTGTGCCTGCTCTAAAGCCTCTGTGCTTGTACCAGCACTATGAAAGAGTTCCAGCAGGAAGGTGAGAGTGAGCAACTGGGTCCAGGAGGAGACACTCAATCTGTGTCAGGTTAATGCGAGTGTGCAGCCATCGCTGCAGCCTCTTATTTGCAACTTATCAGTATAGATGTAATTTTGCTTATTTCTATGAAGCATTTCATCCAGTTGAGATACTTTACAAAAGTGAATTTTCCTTGTAATTTTTGCCTTTTTTAGCTAAAGAACTTAAAAATATTTATTATGAAGAAAATACATTTTATTAGTTCTACCATATGATTTTAATGTGAAAACTGTCAAATCAATGCTAATGCCTACACACCTCAAAACTGACCTTGGGATAATTTATGGTCTGCATAACAAGCTATGTTTTCCCTTGTTCTTCTTGAACAGAAAGGTCTACCTCCAATACTGGTGAAGTCAGTAAAGATCTAAAACCTACAGCTTCCTTAATAATCTAGGAATACATTAAAACTGGAACCAAAAATAAATTTAGGGTTGTGTCACTCACAACAATAAGTAGAGTCTTACACATTAAAATGATGCTCTTGGAAAGAGATACAAGGGACCATGTGGCCTGCTCCGTGCCTAAAATCTGGAAAATTACAATCAGTAATCATAGTAGTAGGCATATGCACCTGAACAACAAAAAAAATGTTATCTTAAAACCAGCTCAACTTTAAAATTAAATGTCATTCCTAATTGGAAAACCAATCACAAAATGTCACTCACACTGTTCCATTCTGTGTGTTTAAAAAGACTTTCTCTGCATCCCTTTTGCAATCTTTTAATCAGAAGCTGTGTACTTTACATACATGATGAGAGTGTTAACTCCAAAGGAAAAAAAAAAGGAGTTCTGTGGATTGCTGCAGTGCATAACTCTAGTTCATTCTGTGTTCATTCCAATTAATTGTAATCCATTCCACAACTGAACTTTCACTAGATATAGTGTAAAGGTCTAAGAGTTTACAAAGGCTTTGACAACTTCTGCAAAGTCTAGTCCTAGCTCTGTGCATACCAATGAATTAATGCAATTCTACTGCCATCTCTCACCTAAGGTAAGAAATGTCTTTTTCCTTATCATTCCAGAAATAAATGTCCTTGTGGAACAAAGCTATCTATCTAACAAAGCAATAACTATCTCTATAGTTATTTTTGGGTAAAGATTGCTAAAGTGATAGAGAGGTCTTCTGAGTTCTGGAAATCTCCAGATTTTGGAAAAGAAGACTGATGATGCCCTTTGAAGTATTAATCTGCTTGAGGAGTACTGTTTGGAATAGAACTACCCAATCCTAATTAGCAGGCAGGGGGCAGAAGATATCTAAATGTGCTTTGATCACAATTCTACAGACACTTTAACATGTTTCTGTTAATTCTGTGCATTGAGTGATTATAAAAGTTATTGCAGTAGCAAAGTTAAGAGATGAGAAAGTTTTTGAAGGTTAAAAGCATTAGTAGCAGGATGGAGGGGTTTGAATCAAGGGGTATCTGTATCAGAAAACATAAATACATCTTCTCTACTTCCCTGGTTTTCTAAGGCTTTAGGATTCACTTAACTAAGCATTTCTGTTCCAAGAGGAAGGACGGAAACTTGCTTGTCTACAGCAGAATCTTTTGTCATCACATGGCTCAGACACATGCCCTCACAGATGGCAGCTTTAGGTGAAGAAACAAAACCAGCTGCAGGACTTGCTCTAAGGATGAACTCTATTTGATTTGTCTATTTAAAGCTATTTCCTATTTATTGAAAAGCTATGCAGTTACAGAGCAAACATGTTCTTTCCCCATTAGTGAGAATCCAGAAATGCTTTTGGTAGTTACCCATCAGCCTTATCCCAGGGCATGTTTCTCCTTAGAGGCAGAAGCTCTTTGGCTTGAGGGAGAGGCAGAAGACAGATGAATCTTGGCAGCCTGCTCCCTCCCCTGGGATGGTACCCTCCCCAAGTGCCAAGCAGAAGACATCAGCCCACATGCATGCTGACCTGCAAGAAAGAGAGGTGTATCTGTAAGGAATAAGGATGTGTTGCCACACCAGGGACCTAGGAGCAGAAAGAAAGGGGGAAGCATGTTCCCTCTATGAAAATGGAGGAATAGAAGTAAAAAAGTGTTATCTCCAGATATTGCAGGGTGAGGAACAAAAAGAAGAAAAAGAAAAGGCATTGAGTAAGCAGAAAAAGTACAGATGAATGAAGATGAACACTGGACTTTGCAGGGCAGATATTTTTCTTCCACAGCAGGATGTAGAAATTACTGTAATTTTTTTTTCAAATGTTAAATTTACTTAATAAATATCCCAGCTTGGGTTTGTTTCTTTATCCTAATATATTTTCTAACTGGGTGTTCATTGGATTGCTTCAGAAAGGAGCAAGACAAGATCTAGTGCAGTTGATTTATATTTTGTAACTGGAAGATCTCTATTCCAGCCTTGCTCTTTGTTATTTGTGTCAGATAACTTACAATTTAAATTAGAGAACTAGGTGCTTTTTTATGTTTTAACTACAAAAACACTTGAAGGTATTCCATAAATTTCTTATTGCATCATGTATTGCCATTGATGATTATATACATCAATGTTATGTATATACTATTGCCCCTAAATTGAATTTTTTTAACTTAAATAGGTGAATAAAAACTAAAAATAACCATCTTAAAAGCAGTCGTATTAGACTTGGACAGAACACATTTTTTTCCTTTGTCTTTTTACCTTCAAAACATTGGTGAGTTTGAAGTAAATTAGGTTTTTTTCTGGCCATTATGTGTATAAATCCAAACTCTCTTAGAAGTATGATGACTAAGCAGATCTGAATTTCAACTCAAAACTGCATTGCAGACTCCTGTGTATAGCTGTTTAAGAGACTTTAGCTTAGGCTGTTACTTTGCAATCTCAACTTTGACTCCAGAATAGTCTGGGTCAAGTGATGTTTTCCAAAATAAAATCCATGGGATTGTGCTCTTGGTTTAATATGAGGCAATGATTCGACTGCAGTATCTGTATTGCTTGTAATATGGGACATAAACAAGCCTGAAGTACTGTATTCTCAGACTGAAGAAAAAGTGATACCCTTTGTTAAACCCACTGACATCAAGGTGAAAAACAGAACAGGCATTTTAGGCTTAGAAATTCTTTTCAATGTGGCATATCCAGAGGAACTATTTCAAGAGAGAACAGGAATTATCAGGAAATTATGGAATTTAATACAGAAAATATCATCGTCTTACTTTAGGATATGCCTTTGCTGCAAGGATTAATACTCAGGTGTATGAGTCACTCTGCAAAAGCCTACCTAAGGGTTTAAAAGCCTTTACTGATCCTTCGTGACCTTAGATGTCCTCATGTCAGCAGCAGTGGCATACATTCTTTTTACAACAAACTGGGGAGAAACCTGTCTGTCTTTTGGGGAGCTGGAGGTAAATTATGAGAACAGACAAGTGGCAATTAGTCCTCTGGTAAACAGAAGGAACAGCACATATAATCAGAAAGATTTTTTCTTTTTTTTTCCTCCCAAAAAGTAACATCAGGAAAAAAACACCCAAAACCGAAACCAACCAAGCAAAAAACCCACAAAAACAAAAAACAAACAAACAAACAAACAAAAACAAAAGCAAAAAACCAAACTTGTGAAAAATTTGAGGAGAAAAACAGAATGTCAAAGATAAACCATGGAAACATTTAGAGGTATCAGATCTTTAGTCCAGGACACATTTTGTATATAAAATCTACCCAGTTAAAGATTCTTCATAGTGGCCTCTCTGACTATGTGTCTAACTATGAGGAAGAGGAGTGTCTGAGGAACAGGTTTTTCAGGAGAAGGAGGGATCTGGTATTCCTTGTAATACGTGAAAAACTATTTGGCATTGACATAGGACCAGTTTTTAATGCTCCTTCAGGGGCACAGACACTGCTTTGTTTTGTAAAATACACAGGGGAGAGTAGTCTGAGTCTGTTTTTAACAAAACCAGAGGAAATGTCATTCAAATAAGCAATGACTGTTGTACTCCTCTGTGCGCATTACAAGCAGCACTTACTTTTAGGAGTTTGAACTTACTGTGGCTGTTTCCAAGGATTAAATTAAATCTGTATGTTTTATAGAGGTTTTTTTCATCAGTATTTGTTATAAACAAACTGCTGTAAGTTGGCAGCAGAACAACCAACCAGAATAATGAAGGCAATTTGCAAAGGGGCCTCAAAGGTCTAAAGCTTCAACCCTGAGAGTAGAGACAATGCTGATAAAGTCCTTCACACAGAGAAAAGACACAAACCGCAGTGATGCACAATGGAAGAAAAGTATAATAAGCCCTCTAGTATTCCCAGTTTTTGCCAAGTCCTATAAATTTATTGTAACTTAAAATGTTTAGCTTCTTTATGAAAGTTTATGGAGCCATGTCATTCATTGCCAGAAGAAGTAAGCTTTTAAAAGAGTTTGTAGCATTTTGCAAAGCAACGCCTGAAAATATGACTTGACTACTTCTTAGAGGTTTGGGAGACAGGGGAATATGTAAACAACTTACAGTTCCCATGTCTTGATTCTTAGAGCTTGGTTAACGTCTCTGAACACCTGAGGTTGCAGATACTGCAGACAGAATATTTATTTTACTCTTAGCTATTAAATTCTTCTCATTTTCTTCCCCACATACCTGCCCTATAAGCAGATTAACTGTCTTAGAAATTTTGTTCCTTATGGATTAGGCATTTAGGACTTAGTGGAAAACATCAGTTAAAGAAAAAAAAAGTTTTAGAATAACTTCTAATTCCCCTCTGCTCAGCTTTTGTTTTTTAAATACGTTTCCTAACTAAGGACATCCCACAGCATGTGTTAACTGCGATACAGTATTCAGATTTCTCAGACTTCTCAGGATATCTTCATCTAGGTTTATGTAAAGATAGACACCAATTTTGAAGAATACAAATATGGTAAATGATGCTAAATTTTGCATAGTGAATAACTTTGCTTCCTATTTGTCTCACCTTTACTAGGTGTTAGTCTTCTTAACTGGATATTTCCTACTAAAATGTTTTAGATATAACCCATTTTGTGTTCTTGCCACTGAGTATCTTAATTTTGTTCTTAAGTCACTGGCAAAGTTCTGTATTGTTGTAACACTAAATCACAGTATCAGTAACACTATAATCACTATCTAACCTGAAAATTCTGGCCCAAACACCTGCTCGAGATATACACCTGAGGCCTGGAAGGATAACTATGATATAATGGTGCAAACAAAATCTTCTTACTAGAAAAGTAAACTCATTCCACTGGGACTCAATCACCAAACAAAACTAAAAGCCATGTACACAAATTTTTTGTAGTATGTTCTGAGAATGTATGTATGTGTGCTTGAGAGGATATCGAAAGGAGGTGCTTTTCAGATGCACTCAGAGATTGAAATCTCAGAAGACATACCATGCAAACGTTTTACAACAGGTATTTGCTGATACCAGGTCAGCTCTGAAGAGCAACAGAAATAGCTTTAAACCACAGACACATCCTCATGTGTCTTAACCCACGTGAAAGGTGGAGGATCATTTACCATAATGTAGAATAAAAATTCCATTTACCAATTTTATTTTCAAGTTTGAGAATCATTCAGATAAAGAATTGCCTTGGTTGCTTCCAAAGGAATTTTAAGAATTAAGATGACTTTTCTAAACAGTTCATTTTATTCTATTTTGCTTGCCTTGGTATCAGCAGTGTACAAATAGCATAGGGTGCCTTCTATTTGTGTGCATTATTTCACAGGAAATCCCCAGCCAGAAGCTAAGAAGCTGGTGACTAACATCTGTGTTACAATTCTGACATGATGCTAGTCATGTCATGATAGACTTCTGAAAAAGACATCAGGGTAATTTTGAAGGAGTTTTCTTTGTATTAAAAATATAGTTTATCCTAATACTTAGACAACTAGGATTAAACTACTAAGGCAAATAGCGCCTGTCTAGCTGCAGGCAACTGTTTGAATAGGAAAAAGTTCACTAAAGCAAAGACTTGTAAGCTGGCAAAAGCTTTAAAAGAAATTCAAGCCTCCAGTAAACAATTCTAAGAACATGAACATTGTGGAAATATCGCAACCTTACTGCAAATGGGGAAGCAGGAATTAAAACTAATGACTCTTCGGCAATTACTTATCTAATGGCCAACATTCACATCATATTGTTTGGAGTGGCCCTTTTGCACATACCCTTGCATTTTCTGTCTGTCTGCATCTCAGGTGGGTGTGAAAAAAAAAAAGTGAATGAGAGCTTTAATTGAAAATTATAAGTTGTGATCCTCATCAGAAACAAAACTCAGACCAAAGAGCTTAGAATTGGTAACATGCTAAAATAACAGAATATTCAAATTTCACACATAAAAGATGCTTTGAGTTCCCCTTTCAATCATGTTGCTATGTAGACTTTTGGGGTCATGTGATCTTATTTGAAATGCAATGGAATGCAACCTCACCTTCGCCCACAGAAAGGTGAATCCCAAATCAAATAACCCCGTGCAAACTCCAACCATATTGCCAGCATGAGCTACAAGCAGTTAACAAGAGAACAGAAGCTAGATTTTGGTTTACATCAGTTGATATGGATAATTAGAACTAATTTACAGTATTCAGAAATAATTATGTAAAAGATCTTCCTAGACTGTAGAGAAAGGCACAGAAGTTCAGCTTGCTGATGACATCAGAAATAGTCTTGTAGCCGCTTCCATGAAACTGCTTAGTACAGCAAAATTGGTCTGTTGTTCATTCAGTCCGTCCCTCCCCCAACTCTGCCTGTAGTTTCCCCTTTCCTTAATCTTTGCTTGTTTTCTTGTATAGGCCAAGAGAACACATCCTTTTGCTCTCCAAATGCAGGTTATTGCTTTTACAGAGGTTATCATGATGGCAATTAGGTCACTGATTTCATTTTTCTTAAGCTGGTGAGTTAACACTTATTTAGGCTGAGGAACTGCCCTCCTTTCAGGGCTGGAAAATAATTTGTCCTCCTTTGTGCTTTGCTGCAAGTTGGCACAGTTGCTCTTTTATTGCTAAATCTTGCTTGTGCCCCTGCGTCTGTGTGTTGTATCCACCCCCTCACAACTATATTTTTATCTCTTAACTTACTGTGCTTCCTATGCTTTACTTTACAAAATCTTTATAAACTTCTAGCTGTAGAACCTGATGGTGCTACCTCCTCCTGTTGTATTTCAAATTTTAATACTGCATTCATCTCTCATTTCAGTAGATAGCCCTGTGGCTTCCAGTGCCCTCTGTGGGATTTCAAAATGTGGATCTAGACCATCAGACAACTCTTTTTGCTTATAGATAGTGAAAACTGTAATGAATGCAAAGAATACTAAGATGTTTGGCAAAAGGTAGTTGTTTTATAAAGATGAAGGTATTTGTAGCCATCAGTATTCAAGTACTCCTAGCTGAGTTAAGCATTTGTCTAGACCTAAGTGAAAAAAAATTCTGTGAGTATTTTAAGGACTGAGTGCAAAAACTTTCTGCCGGGTTTGCATTTGACTACAGATATAAATACTTGCCCTAACACAGTTCTTCACACCATGCTTGCAGGTTTGTGGAAGTGACATGAAAAATAATGCCTGTGCTGCTCTGCCTGGATGAGCATGGTGCTAATGCATGCTGCCCTGCTGCTGTTAACATGCCAGCTGGTTGCACCACCAGTCCCAAGCTGTATGTAATGAATGCACAAGGATAAAATGGATAAAACTCTCTTACGGATGACTCATCAAGTCTAATTACATTACTGTCACTTGAAGATGGGGTCAGGGAAACAAATAATTGTTTTACCTATGTTATGGCCTACCCCTGATAAATCTTTCAGTCTATTGAAACCTTGTTTCCAGACCTGTTCATACTAAGTTAGAAAACACTCTCATTACCAGGGGCGGAAAAAAAACTGTACATTTTTTAGTATATTCTAAGCACAGTAAGAATGGGAACAGGCAACAAACATAACTGCAGCTTTCTTTTCTCTTCCTTCTTTATGCTAGCCCCAGCAGTTTTTCAAGAAGTCCTTCATATAATCCTCTTTCCAAGCTGCTGCCTCTTCTCACCTCTCCTTTATGATGCTGCCACCTCTTCTGCCTTGTGTCAGAGAACAGTTTTCAGTAGAAGCTTAGTAATTTTATTCCAGCAGTACAAGAATGGAAGGTGCTTCCCAGACTAGTATGCTGTTGGGCTGCCAAGTGCCAGGCAGAAGTAGGGACAAATTCAGCTGTAAAGTATTGTGACTTCATCTTGCTGGGAGATTTGCATAAGACTTATTCTTCTTTTACATTTAGCACACTTAGGATACAGTTTTGCAAAACGTTTTCAGAGGGGATTATTTCTTTTGAAAACCTCAACTGCTATATCTAAACATACAAGGTAAAGAAATACGGTGCCAATAGACAATTTCTTTTGCTAGACCATTACCTTGGTTCAACTACTATCATTTACATATATTCATAAATATAATGAGATTTTTACCTCCTGTTTATCCCTTACATTTTATGAACTGGGTAATTTATCTTATCAGTTCATGATACTGTGCCTTGCCCAGAGGACGTATTGACTCAATAACATGGCAAGTAGTAGATGCTTTAAGTATTTTGATTTTATTTCCTAAGTAAGTATGTGTTGAAGTTTTTGCATAATTACACTACTGATGGCTTACTGATCACTCTGCAATTTTATGCGTACCTTCAGGGTTTCCTCTACCACAGATCTAAGCAGGCATTATTTCCTTGAATGGAAGCATGATGAAAGCCACAAACATGGAAGTACAGCTGTGTACACATATGACTGTCTTCCAAATAAGCACCTTCAAAATATTAGGGGACTAAAGCAATACAGTGGAATTGGTATTTCACAACTCCCACTACTCAATGTTTTTAAACAATTTTTAATTTATCAAGATGTCGAAATACCATGTGCAAGACCACATCATGGTTCTGTTATTGTCAAGTCTATTGTTTAAAGTAAAGTTGTGTGTGCTGTGAGATTTGGATTTTCTCTGAGAGATCAGCGTGGAGGAAAGAGTAATGATGACATGAAACATTCCAAAATATAGACTCAGAAGTACAAAGCATATTAGACACTCAGAAAAGTTAGTACTTTTTATTATTTAGAATAGGAAAATAAACAATTATGAATATCAAGGGTCTACTCTTTTTGATTCACATGACTAAGAGCTAGGTCTCTGACAGGGGAAAAAGAGTTGTATGAGTAAAACTGAAACTCAATAATATTCACAAATAGAGCTAAGAAGTGGGCAACCTTAAAGTTCTAAGTATTTAACAATCCCTGAGAAAATTGCAGAACTTCTACAAAACCCACAGGCCTTAAGAACTGCTTAATGTGCTACATATTTCTGCAAGGAAAAAAATTTGACTTTTACTCAGGGACAAAAAACACTGCAATTGAAGAAGGTTGTTTTTCTTGACGTTATAATAGTAGTGTTGTTTTTCCTCCATCTTTCCTGCTAACCACTAGTATTTCTTTGGTGGGCATGTTGTGCTATGGCAATGCAGAAAAAAATCCCATCTTGTTTCTACTTTCCTAATGGCCCTGAAGTTATAAAATTTTATAACTTTAAAGTCTAGTTAAAAAGCAGACAAGCAAACAAACCCCCAGAGAACAGTGTTTAAAGGAAGAGCAACAAGTTTCAGACAGGAATCTTTCCCTGTATTCAAACACTGAGCTGTGGGGGCACCCTGTCTCAGGAGCGAGGCTCACAGGGCCTGCTGGGCTGGGGCAGACATGCCTCTGGTTCTGAGATGTGTTTCAGTTCCATACTTTATGTCACTACTTAACAACACTGTAGGTGACAGACTTATAGCAGTCTTTCACAAAATCACAGGCTCAATTAGGTTGGACAAGACTTTGAGATCACCGAGTCCAACCTATGACCAAACACTACCCTGTCAATTAGATTATGGCACTAAGTGCCACATTCAGTCTTTCCTTAAAAACCTCTAGGGACAGTAATCCCACCACCTCCCTGGGCAGGTCATACCAGTATCTAACTACACTTTCTGTGAAGAAATTCTTCCTGTGACCAACATAAACCTCCTGTGGCACTTAGGAACTTTATCCTCTTGTCCTGTCGGTGGCTGCCGGTGCGCAGAGGCCGCCCCGCCGTGGGGCAGCGCTGCAGAGCGATCAGGTCACCCCGCAGCCCCCTCTCCTCCGGGCTGGGCCCCCCGCTGCCCCGGCCGCTCCTCACGGGACACGGGCTCCAGGCAGGACATGTGCTCTTTCCCAACATCTGGATGAGGGAACGACGGGCAGTGCCGCACGCGTCACTGCTGGATGAGAGGAATGCTGCTTGGCCAGAAATTCAAGAAAATACTGCGATTAGCGTCCGCAGAACAGCAGCCTGGCACCGACGGGCTCAGAGCTCTCGCTAAGGAAGCCAGCGCGAAAGCTCCTCCCGGGCACCAGGGCCCCTTTCCCCGCGGCGTTTGTACTGTGCCCGGGCGGGGTTTGTGCCGGGCCCGGCAGGGGCGGGGCGGGGCGCGGTGCCGCACGTAGCCTTCCCAAGATGGCGGCGGCTCCGGGCNTGCCCCCCCCGCGATGGGCCGGGCCGGGCCGAGCCGGGGCTGGGCGAGCGGAGTGGGGCGCACCTGGGGCGGCTGGGCCGCCTCGCCCTGCGCCCAGCTGTTCCGGCCCCTCCGGCCTCCTCTGTGAAGGCTCCGTGTTTGCTTTCTTCATGGAGGGCTTAAGCCGAGCCATTCGGCTGTGCTTGCAGGGGGCTGTGGCAGGAGGTAATCATTAGAAGTTTGGCTACCCCGGCTCGCCTCTCCCCGGTGGGGGTTTCCGTCCCGAGGCAGCTCAGCAGTGAGGCAAGCAGGTATTTGAGGATCAGCGTGGGCTAGAAATGTCTGCTGTGTCCAAAGGCACTTTCAGAGGGGAAATCTGGCAGGACTATCTGTCAGTGCTTTCTAGTTGTTGGGAATGAGACTTTACCCTCTATTCTGATTTCTCTACAAAGACCAATTGATTTTCTATTTTTATTTTGTCAGCAAGGTGTCCAGAGTTCAGCTACTTCTCCAACATGATGATTGCATTACCCTTGTTTTATAATTTGCCATTTTATCCTACAGTGAAGGTTATTGGTCCAAAAATGAATTGTCCTAAGCCTTGCAGACTTGCTTTCTGACAGCTGAAAAATTTAGCTTTGCTTTCCTGAATGACATTAAAAAGTGTCTTCCACCTTTCAATCTGCATTAGTTAAAAGTTTTAGGGCATTAAGAAAATGGTTCTGTAGAGCCATGAGCTCTCAGAATTCCCCAGGAGGGTAAAATTTGCAGAATGAGTTAAATCGGTAAAAATACATGACCTATTTTTGCAGTGAGGGTACTTGGTTGGTGGTCAAGATTAGTAAGCTGCATTAAAGGGAGTCGATGAGTGTGATGTGTAAGCATTAGCCATAGTAATTTAGATTATTTTAAGGGTGGCATAGAATGTTCTGGGTCAGTGCCTCATACTGGACTTGGACTGTTTGTTCCTTTTGGTGATGACTCTGTGTGCCTATCCAAGACACTTTATTGTCTCAGAACTGATTTTTTTTTCTAATAGTGCTGACAGAGTGTGAATAGCAGTGTGGATGACACTTGATCCATTAGCTTTTTGAGGTAAAACCTAGTGCTTACGTGTGTGATGACTAGTTATGATACTTAGCCTTGGTGTCAGGAGGATAGGGTTCTGATGTCTTTCTAGTTCCTGTATATATCAATTATTTGTAGACAAAATAGTTCAGGGTAAAGTATTCCAGGCTTGGTCTCTGCCAAGGAGATGATTTTAGATTTTAAGAGAGTCTAGCAAAATTTCAGGCTTTGCCTGACTGAAAAGCAGTTGTAGGAAGTTCTTCAGGTAATCAGAAGCTCTTGGCTTGGTTGTCAGGGGTACCCACCCAATATGAACTTCAGGAGTCCTTTTCCAGCACACTTTTTTTGTTGTTGTTGTTGTTGTTTTTTTTTTTTTTATGTTCCAATGGCAACTTGGTAGCTGAAACACTCTGGGAAAACTGTATCCAGTTGCACCCATGAAGACTTACCAGACTTTGGACGAAGATGCAAATTGTTTCAAGCCTACATTTATTTTCCCTGCTCTCCTTTTCCTGGTTTTCTTTATATGTGAAAATAGGGATGGAATGTATGGTAGATGATACTAGAAGCAAAACCTGCTCTTATTTTTGGTGCTGGATGTTTGTGGACTTGTTTAGTTTATTGCTCCCTAGAATGATAAAGATCACTCAAATTTTAATTTTTTTTTTAGCCATTAAAAATTTAGACCCATAAGTTTTATAACTTAGGAATGTAGACAATATTGTTTCTTAAATATATTTAATCCTGAAGGAAAGGCACAGTCAGGTTCTGCATTCTGTTGTTATCATGCAGTTAAAATATAGCTTAGAGTTTTTCAAGGTCAGTTCCCTACATCCTTTGACTGTATCTGTATGTGCAGACCCCAGCAGATTCATTTCAGTTTTGTGTGGATGCAGTTAGGATTTGTAATCATGAATTTCAGGGGAAGATCGCACTTCCTGTCAGGAAAAAAAATACTGTGTGTGTTTTTTTTATTTGGCCCTTACTGCCTCTCTTATTTTAGTTGTATTCAGAAATCATGTAATTGAATGCCAAGCTCATACACTTCTTTGCTGCCTTAGCAAATGCCGTTTCCAGATTTTTCATCATCTTGGCCATCAAAACTTATTTCTGCAGTTGAGTTGAATACATTCGGTCTTGCATGCTGCAAGTGATCGTTTCCATAGGCTGTTGTGTTGGCCTTTCCGTGTCTTTTCACTTGTTCCCCTTTTCTTGTTCATCACATGTCTCCTCTGCTTTTCAAGACCCAGTGCAGCCTTTTTCCATGTGAATTTCTGTCTCAGCACTTTCTCATCTGATGAGACTGTGATGGGCACAAGTTGCAATGATCTGTCTCTTGTGTTTTCAGACAAGCATCTTCTTCCTGCTCATTGTTGTGCAGTAGCAACTGTACTGCCCTGACTACAGCGAGGCAGCTAGTGTTTTACAACTCTGGCTCTTGATGGTCAATAGTGTCTAAAATTCTGTTGGGAACAAACATTCAAAACTATTTTGACTTAATTTACAGGAAGTTTTCAATTGTCTTTCAAATTGTTGGCCTATGCTGTCTGCATTTGCAGCCCTTGCTACCTCTGAAGAAGGCACTTGAGATAAAGTGAGAAGTAGATTTCTTTTTCCTTTTTTTTTTTGTTTGTTTGTTTTTGTTTTTCCTCCAGTTACTCATTAGACTGCTTTGAGATGCTTAGTGAGGACTTCCTTCAAATTTTTTGGCAACTTAATTCTCAGGTTAGCAGAAGTACCTTGTTGTAGTACTAGAGATGGTTGAGAAGCTTTTTGAAATTTGATGAAGTAGGAAAACTTTTTCTTATCCACAACCAAAAGTGAGCCATACAAAATGATCTCCGATGTGTTAGTATTTTTTGTTACTGCCATCTGTCAAGATAATTCACTAACTACATGCAGTATTTCTTCTCCATTAAACAATCTACTTTTTGGTTGTAAGAGATTTTTAAGAAACCTTTTTTCTTGTTGGATTGTGATAACTACTAGCCATTGAGAACTGCTTTTGAGCAATACTGAGTAAATTATACTGATTTTTAAGAACAAGGGTTGACTGAGCAGCTTGTTTTAACTTGCTTTAGAATAATAGTGAATTAGCCTTCCTGCAACAGTAGCACATTGTAATGTATGTTAGTCCAGCTCTGAAAGATGTAGAACAGTTAATTGCATGATGTACTGTAGCATTATTAACTTTATCTGTTCTTTGATACATGGCAGTGGCAGGTTACTCTGGTGTTTCATGTGTCTGAATTATGTTCTACTGATAGACAGCTTCAAATATGTAGACATTTATGAGGGTTTCGAAAGAAATTAGTTTTCTGTTTTGTGAAACTTACATGCTAGGGCTTTCTTTAGTGCCAGTGTTTTGCGAGATGAGATCTAGCTGCAACATTAGTTGCAAGCCCTTGGGAGGTAAAAAGCGTCTTTATCCTTCAGTATATTCTGTAAGGTCTACCCTGTTGCTGGTCTACATTGTGTTCCTAATTGTTGTTATGACAGCTCTTTTACTAACTCCATATTTTGTGAAGTGTCAGTTAAAATTATGTGAGGAATGGTAAAATTAAGAAAATTAACCTTCTGCAAAGAATGTCATATTTACACTCTGCCATATGTTCCAAAGTACTTGCTTTTAATATTTAGCTGGCTACTACTAAAAGACAGTGTCTAAACACTCAGGACTGTTAGAGTGTTCAGTTGGGCCTGAACTGCTGAGACTGAATGCAGAGTTCTGCAACAACTCTAAAATATTAGTCTGGGCCACTCCCCAGAACTGTGTGGAAGAAGAATAGCGTGAAGTTCCGTACTTCAATAAAAATAGTAATAGCTTGTCTGGTTAGATAGCTGAAGGAGCTCCAAATGATGATTTCTTCAGTCTGGTTGCACTCTAGGGAATTATCTCTGTTTCAAATATGTTTGTCCTTTTCTCCCCGCCCTTAGAAAATGACAAAGCATGTTTTCCTTTGGACAGTCATTGGGACATCTGCTGTTATTAGAAACAAGAAAGCATCAGTGTTACATCTAAGTTATTTGCAACACTTAAAGAATTACTCTTTAGAAGTCCCGTTAGCACTTTTTCCCGTTGCTTGGCTGAGAATACCAAGACTGAAATGATAGAAAAATCAATTGCAGTTGTCTGAGAGAGAAGCTTCAAGAAGCACAAGTCGTTGTGTCCAGCTGCTTGCTCTTCTCCCCCTGCCAAAGTAATGTCTGATTTCTGAATTAAAAAAATGAGGCATTATTTCATTATGTAAACACATCTTGTCAAGCTTTAACAAGAGCACTCTAACCTTGTTTACATAATTTCTGTAGTATCACACCTTAAAATGATAACTACGTAATTGCGATTTACTGGTATGAGATGAAATGCATGCTTATTTTTAATGTGAGGAAGTATAGTTGATAGGTATGTTCAGCTACAGGGACTCCTTTTTTAACTGCCATGTGTTTTGGACAAGAGATTAACTGTCAGAGTTTGGGAATACCTGTTAAAGATTCCTGTTTCTCTGAAGCAGTAGCAGCTCTAAAATCCTCAGAGAGTGGAGATGAACTTCTGGAGAAGTTATGATTCGCTTTGTTTTCTGTGTGGAAGGGGATGTGATCTCAGTGTTGCAGTTGAAATAGTGTGAGTCAAATTTATTGCTGTATTTTAATTGGCATTTTACAAAAATTTAAAAAGCCTTATAAATTTGTAACTAATGTTGTTCAAGTGGGATTCTATGAAAAATCAGAGATTTCCCAGGACAGAATAAGAGTTTGACCATAGTGGTTAGTACAATAGTTTGTTTTGAAACTACTTTACCAGTGACACTGAAATTTGTTCAGTCCTGCTGTTTTGCATCTTTTCTCGGCCAGTGAGCACAAGACTAATTTGAATTGAGCCTCACCAGTTCCTCAGCCCACTAGTTGCCAGCAAAAGGAGGAGATAAACTAATTTCTGCTGGCTTGCTTCCCATAAAGTGCGATGTGTCAAATGGCACGGTGTTCTTTCTGCAACTTCACTTGGAAGAATTTTTGAGAATCAGAAATATTAAATTTCAAGAACTTTTTTTTTTTAAAAAAATATTTGTTTATTTCACAGGTGGAAATAACATTGTGTTTATTCAAGTGAGGGCTAATGTGGAGTAGTTAAAAATTCAGAGGTACCTTTGATGTCGGAAATGCTTAATTCAGTATCCCATTGTAGTTGGAGTTTTGGGTAGGAGGGTGAACTTTGCATGTTTTCTTTCCAAAAATGTTCATGAATTTGGGATTGTACTTTGAAGACTATTAACTGCTTAAATGTAGTTGCACTTTTGTTACAGTATTATCTCAATTTTTTGTGTCTGTTCCTCTGCCTTTCTTCCTTTAATCCCATGCTTCTCAGAGGAACTATAATCCCAGTTCTATTTTAATCAATTCTGTTTGTATCAGATGCTATTTTTTCATAAATGTCACTATTTTAAGATCACATATTCCTGTTCTTCTGTATCCTTTTGCAGTTCTAAGAAATGGCTGTACTCAGTGCTTCTGTTGGTGCCTCTAAGGCAGTGCATGTTAGGCTGTCTCTTGTGATGTAAGGGAATGAACTTGAGCAGCAAGTTTGAATTGCTACATATCCTGTAGGATCCTCTGCATTTCCGCTTTCCCAGTCCATGCTGTTAGACAAGGCCAAATAGAAAATACTCTAGAATTGTGTCAGTCTTGCCTCAGCTGTCCCACAGATTATGAAACAGTGCCTCAGACTTGGGATAATTTCTTTCACACCTGTTAATCGGTACTGAAGGCAATGGGGAATGAACATGTGTGATGTTCCCAGTCACCCTTTATTCAGCATTTGGCGTTCCAGACTGCAGGGCTCAGCTGAAAATCTGGTGGAGTACATGCTTTGAGGAACAAGTATCCAAGCAGTGTAACTGTAGAAGAGTGATTGCTTTAAAGCCTTGCTGATTGTCAAGATGATCTTGGAACTGTTTGATTTGGAGAGATGAGGGAGCCTTGCTCCTTGCTGTGCTGCTGTTCTAACAGCAGCTGCTGCAGGCTGAGATGTCTGAGCCTTGAGCCCTTCCTTTGTGAGGCCAACTTAAACCTTTGCGCTCTGCCTCCTTTATAACAACATGAAACTTTTTTTAATTTCAGCCTCCCCAACTGTTGTAGTGTTTGTTAACATTGTATCAAGTTACTTTTCTGAAGCATATGCAATCATTTCTGTAATACTTTGAAAATAATAGGATAATGATATCTATTCCTTGTCCACCAAAGGAACTATTAGTGCATGAAACACATCACATCTGTATTTTGGTCTGTGAATTTTATTTTTAATTTCTGTTTGTTTTTCTAAAAAGCTCTGTGAGTGGTTTCCCCCCTCAGTATATCTTGGTGTATTCTTAGTGATAGACATCCTAATTTTTATTGAAAAGTATGTTTGATTGAGGTATCTAACCTCTTGTAACATACTTGGAAGAAAAATACTTTTTTATAGTTTATATATTCAAATTAGTATTTCTGATCACAATGCTAACAAATTGCAATGTCATCAACTTTGTGAAGCAAACTCATATATTACATAAATCTTAAATCTTACGATTTAGTGTCTGAATTACAAATTTAGTCTGATGGTACATAAAAGGAAATGGTAATTAATTTTAATGATTTGATTATTGAATAAAATTTAAAAAATCATGTAGAAAACAAGTTGTATTTTATGAATATAATTTTCTTTTTGATAATAAGGTATTTCTTTGCAAAGCTAGGCTAGGAGAATAAGGTTTTATTTGGAATTTTCAGTCTTACCAAAGTTTTTCTTTTCACAATCCCATTTTTACTAAATTGAATACTTTGCAGTTGGTGTGTTAAAAATGATTTACTCTTGCTTTGTGTATACAAACATTTAGTATTACTACCTTGCTTTATGGCATTATGACTATATACTGTATTGTCTATTTTGTGCTTCATGCTTGTATTAATTTGACTTGTGTGTGTGCCTAAAACTTTGAAATGTTTTATATTTATTTCTTTAACTTGATTTTAAGGTCTAGACTTTAAATGATATTGGTCTCCTATCTTTCATTTGGCGGTTGCACTACTACAGCTTCTTAAAAAATTCTTGAGAAGTTTATGAATTAGCAAGAGTGAGACAAACAGCAAACAATATTTCTATGAATGTTTGTAAGGTCTTCCATTACTTTATTGGATATTTTCCTGTATTGAATTTTCCAGTTAGTGATGGTCCGCTGTTGCCCATTACTGTTACTTTTAATTGTGGTTTATTTTACTGATACTTTTTTTGTTTTCTATCCTGTCCTTTTGAAAACAGGGAATGTCATCATTCCTTCCGTGACTTCTGAATGCATATATGCCTTCAGAAAAAGTTATGAGTAATGTTTGGTAGCTTTTTGGGTTCTTTTTTTCTTTCTTTACCAAGTGGCATTGATTGACATTTTTAGATATCTTCTGTAAACCTGCCCTGAGAGCTGGATACTCCAATGACTCAATTAGTTTAATCTGTAATTAGTTTGTCTATAATCTTGAGCGGCAAGGGTTGATGCACAATTTCTGTGGCTTCCTTTCCCCTTCCCCCTCCAAATTGATTGAAATGTGTTGGAAATATTCCGTGCCATGATATTTGAGAATGAAGTGTTCCAGTGAGTTCACAGAAGTGTCCCTCTCTGTAAACATTATTTGTAGATATTCATGCTTGCTTTCCTTCGTCAGTGTCTCAGTAGCAGAGGTAGTATGTGCACCTGGGAGATATACAGGGAATAACTGATGTTCTGATTTGGGGCCCAGATTATTTATGAGGAAGGAGGAGACTGCTTGAGTCTACTCTTCTTCCTCTGTCCAGCTGACCTCTCAGTGGAAGCAAAGAGGAGACTCTTTGCTTCCATAGAGAGGCCAGATGGACAGAGGTTATGGAGCAGATTGTTGGTAGAAATTGTAGGAGGCTCTACCCTGCTTACACTTACCTGTTTGCTTCAGAGCTACACACTATAGCGCCTGTGAACAGTGTTCTGTAGCAAATCACTTGATAAAACTTGCAAAGTTTCTCAGGGTCATACAGGCAGCAGACAGCAGTTTTCTCAGTAACAATATTCAGGAAAAGGCAAAAGTGCACAGAGGACCATGAAAGAGATGGACAGAGAAAGCATGCCTTCCCAAAAGGGAGGGCGAGTCAAAGATCTCTTGGAAGTGAGTGAGTGGAGCACACAAACAGTAAGGACTGGAGGAGGGATTGGAAACACACGAATGCGGAAGATTTGGTATGTTTTTATTATAGTCCCATTACATTTATCCCATTGAAAAAAGGCAATAATATTTAAACACTCCTCTCACTTTTAAGTAAGGGCATTTTTTTGCCATACCCTCAAAGTGCTGGGTTTTTTTATGTTGGCATTGTCCATTCTGCCAAGAGTTAGGCTTCAGCTGCTTGTGAAAGACGTTGCAGTCTTCCTTGAATTATTGTGGCCTGATGAATAACTTGGTGACACTGAACTAATCTGTGGCTTTATTTTATGCAGCTGGATGATATTCCAGCAGAAAAACAGCTGCAAGGAACTGGAAGTTTTGAGGCTTACTTTTAACTTTATAGAGATTTGTGTCATTTTGTGTAACAACTGTTTCCATGGTTATTTTGTCTTCATCCAGTAAGTATGCTTCATAGGAAATTTGGCCTTGTAGGAGTTCAGATGTACTCTGAGACCACTGGGAATTTTTAGTGAAATAGTGGTTGTATCAGAGTTTCTGTGTTTTGTAACTGGAGAAAAGCCATGTCCCTCACCTGTATTGAATTTAAACTTAAGAAGGAAACAGTGGAGTAACATCACAGTCTTCAGAAGAAAGTAGTATTCTAGAATATGCTAGTATTCTGTCAGTGGATTTAAGTTTCCTAAAAATGTACTACATTTGCAGCTTGGGATCTACTTGTTATTTGTGTTCTGAAAACTGCTTCTTCATGGTTCATACTCTGACCTTTGAAGTTCCTCTATTTTTATATCCATTTCATTTTATATTTTGCTAATTATGATGCTGATTAAAATGCACTACATATTTGTAAAAAATGTTGGGAACCTATCAGGAAATTTTTGACAAGAGAACTTAGGTATAGTGAAGGAGTGATCACTGCAAGCAGTAGTCCAAACTGAAACTAGTTCATGATGCTGGCATTGATTGAGGTCTTGGAGTGAAACATATAATACCCTCAGGTATTAAAATCAGTGAATACAATGTTGGTAGCTGTTTCTTCAGATTTCAGTGTCTAGGCCGTAGATGCCCTTTATTATGTTGGTGGTATATACAGACTTCTGCTCTTGTTTCTTTATTTTTGAAGATAATGATGAGCAGCAAGGAATGGAAGAAGGAGGTAATACTTTTAAAAATTGTGTTACTTTTTAGTCACATAATAGAGGATGAGAATATTAATCAGGAGCACCGGCAACCTTTCTAAATCAACCCTTCCTTTGGTGGCCACTGTAGCCAGTATGTGGCTTCATTATGTGGATATATTTTGTTTTGGCACAAAATCCTTTGTGGTGGAATTGGATATAGTACATTAGTTTCCAGATGGATTTGCATAGTAATGGAGAGACCAGAACTGGACACAGATATGTCCAAATAAAGAGAAAGGATCACTTTGCCTGACCTGCTGGTGACATATCTGTTGATACAGGGTAGAACAGTGTTGTCCACCTTTGCTATGAGGACACACATGCTTATGGCCCACTTCTGGGTCCCTTTCTGTAGAGCTGCTTCCCAGAGTTGGCCCCAGAACTGTATTGTGGCCCAGGGTTGGTCCACCCCACATGCAAAGCTGAGCTTATTTTTTGTTGAACTTGCTGAGGTTGCTGTCAACCCATTTCTCTAGCCTGGCTCCCCATTGAACTTTGCACCACTGATGATGTCTCTTTGTCCAGCAATCTAGTCAATTTTTCACAGCCCATATCTCACCAATTTTGTCCTAAGGCTGTGGGATATTGTGCTGAAGGCAAGCTGCACATCGTCTAAGCATCATCTGCCTCCTCACAGAAAGAAATTGGGTTGGTCAGACATGGTTTGTATTTGGTAAATCTATTTTGGTTGCTCACAACCTTCTTAGGGACTGAGATGCTGACTGGAATGTATTTTTCCATCCTTTTGATCTGGAGCTTCTTTCCTGCTGATCCTCTTCTTCTGCCACTGTAGTCTGGCATTTATGTTGGCTCTCTGTTGAGCTTTAGCTTCCTGAATTCCATGATTGTGGTTGCAGTACTACTTGTAGTCAAGGTGCCATTTGACATTGCAGCTGAGAAATTCACTGTGGTTTCCTCTTCCAAACACTACATTATTGCTTATAGCTTTTTTTCTCCTTTTTAATAAATTTAACAAAACCCAGACTTTTATAGAGGTGTTGAGGGATAGGGATCTTATAACTACATTATTTCATTTACCGAAAATAATTCTACAAAGATATGTGATATAACTGACTAGTGAAAAGCAACAGTCTTGGCCACTAGGGACAGTGTGGAAATTAATTTTCAGTCTTGTTGAGTGTTTACTTGTTGAATGTTGGGTAGGCGGATGAATGTTACTGAGGACTCCTGGCAATTAAAATAGATAATGTGAATTGTCTTCTTCCACTTACATTCTTTCATATTTGTGACTTGACCTAATAAGGCAAGTATGGCAGAATCATGTCAATCTTTATATTTGGTCCAGTCTTGGATAAAAATATTCTGAAGTTATGTTGCTAGCTTAGTATTTTTAATGTAACTTTTTCATCTAAATGAGAAATGTTACTTATTTGGGAACTATTAGATTGGGGTATGCACTATTAAAAGAATAAAAAAGCCACAGTAAGCCACTACACTGCATTCATAACATTTCATCCTAAAGTTAGTGGGATAATG
This sequence comes from Campylorhamphus procurvoides, assembly GCA_013396655.1. Taxonomy (NCBI): domain Eukaryota; kingdom Metazoa; phylum Chordata; class Aves; order Passeriformes; family Dendrocolaptidae; genus Campylorhamphus; species Campylorhamphus procurvoides. The sequence goes on along the minus strand of WBMV01004910.1, from coordinate 585,747 downwards.
CTAAAAATTGTGCTGCAAGTAGCAAATAGCACATGTAACATCACCAGTGAATTAAAAAACTAAACTAAACTCTTGGATGATTAATTTTACAGCCTGAGGAAACCAAAGGACTAAAAGGTTATTCAGAATAACTGAATATGACTAAATCTTTCTACAGTAAGCTTAAGTACTGAGTTTTGTTTGTATATATAATATTTATGTATATGTGAAATGTCTATAAATACATGTAAGTTTAACTCTCAGGAAAAAAAATCACACATCGTGCAAATATGTGTTGTAAGGTATGGTTTATCAGTCTGTTTAAAAGAAACTACTGATTTTAAGGAATTTGGTTGAAAATAATTATTTGCATATTGATGCTTTCAAGCAAGTCATCAAGTGGTAGAACTGAAAATCTTAGTATTTTTTCCAGTATGAAATTTGAAGGTATTGTCTGTGGTTTACATGGAACAAGTTATTTAAGAAAAAAGCTCAAAAACTGCTGCTGCACTGTGCAGTTCCAAAATGTTTGTAATTTTATGTAGTTTATCTTAGATCTTCATGTCTTTGACAGTTTTGTATTTGCAAAAACTAGGCACTTTGACTGTGTTTCACTCTTTCTTTTTGTGAAGTTGTTGTTTGAACCAAGATTTTCTAAACCAGATAATGTATCACTGTGCATCTTTTTTTCCCCTTTTTTTTTCTTTTTTTAATTAAGCTGATTCCATCAATTAAAGATTGCACAAACTATTTGTCACACAGTCACTGCTGTGAAATTGTGTAGAATCTCCATAGAAAAAGTAATGGATTTATTTTAAGAAAAGAATTGTTCGTCAGCTATCTTATAATCCACCTTTTTCCACTTTGGCATCCCTGTAAAGATCACAGACAGTAATGGGTTGCCTTTGGATAGAAGACTGTGTCCCAGACAATTTATATATAAATAATCCTTACATAAATTTCTTCAGTAAGTATGAGCTGATGCAGTTAATGGCATAAATTGGGCAGTATGATGATTTATGTTCAAGGAATAGGCAGACGTTTATTGCTTGGCAGAAAGGATGCTCAGTTGAAGTTACCACTACCATGGAAAAAGAGCTTTGAACTAAAGAAATTGCTATCTTCCAAAAGCATAGCTGTAAAGGTATGAAGAACCTTTTCAAAAATGTGTCCCATGCAATTGTTTCTGCAGTATCCCTGAGCTCTGCTCTGCTGTTTATATTACAAGAAACATAAAGAGGCAGCCTATGAGATCTGTCTGTATGGAGAGAGATCTAGTGTATTAGCATCTAAATAAATGTTGGGAACCTTAAGTGGTATAAGCTGTTCTAGAAACAAAGTTGATGATTAAATTCATTCAGTAGAATCAAGTTCCTTTAGCAAAAAAAGAAAGAAAAAAATATTGGTGAGAAGAACTTTTAAATAACTCCTTGCTGCGGTTGTAGACATGAAAGTAAAAAGTTTAAAATGCTGCTTGAGTGGTAGTCAGTCACAAATGAAATACACAAGAACTGTTTCTTGATTAAAGAGCATGTGACTTCATTATTTTAGGTATTTAGGAGACCAGAGGGGTTTTTTCAATTGTTACAGATTCTGGGGGCTTCTCCCTCTCTCCCCTTTGCAAAACTCTTCTAGTTTTGCACTAGAAAGGCTTGAAATAGATGTAATCTGTTTATCCAGAGGCTGAGTGTGAGTCTAGATTATCTCACTGGCTTGAATTCAAGATCGAGTTAGAAGGATTGCTTTATTTTCTTACTTAAGATCACCTTAGGCTATTCTGTCAAGCAATAAACCTGGCCCTGTTTCAGTCTCCTAAGGTGGTCCAAAATGCTTTCATATTTTGTGTCTTGTTTTATGTCCAGATAACTGAATTAGCTTGGATACAAGTCAAAATGGATTGTTGCAAAAGAGAAGAATCATTTTCTTGGAAATAGTATTGAGGATGAGTTTGAGTATGTCACTTTTATATATAAGATAGCAACTGAAATGGGTTTGCATCACTTATTTCTTTTTGCTATCCAAGATGTTCAAACGCTTTTTTAAAATTTGACCAAAGCTCCATATCCTTTTAAGCTAGAATGCGTTTCAGAGTGGGTTTTAATGCATGTATGTTATCAGAAAGAATGTGTGTGTCTGTGCAGGTTGCCATTTGTTTTTCATCCTAAGAGAAATACTTAGGCTCAAGAAGCAGTGCCATGAAATGAGGCTTTCTGTCCCTTGCTGATAGTTCCATAAAGTAGCTGTTAGCGGTGAAAATAAAGGTTAGTAAAATGAAGGTCAGTTTAAAATCAAAATTTTCACTTCCTAATTTCATGTAGTGATCAGCAGTGCTGGCAGAGCAGGTGTGAGAGAGGAAGAAAAAAAAATCTTTACTAATTTTGCCTTTTGTCACCAGGCTGAATTTTACTGTTGTTTTTTTCACTTGAGAAGAATGTTTGGTCTTGAAAATATTTACCGTTTCTAGTAGAACTGTAAATGTTAACCAGAAGATTGGGTTTTTTCTTGCAAATAACCAACAGTATCAAAATATGGAACATAATTTTTCTATTTTTCTTGTATTTATAGTACTAATTGCATAGTAATATTCTGACTAGCAAACAGATGGGGTTTACTAATGGAATTTGTTGCACTCTGGATAAATACTGAAATGGAAGTAATGCACACAATAACTTTTAAACTTTCTTGTTACACACTGTAATGTTATGTATGATAAGAAAATGCTCACATATATTTTCATTTAAAGGTTTGCACTTTTGAAAATGAGTTTAATGAATAGTCAAAACAGTGCAATAATAGTGGTCTTAGGCAATAATTTTTCATCTATACTCTATCCGTAAAGCCTAATTTGTTAGACTGTCTTGTATAGCTGTAGGGGAGGGGAGGGGAAAATGATCCCAAAACCCTTGCTGTTTTGTGCAGTGTAAGGAACAGCAGGAAAGTCTGAATACAATTAGGCATGATTGCATTTGAATTAATTCAACTGTTAACCAATTAAGATATCTGACATGCAAGGTGGGTGTTTCATGGAAGAAGAGGTGAGGTAGAAAGTGGACAGATGGACTTTCTTAACAGAGTAAAGGAATGTTTCCAGCCTTTGTAACCAGGAGGGATTAGCAGGAATACTGCACTTATTTAGAAGGAGCTTCATTGGCCAAACTTCTCAATTCTTAAAATTAATTGTGTGATGGGTTTTTTTATTTGTTTAAAAAATTATGTGTGTATTTATATGCTTTAGTATTTTAAGCTTTCTTTGGGAAAAATATTAAAACTAAAGTTAGAATAGTAAAAGCGAAATAGACTATGTGAAATTGCTTTTTAAAAAAATTAATACAATTCCAAGAGTTTTCTTTTGAGTCCTGCATTAAATTCTTGTGTAGATTCATTGCAATTAGTTTTACGTAGTATGAAGTAGCAATGGAACTTAGGGGTTTGTTTTGCTTTGCCTTTTTGGGCTAGGGAAGGAAAAGGACAAAAGGATAAGAAAAAAGAGGTTAAAAAGAGACCTTTAGTGATGTTAGGAAACCACAATATGCAGAACTTTTCAAAACCCTTCAACTCTTTAAAACATGTCTTTCAGTTGCTTACTTTTACTTTGGTAGATAGAAGGTAGCTACAAAGTTGTTAATAGTTTATTTCACAATTGTTAAATATTTTCCTGAGTAGTATAACAATTTTGATGGAGTGAAATTGGCACCCCAGTTGGTACAGCTTTCCAATTTTACATGTCATGCTAGTGAAGAGACAGTAATTTGAAACCTAAAATAATGTTTTTAATCACTTGACAGAAATGACATTCACCTTAATTATAGAAAGGTTTATATGTGAACATGCTCCATTTACACTCAAAATGGAAGTCAAATTAAAAGGCAGATGTGTAGAATTAACAAAATTAAACTTGCCATCTACTTTATGTGTAATCCCTGACAATTTTTTTAATGTGTACCCAGAGGAGGCATTAAATTAAGTTGGTAAAGTGTATTAGAAAAACTAATGGTTTGAACTACCCAAATGGCAAGCAATGGTTTGATTACCAATGTCTTGTTAGGGACAGGTCAGCTACAGTAATTTTTAACATATTGATGGATAAATGTAATTTGATAAACACTGTAGAAGAATTGTGAGCAAAGAAACATGGTTTTGTTTTTAAATGGCACTGTTCTTTCAGAGTTCAGATTATTCTGTTGCAACTGTTAAATTTGAAACAGATCACCATCAGCAACCTTCCCAAGTGGTACGGACCTGTTGGATTCAAACTTTAAGACTGACAAGCAGGTTATTTCAGAGCCTGGCCTTTCTGTTATGGGTGTTCTCCAAACTTGAAACCATGATTCCTCTGAGTGTGTGGGGAAATTGTGAAGGGAGATAAGCGCTTGGAACACGAACTTCTTGCTGGAGTGGGAAGACTCAGATCCTGGAGAGGAAACGTGTCTGCTGTTTAGTGGCAAAGGGGAGTAGAGGAAGAACCTGTCATCTGGACTTTGGAAGTAGCACTTCTTTTGCACTAAACTAGAAACACCCCTGTGTCTTGCTGCCAGTTAAAATTGACAGCACTAGTTTAAATCCAACAGCAAACTTGTGTTACCTTGGTGAATCATTTTAGAGAAAGGTGAGGGAAGGCTGAGGGTTTTGCTTAAAGATGGGAGAGGGGCAAAGATCTGAAAGCTTGTCAGCTGGATTAAGCAGACAAGAAACCTATTGAAGCTACTTTTTAGTAAGACTTAATTGTGTTTTTTATGGGAATAAATCACTGCTGTTGTGGATTGATATGAGGTCCTGTGTGAATGGTCGTGTTAAGTCACATGATCAGTCTTAGTTTAGTACTGCTAGCCGTAATGGTATGCAGCTAAGTCCATCAAAGTGTTGTATTGGTTAGGAGGCAGAAACCAAAGAAAGAGAAAGCAGATGTATACAAGAAAGCAAATTCTTTATGTGTGTTATGTACTCTTTATGTTGACTCTATACTGTGGAAAAAGCATTCATTGGGAAAAATGGACAAAACCGAGTCAAAAAAGAAAAACAAAACAGGTGGTGTCATTGAGGTAATAGCTTTGTTGTCTCTAAAAGCTGAACCAAGCATGTGTGAGTATTCACCTTTGTGTGTCTTCTCTCACCTGATGAGGCTCTGCAGTGCACTGTTTGATCTTACAGACAACCCTTTACTTCAACTACAATTCGTTTTCCTAAAGCAATCCCATACGGTGGAAGGAAAATTACTGTATGTGACTGTGATGCTACATGAGCCCATTGCATATATGACCTTAGTAATACACTGCAGAAGTCTTCGTAAAATCTTAGACTTGAAAGCTAAGAAGTAGTGATGATGGGGCAAATATATGGAATCTGTAGTGGTGGTAAAACTGGCTAAACTGGTAAGATGGAACAGTTGTTGATCTGGAATAAAGATCTTTTATCCATGTACATGTGTGTATGCACACAGTGTGTACCCAAACATGCCTGCCACAGGACTAAGGCCTGTGTTGTTCTTTAGCCTTTAGGTAACTCTCCCTACGTTCTTCAGTCAGTGAACAGCACTATGCCAGTTCAGCTTGGAAGTTTGCCCTTCCAACATAGGGCATGTCAGCTTCTTCTAAAGGATCTGGATAGCCGTGACTTAAATTTATACCATGTCTTCTGAAGACTAGCTTGTTCTTTCTGTGAAGAGTGATAAAGCATTTACCCTGCAGTTAACTTTAGTAAGGCTAGACAGAGCTTTAGTAAATCTGTGAATCTTTTAAAAAATTAACATCATAAACAAAACAGATTTGGAAATAAATTGTAAGTGGGATTTGAATTTAAATACCTGAACTATTTTCATACTGACCAGCTACATAGTCATATTTGTGTAATATTGAGACATTCTTTTAGTAGTTGATAGTGTTTAAGGAACTTTAAAGAAAGTGTTAATTTTTTTCTAGGAGTTATACTACTGAAGCGCCTTTTAGAAGTGTGAAGTTTGGATAAGTTTTATTTACAGTCAGACCAAAGGGTACCATCCTAATCATTAGATCCCTTTGAATGTCTCAAAATCTGTAAGACTATAAACCAGTCATTTAGAACATACAAGAATTGGACCAGTATCTGTTGTGCTTACTGCAGTCTACCAAGTTGTGCAAATTTTAAGAAATCTTATTAAAATACCAAATGAGATTTGAATCTCTGTAGCCATATTCTAAAGTGCAAAACTAGAGCAGAGGACAAAAGGTTACTGTTTTATTTATTAGAGTTATAGAACTTGCTTTGTTAATTATGCATTCATCCAACTCTGAATATGCATTCTGCCATCTAGTTTAATTAAGTCATTTAGAGTGCTTACCCCTTATTTAAAACTTAAACTTTTTTAAATGATGCCATTAAGCATACTGGTCTTTTGATTAAAAAAAAAAGACAATGATTAAATGTTATTTTCTGTGTGCATATCTTCTTTATCTTCCTGATGCTTGTAGAAGTTTAAAGCTTCTAAACTTTAAAGAAAACTTTAAAACTTTTAAACTGCTGTAGAAGTTTAAAAATATGTTTCTGAGGGCATGATTAGGCAGAGTCTTCTTTTTGTATTGAAATGTAGATATACAATGAGATCTCATGTTTACTTAATTGTTGCATTAACCAGGTTGGTGTTTGGTTGAGATTTTTTTGGTGGTGTTTTTTGTTTGGTTGGTTTTTTATTTGTTGTTTTTTTTGGTAGATTGGAGTGTCTCTCCTCTCTACCCTCCAAAGGCTTTATCATCAAATCATGGAATGGTTCAGGTTGGAAGGGACCTTAAAGATCATCTAATTCCAACCCTTTTGCTGTGGTGAGGAACACCTTCCACTATAACAGGTTGCTCAGAGTTTGATCCAGTCTGACCTTTTAAAACTTTTAGGGATGAGGCATCTACAACTTCCCTGGGCAGCCTGTACCAGTGCATCACCACCCTCACAGTGAAGAATTTTTTCCTAATGTCCAATCTAAACCTACTCACTTTCAGTTTGAAGCCATTACCCTCTTCCTCTGTCACTACATGCCCTTGTAGATAGTCTCTCTTCATCTTTCTTATAGGCTCCCTTCAGGTACTGGAAGGCCACAATTATCTACTCCATTTACTTATTATGAGTCAACAAAATCTTCTACTCAATTGTGATCGAGTTTTTATTTTGGGTTTTTTTGGTGTTTTTTTTTTAATTGTAGCACCAATTCAGCATTTTAGCTGTGTGGATTGTATGGTTTATATCATCTAATAATGCAGTTTTTCAACTTAAAGAGAATTGAATAACCTGCAATGAAGTTTTTTAATTGCAGCACTTTAATTACACTCGTCTACATACTTGTATGTTTAACTTTTCCCAGCCTCAAACATTAAGAAAAAACCCCAGTATAGCTCATATCTCTGACTAAGAAACTTTAACTAGGAAGAAAATAGTTTCATCTCAATGTTCCATTACACTTATAACTAGGGAGAATTAAATAATTCTGGGTACTACAGTTTAGATCTATGAAACAGTCTCTCTTCAGAGGTGTAATTTTGTTTTTTGGTTTTGCTCTCAGAAAATAAGCAAAGCTGCTTTATATATGAGTCTTAATTTGTGCTACTTTTCATTGTTTGTAGATTTCTAAAACTTTTTTTGAAAAAGTTGATTTTTTTTTTTAATCCTATGCCTAAAATGAAATTATGAAATCTAAGTAGTCCTTGAGAGAAATGTAGCCAGGCTTCCTCTGCCCTCTATATTAAAAGCTAAAAAAGGGTTCTCTGCAATTATGGTGTTCAATCTCTGCTTGTTTTCTAAATGTCAAGCTGCAAGACGAGTTTATTTAAATACTTCCTTAGTGTTACTTGTTGACATAGCAGTTGTCTGAGTTCCATCAGGGTATCATTTGATCACTGTTAGGAAAGGCATAAATTAGACAAAAACAACAACAAAAAAAACCCAAAACACAACAACAACAAAAAACCACAAAACAAAACAAGAGAACCTTAGAGCTGAAGCAGTTTTGGCCTATAAATACTTATGATTTGTTTCACGCTCCTGGGACTTGGCTGAAACATGCTTTACATATTGAACTAGAAACTGGATTGAATTAAATTTATAAGAGTTTTGTTGACTGCATTGCAACATTGTGAAGGTCTAAAAACTGTTGTAGCTAAAAAAATCAGATTTTCCCTACCTTGGTTTTTTAGATTACCCTACATCTACATATAGGAATGTGCATACATACATCTATCTAGATAGATCATGTATGTTTGCATATATATGTTTGTGTATAAATGCACTTATACTGTAACCTATATTAGCACAATAGCCTGAATCTTGCTGCTTTTTTTTCATGCTCATAGTGGTTCCACCAGTGCAGCTGAAGTTTTGCCCTGCTGCGTTTATGCAAGACATCAACAACAAAATCCCACTGGCCCCACAGATATTATTGTGGCTGATTTTAAGTGCCCCATGGACTTTTCAAATAACCCTTGTCTCCTGGCCACTGCCAAAGTATTAGTCCTGCCTGCTAAGCCAGATCGCTTCTAGGAATGTGGTAATGCCTGTGTGGAAAAAATGTTAGTATGGGATCTCTCACTTCTTTTGGTTTGTGAAATTTATACGTATATTAAATATCCTGATTTTAAAAGAAAATTGTACTTGCGTCTTTCAAAGAATTGTTTGAATGCTCTTGATTTCTATGGTAGTAATTGTCAGAGATAGTAATCAGTTTTCTCCCTTTTGCTTATGGGGGAAAATAAAAGTATACTTGTACCAAGTATTTGGTGCACCTGTTGACCCATCAGTGACTTGACTGAAGAAAGGAACACATTTTTGTTCTTGCAACTGCTTTGATCTAGGAAAGAAAAAGCACTGCTTGGTTGTAGAAAATAACGTGTTTATGCTTGTAAAACAGTGTTGTATTCTGTCACTTCCTGTTCTGTCACAAAACCTGCTTTTTTCATTAAAGTGGTGGTAAACTTGTCATGGGGGAGGAGAAGGGGGGATCTCAAGGACCAAAAGTGCACAAAATGAGGATGGAGAAGAAAAAGAAATGACACCTTAAAGGGTGATAGTTGTATCTGAAGTGAGAGATGAGTAACTATTTGAAAGAAAAATACTCTAATGTTGGCTAAACTGGACTACTAGCCCATGTATATTTGATAGCAATATACTCTTTAAAACAAAGATAATTTTTATTTAATCAAGCAAAATTTATTTCCTATCTAGCTAAAATTTATCAAGCGTAGAAGCTACAAATATTGCTCTGGACATTTAAAGATGTATGAATATCATATTAATTGTTCCTTTTCTATGTGTTCTTGTTTACAGACCAGTCTTTCCATATGGGGATGGGGAAGTCTTGGCCTTGTGCTTTTTCTAGTAACTTTTGGACCCTTCGCTATATTTTACTTTGCATTTTACATCCTCTGCTTTGTGGGTGGGTAAGTATACTACTTACTGTTTTGTATAATTTGCTATGAAAGTAAAACTTTCATGGGAATAGTAGCAAATAACTTGCTCTGAAAATCTGTAGTGGCTTCATGTAATGAATATTTCCACATCTGCTCAGCTCTTTTTCTTGAAATCTCAATTTAGCTATTTATAAGGGGTGTTAGAGAGCAAATGCTCACATAAACCAATGTTGATTTCAGTTCATGCTTTCTATTTCTGTATCAGTTCTTTTCCCAGGTACCTACTAAGTAATTATGTCTCCTTTGCTATCACAATCTCGTTTTCCTACCTAAGACACTCGATTCATGAGGAAAGCGAGTGGATGTTTTCCTGTGTGTGTGTAAATGATGATGCACTTTGAAGAAGTAGATCAGTTTGGCAGCTGTAGACATTTTATACTTTATGTAGATAGAAAGGGAGCAAACAGGTGAAGTTTTTATAGTCTTTGGCGCCATTATTATATTGTATATTATAATGTCTGCCTTGTAACCATTAAAATTTTCATTTTTAATGCCAAATCAAAATGTCTCAATGGGCTATTCCTCCTTCTTCTCTCTCATAAGACTAATCTGTAGGATAATAACATTTCTAGGCTCTCCAAGACCTGACTGATTTCTAATTGGGTGTGTGAGCTCTCTTTGATTTTCTTTCCTTCCTGTGAAACACTCTTTTAACCTTATTTGATACAATACAGTATATATATATTCTTGTATGTCTCATCAAAAAATGTAATAGAGTTTCATAGTTAGAATTAGAGCTGCTGTGCTTGGGTTTCAACTGTATTAACCTTGGTATTCTATCTGAGAAATCAGAATAGTCAGTCTACTAGAATGGGGATTTAGTTAATGTAAAACTAACTCTAAGTAAATGCTTTTGTCTCGTTAAGTCTTGTATGACTATCATATTTTGCTGGCTGTTTGTGCAGAGCAAAAGGCAAGGAGTCTGTCCAAAGGGCAAGAGTTCCTCTGTTTACTGTTTTGTATTACCACTTCCTTAGTATTTGTGATATTAAAAGTAAGAGCTTGTCCGTCATTCTTGCTCAATTCCAGTTGCTTGGCTTTTCAAAGTTAACGGTCAAAGCAGTCTCTCATGTAGCCAGCTACAATTTGCCACCACGAAACTGCCTGTGGTGCCTAAGCTCACTCATTCTCATGTCAGCTCTGATATTTCTTTGCTGTGGCTTTTCTGCTGCTTTGGTTTATTTTTGTAGCTAGTAGTAAATATTGATCTTATTAAGGATAAGTTCTTCTAGTGGTAGTGTATCTGTTAAAGCAAAATTTGTATCTGTCTCCCTATTATGTGTTTATTTACATAGATGTGAAGTCTCAGCCCTTCCAGTAGAATGTCATCACTTCATTACTTTAACATACGCGTTTTGGCTAAGGCTCTGATCTGGCCCTTTTTTACACAGTTAATCTTTTTCAGAGTGACACATTTTAACATTCAGCACACAGAACCGTGAGTGATAACTAGGTCAAAGAGGTTTATATCTAAGTTATTTTTGCCTGCTCTTTCTTTTTCTTTTTTTTTTTTTTTAATTCCCTAGAAGTTTCACAAAATGCTTAGTCATGTTTCTCTCAGAAACAAACAAATTAATGTTATGAAGTAACTTTTCTGCTTATGATTTGCAATTTTATGTCATATCATCATTTACATAAATTTAGAAAATAAAACTCTAGTTTCGGTTCCTGATTATAGCACTGTCTGCAACATTTACCGTATCCTCTGCTGGAGCAAAATAACAATTATGGACATGGATTTTTATGGTTTAATTTTTTGTTACTTCTAGGTTTTTATACTTTGCTAAAAAAAAAAGGTGGCCCGCATCAAAAGTTTCTGAAGTCCAGCTTTGTCCCATTTTGCAGTTTAAACACAAGAAAATGCTGAATCGTAGCTGGTTGCATTCTTAGTATTGACCTAGGCATTTAAATTATATGCCAGTAAGGTGTGCAGGAGGACAATCATGATGCCATATCTGTATCAATGTAATCAATCTGTCTATACTGCTTAACTTCTATTATGTGCTAATTATTTCTTTTTGATTTAATCTCAACTGTGTTTGCACAGATCACTTGTAGTAAATACACTGTTGGCTTTTTGTGTACATGGAAATGCTGAAGCCATTTGTGTATATGAATAAAAGTTCTAACTGGAAATATCTCCTTGTTTCATTTTGTTTCAAGGCTGATTTATAAAATGTTAGCCTTTTTGAGTTTAAGATCTGGTAACTCATCACGTAGGGAACTGAGATCTTTCCACCAAAATCAGGAGACAAAAATATAGATATTATTTCTTTAACCTGTATAGAGTATTACAGGGTATTATTCTTCATTAAATACTTTTTGCCTCTTTTTCAAGTATTGGTGCAGATCCCTTGAGTTCTGGGCCTGTCAGTTACTATCTGTTTTTTCTTTCTACTAAGCATTAATTACCTTATGTTCTTTCCTTCTCTCTTTCAGTTCTAAGAAAGTGAAATAAAAATGTTGTGAATGTGGCTCTGCCACCAGGTTTTGACTTTTGATGTTGGAAGGACTGAATTTTCTTGGTTCATTAGTTGCTCTGTCATTTAAAGGACTTTGCTGTCATCAAAACCCATAATTATTGATACTTGGTCACATCCATGTATATATGATTGGCTGCCTATGTTAACTGCTGACCAAATCAGGAATGGTTCTGAAACTGCTTTTTGACTTTCACAAAGCATTCAGCTGAGACTGTTACTTTTCAGACTTGAGGGGAAAAGGATAAATCTGTGATCTTCATTTTTCTGTCTACTACCTTTGCTCTGTTGTTACTCTGTCCTTGAGAAAAGCTGGCTTTCCAGTAATCTTTGGAGGAATTTTTTAAAAATTAAGTAAAACACGCTTGTTTCCTTTTGCTGTTCTATTAATTTAGAGAAGACTAAAATATTTCTCATTCACTGTATTGAGAATCTTTGTGATGAATTAGATGAGCCTTTACACTACAAGATTGTGGTTAGCTGACAGATGTCCCAAATAATCAGACTGTGTATCCTCTAATGCACAAGATTTTGAATTAGAGAATTTCTGCTGTAGAAGCAGAAGCTCCTAGCATTATAGCTTAAAAGTGGAAATACTTCAAGGCATCTAAGAAGATGAGCATATTTTTAAAAGATAATGGTAGCATTAGTGTTTTTGAATGAGTCATTAACTTTAAAAGTATCCAAACATACGAGAGGAGACAGAGATATAATCTATAATAGTTATTTCCAAGTCCTTTTGAAGAAAAGAAGAGAACCAGCTTGCTGATAGATGTTTGAAGTTAAAACTGATTTTAGGCCAAATCTGAGTCTACTGCTTTCTTTAAAAGACAACTGAGGTTTCTAATAGAAAAGTCATAGATAACCAAAAGAAAACCCAAACTTTTTAATAATTAAAAACAAACCGACAAAGTACCAGTGAAACTAATATTGAGACTTTTCTAAGTAAGTTCTTATCCTTGAACTGAATTATGATGCTACTAGCATGATTGATGTCATGATTTTAAAGTTACTTGGAGCAGAAGGGCATTTAGACCTCCTTTTATTTTTTGCTGTAACAGAATAGAGTATCAAGTATTGAATTTTCTTATGTATTGTCCAGCTACTGATAATAATTTTGTGTAGCTTTTTTTTCTTCTCTCTTTCCTGGAGTTGTTGAGGTATAAAAGACCACCTCCCTGCTTCTCGGCCTCTGGGGGACAACAAAAGAATGGTTCCCATTTTGGAAATTAAAACCTTCAAATGGCATATTTTAGTTTGGATAGGAATTTTTCTCTGATCTTATGAGTATCATATATTAACAGTAATCCATAGTAAAAGAATGTGTCACTTCACCACATTTCAAGCCTGGAATATCTTTGTGAGATCCTGTGGTCACAAACACTGGTCAACTGGCCTTTAAATTGAATGCTTTAAAGTTTGTTTAAAAAAACTATGTGTGATTAGCCATCCTGAGGGTAGTCTGAGCAGCAGTGACTTTTTTTTTTTTAAGTATGCTTGATATTTCCAAGCCACCTACTTTGCTTATGCTATAAATGGCACAGGCATTAGGTTTGGATGTATTTCATAGTAAAACCAGCTTTATGTTTATCTGTTTTTGTGCCCTAGTGCCATAAGCTGTAAATAAACTATTGCTGTTGTAGCAAGTTTGAGTGCAACTTTTAAACATATGCAGTCAGTGCTTAGTTATGCATCGTTTTATTCCGGGTCTGTGCTTTTGTGGCTTATGCTACAGTGGAGTGCCTTAAAACTATCACTAAAGAGTTTATTTCTTCACAGTGGTGAAGTAAAAGAATCTTTATATAAATACAACCAGAGCAGCTTCTGTCCATATACTCTTCTTTCATATTTGTGAGCATAGGCAGTGTTGTGTGACAGGTTCTTCTTGTGCAGGAGGCTCTATAGTATAGACTGTGTTTATGGAGCTGCTATGTGGTAAGAATATATCAAGACATATACAAGTCTTGGAAACTTCAAATTTTGTATTGTGCCGGTTATTTAAAGCAGCATGCTACACAGTGAAAGAGTAGGAGAGTAAACAGAACTGTCATATTGTCATTTTATAACTTGCTGTGAAATATTTTCTAGAGGTGGGGAAGGATGGCTGTTGTTGTAGCTGCTTTGTAGCTGCTCTTTCTTTTTCCATTTTAGGGGTTTTGTGGTTACTCTCTTATTTGGAAAAAGCAACTCAGAAAAATACCTTGAACAGTGTGAACATTCATTTCTCCCTTGTACATCAGTTGGGATCCCTAAGGTAAGGAAAGTTTTCTGGTCTTAACTTCTAGATCAGATTTTATAACTTGGGAAATTAGAATGACACTAGTAATTTTAATCTGAAAATTCTGCCCATTTTCCATTTTTCAGCTTTCCTTTTCTGAATTCTTAACTGACACATCATTTTGGTTGATGGACCTAAATTCAGGGATCCTCATTGGATAAATCTCCATCTGTTTAGTACAGAAAAAGTTGTTAGTAGCCACCAGGTAGAATTTCTAGGAATTCCTGGTTTATGAACTAATACGTCTTGGTAGCTCAGAAGTTTAAGTATACCTTGGCCTAATCCATTTGCAGTCATCAGAAGAGAGAAAACATTTTAACCCAAAGATTAAATTTAACGTAAGTAGCAACCTTACAGCTATTTTGAAACAGCCTGCTCTTTCTTAGCTATCAGTTAACTATACTTACTGTTGTCTTTGAAAGGAGTTGAATGTTCGACTTTATCAGTAGTACACAGAAATTTATCTTGTGATTCAGTAGTATGTTTTCTAATCATAAAACTGTTTTTGTGACTGGTTCATAGTTTGCTTGGTAAGTGACCTTTTCACTTAAGTTGTCGAATCTATTGGAATAAATCTATAACTTAAGTATGTTCTAAACCATAAAATAAGTTCACTGGTCCAAATGAAAAACAGTTAAGGCTGAAAAGAAGAAAGTCAGCAATCAACTAATGATGGTGTTCTGTGAATGAAACCTCGTTTTAAGGACTAAGGTTCTTGGTGCTGTATAGACTTGAGTGCTTAAGGGAATTGTGGAGTGTTACTTATGTCATTGTGTTTTGAGAACAGATTTAAAGAAATTTTTCTGTCTTTTAAATTTCCAATATATGTGTGAATTGATTTTTTAATATTAATCTTACTTTTTTTGAGCTCAGTACATTTGTATGCTCTGATTCCTTTATAAAAGAATAAAATCCTGAAGAGGTTTTTGTGTAATCTTTGCAAATTAAGTATTTGACTTCTGATTTGAATATGGATTATTGACACATCACTTTTTTCAACTGACCTGCCTTGACTAATGTCTGGGTTTAAGTTTTGTAATACCAAAGGTATTTATTTTTAGCTGATTTACAAAATGCTATTTGAAGTTGTTCACCAACTAAAATCTCTTTGCCTTCTACAATAGTGTTTTGCATTTCTTTTTTGCCACTGCATTAAAATGGCATTAGCTAGTGTAGCTGAGCTTTTCAGTAGCAGTGCAAGAAGAGATGAGTCCTAACCAAAACCAAATGTGTAATTTGCCTGTGATTCCTTTTTGCTGTTTCTGTTGACTATCTTTGTGGAAAGTAATATTTTTAACTAAGTTGTTTTCATGTTTAAAACCATTGTGGCCCTAAGTGGTCTTGAACAAGGAATATTCTTTCTAGTGACTTACATCACTATTTACGTTATACTTCTTCCATGAACCAAATACAAACTGCATGCACTTAATCTGAAACAATTTCATATTACCCTGAGAAATAGTCTGGCAATATACATTCTTATAAGCAGTTCTTTTCAATAATGACAATTACAACTTCATCAATTCTTTTGAGGTTTTTTTTGTTATTCACCTACTTTTTTAGGCTAAGATAAATGTTCAAATGCTTGATTTTACAGAAATCATTTATGATACAGAGCACCAAAATTCTGGATGGAAATAATGTGTAGAATGTACTGTAAGGTACAACACAGGATTTGGTGCCAATAGGTTTTCTTGATTGCTGCTTATTATACTTACTAGCAAAAATCTAATGAATGCCTCACATTAAGGAGAAATATTTAATGTACATTGATGGAAGATTGTATACTTTTCCACTTTTTTTTGTTTGCAATACACACAGGGAGGCTTAAAAAGTAGGATTAGACTTGCTTTTCTTTTTGCAAGTCTTATATAACTTTTGTGTCAGGAACACATTCAGTGATGTGATTATGTACTGGCTCTGCAGATGCACAGTCTGCGGGCTTATATTAAAACAACATTGAACAAAGGGCCAGTTTAGAGATTTCTATTAACTTGAATACTATGTTCCAGGTTGCGTAATGTTTGGTTATCTCTATGCTTGGATATGTTTGGTATCTCTTATGTTTCGCCCAAAAGATGAGGAGTTTCTGTAGGCTGGGTATAATATTGTCAAATTATTGTAAGATAACAGTGACAGCAGCTTAAAAGTACTAGTTGCATATTTGATCCCTGACAAGTTTCTGAATCTCTAAGTCAGTGGCTCATATGCCATGTTACAGATTTGATGCAGATGAATAAGGACCCTGTGTCTTGTCTGCTCATGAAGTCCTGTGGCCATGATTTGGAAAAGAGTGGCCCAGTACCGGATAAGCATATTTCATATTTAACAGTTACCTAATATAATTTCAAAAAGGGACTTCAAAAATATTATTAGTGCAGTGAAGGTCTGAAGCTACTTGGTCAGTGCAATTAGATGCTTGTGGAGCCTGGGTTTCTTTAATCTGTTCTGCATCTCCCTTCATGGAATGTCTCACGTTCCTTGTGAGTGCTTCCTACCTGCTTAAGATGAAGTAAGGAGATGTCAAATTTAATAATAAGTGATGCCCGTTTTTCCTAACTCATGATTTAATACTGGAAGAGTGCATCAAACTAATTGCATGTGAAGTGACAGTCACATAGGACAATTGTTATGTTCTTTGGGTCCTTCCTTTAATTTTGTCTCCTATGTCAGTGTCTCGGAGGCAGACTTAAAACCAGAAATGCTTTCCAAGTGAGACTACGGTCAGCTGTTGTACCTCTGATTGAATAAAAGCACATATTTGAAATTTTGGATGTCTTCAGACATATCATAAGCAAATTAACTTATACTGTGGGTACATAAATGTTTCACTGGAGAAAAAGAATATGAAGAACTGGTCTAACCTTGTTAGCTCTGCTTTGAGCAGGAGATTGGACAAGATGAAGCTCCAGCCAAAACTTGGATCCTGTGAGCATATGAACATTTAGATTTTTACCAAGTAATCTTGCATATTCTCTGTGTTCCTCTCTCTCTTCATTGTAGCTGCCTCTTTTGTTGCTGCTTTTTCTTCTTTTTCAAATGTGATTTTATGCATGCAGTCTGTCAAAACTCTCTTTTAACAACTTTGTTTGGGAATTTGAACTATGCTGTGCTTCATAAAAATATTTCATTATTCAGGTGTGTATCATTTGGTGTTTCTGAAACCATGAAGACAAAAGTATTTTGCAAATTCATTAGAATGTAGTTGGAGTATTGTTTGAATGTGAGTCAACTTTATTCGCATTAAAGTAATTGAATGGTTCCCTTGTCTTGAAAGTTAAAAATATACAGAATTTTGCATCAAAATACTTTGGAATTATGATACAGAGTTGCTTAAGTAGCAGGCTGATTCTTTTTTTCCTGGGCTCAGGTATTTCACTGCTGTTCACTGTTAACTGCTTTGGGTGAGCAGTATTTAGGGAGAGTCACACAAAACAGAAACACTGGATATATGGATTGCAATTTCTTAATTTATGGTTTTGGCAGTTCATCTCTTTCTAATATAGTAATAACTTTCTCTCTGGATCAAAGAAATTATTGTTTATTTTGAACAGTAATGTGAGCTGTTGGGTTGTTATTTCTGTGAAAAAAGAGGGGTTTATTGCATATTTAATCAAAACTTTATAGAAAGACACTGTATGAGTCCACGTAGAGAAGCATTGCTACAGGGTATTCTTTTTCAGTATGTCACTTGCCAAAGACTGGCTCTGATGAGGTTGCTCTTGGAGTTAACTGCTCTGAGTTGCAAGTTCTTCTATAGAGTGATTTCTTTTCCCATCAATCAACTACTTTCCAAAGAGTCAGTTGTCAAGTTACAGTGGTACAAAAGAGTAATTTCTCTTCTGGCATATACAATAAATTGAATGGATAAAGAAACCAGAAAAACTGAACTGGACAATTACCTGCCTGAGATTGCACAATCAGCAAGGGAACTGGAGTCTTACGCAAAAACTACCTTGTGCTGCTGTTGTGTCTCCTTCTTCCCTTCTTTTCTGACTATTTTAATTTCCTTCTGATCTAGTATTTTAGCAAGCACTTGCTCTTTTTTAGTGAGTGAGAAGTAGGTTTTTAGGTTAGTTCCTCACCATTTTTTACTATATAGTGAAAAATACAGATATTATTGTTGCCCAGGGAGGTGGTGGATGCCCCGTTCCTGGAAACATTCAAGATCAGGTAGAGAAGGGCTTTGAGTTGAACAAGTTCCTGCTCGTTGCAGGGGGATTGGACTAGATGACCTTCTAATCCAAATAATTCTATGATGCTATGATTCTATTTTCTCTATAAAGTATAAAAACAGGGAAAATATTGTATAAAGTCATTACTGGAGGTATAGATATCATAAACTGTGAAGCTGATTTTTAATTAGAGCTAAAACTTGCAAACTTATATTTCCCAATCTCTTTCAAGTGCATAGAAGAAATGAAACGTGAAGCCAGACCTATTAAGATTGACAGAAGACTGACAGGTGCGAATATAATTGATGAGCCTTTGCAACAGGTAAAGTCTAACCAGGACTATTTAAACTGGTTTTTTGTTGTTGTTGTTGCAAGTATTGACTGTAATATGTAAATAGTTGAACAACAAATAGAATTTCAACAATTTTATCGTATTTGAGAGTGGTAAGTGAAAAATCATTGAAGGATATGTGCAATA
The DNA here is from genome assembly GCA_013396655.1 of Campylorhamphus procurvoides. NCBI lineage: Eukaryota > Metazoa > Chordata > Aves > Passeriformes > Dendrocolaptidae > Campylorhamphus > Campylorhamphus procurvoides. The sequence goes on along the minus strand of WBMV01004910.1, from coordinate 566,935 downwards.
TCTGAGTATGTTTTCTGTATGTTATCTTTTGCCAGTATAGTAGTGAAGAATACATGGAAACCAGTGTTAATAAAAGATTGCAGTATGTGAATATATTGTTTCACTTACAGTTTCGTAGTGGTAAGGGAGTATGCTTCACTATGTTAACCATTTAAGATAACTGCTTTTGCATTATCAGCTGTTGTAAACCTTTTCGTCCTTTTTCATTTGTTCGTTTTTTTTTTCCTTTCCCTTTTCAGGTAATCCAGTTTTCCCTGAGAGACTATGTGCAGTATTGGTATTATACACTAAGTGATGACGAATCGTTTCTTCTGGAAATTAGGCAGGCTCTTCAGTATGCACTTGTTCAGTTTTCTGCCAGGTAAGATTATTTGTATTTACATCAATACACTGCGGGTTGCATGGTAGCAAGTAAGTGATTTAAGTTGATCTATTGGCATAGCATTCTGCATTTTACAGAAAGAACATATAAAATTTGAAGATTGTAATCTAAGAGCTAGTCTTTGGCTGATCCCTTAAGGAAATAATGGATAAGATGATGTTTGTAATCATGGTCTTCTGCAAAATGGCCATTTCCAAATTTAGATTAACGTCTAAAATTATATATGAATAAGTTTTCTTTGCAACTGAAGCATTGAGTTTGTGAATCATCACCTCTTTGTACTAAGGTCTTTTCCATAGAAAGAGTAGTGGCGCTCCCAAGGTAAGTCAATTCAAAAGTCTTGAATTCAACACGTGTATCAGCTCAGATAACTTTTGAAAGTGGTATTGCACTTCCATATGTAAGAGCTATGGGTATTTTCAAATGAATAGTAGTCTGGGGAATGAAATGCTATGTCACATATGTGAGTTATTTTTTATAATAGGATTGATTCAGAGCAAATGGATAGTTTATTAACTTCTCCATGTTTTTTCTACTGTTTCCTGACTTGCTGCTACTTGATTAAGCAATTTGTCTGCGAAATTATTTACCTTCTTTAGTATGGCTGATTTCTTATCTCAGGTACCATATGCCTTTAAATCCACCTACTATGTTAATTTTTGCTGGTTTTTACCTGTTTTTGCTTCAGAAGAGGCTATGGGTCACCTAAATATAATTGACTTTTTAGCAATTTTAAGGTGGTGTTATCCACTCTCTCTGTTGACTTGTAAATGTCAGTCAGTGTGCTTTTCTGGCAAAAAGGGTCAAAGACGTAGAGCTAGGTTTAATACTAAAAAAAGTCATTATAATGTGATGTTAGTGATTGTGGAATAATGGAAATCCTAGGAAACGGTGTTGAAAATAGTGAAAACTCTGCTAAACACACTATGTGTTACAGGAACCAAACTTAGGGTCACATGAAATGGACCTGGCTATCTGTCTTCAATGTTTTTGTCTGTTTGGTGAAGTTACTTCATTGCACAGTATCAAGCACCGAGTTTGTGTCAAAGCAGGTCAAGTTACAGCAAACTTATTTTTCTTTCCTACAGTACTATAGCTCTCCAAAAATAGGCACTGCCCCTGTACAGTTTTGTTCTGCTGTACAAAGCAAATCAAATTCACAGGGCTGCAGCAGTTCTTCTCATGCAGAGAAAAGGAGGTAGTGTATTTTTAACGCCTGTAGCTGGATATAGCTGAAACAGTTCAGATTAGCACCATCGCCTCTAATTTCATATACTGTGTGAGCTTCTGGAGAGAATGAACACAGTGGGAATTTTTTTTTCCCTGAGAGCTGCACTTTTGGGAACCTGGTGTAAGGCTGCCACATAGTGGTTTTGTGCGGTTCTGTCACTGTGCAGATGGTGGAGCTGTATTATTGACTCCCCTTTGGAGCAGCTCCACTTCTTATTCCCACATCTAGACTTTGCAGGTTTCCCTTTCTTCCAGAGTTTCTTGTCCCTTTTGAGAGGGAAGAAAGACCGGGCGAAGGAGCAAACACAAAAAAGGAAGTGTTGTAGAAGGATTCTGCTATAACAAAGTAGGGGTCTGAGAAAGTTCAGGTAGTAGATTAGTTAGTTCAGGGCAAGAGCCATCACTAGCATTAAGCTTTATTAAACCTATAATGCACAAGAGTATTTTGAGTTTGGCTAGCCAGGCTCAGACATCATAAGAATATCTCTATCTTTTTCATACTAATAAAGAAATAGTTTTATGCAAATCTAACAGTGATTGTATTCTGATATAAACTTCTGTGCGTTGTTGGAGGTGCATGCTAATTACCTCATATAAGCTGTGAAATCAATTGTTGATGGTATTAGATTGCTTTTACTTCTGAAAGGAAATGTGTGTTTTCTCACTTGTGTATATACTTCAAATTCAGAAGAAAAGTGATTTGTTTAGGTGCATTCCAAAATGGTAGACAATATGGCAGAAGAAGACCTGGAGAGCATTTTAGCTTTAGGTTGTAAACTGTTTATATCAGGATTTCCTATGGCTATTTGACAATGTCATGAATCGGAACACTATTCCAGATACTAATATTGATTTTAAACTAATTCAAGCATAATTATTAATGTGGTGCAGGAGTGGTATTTTACAATATTTGGTTAGTTTTCAGTGAATAGGTAATTAGGAGACTGATTTATTTCTTTGCTTTTCTATGTTTACTTCCAATGTTGTTCTTGGCAGGGAGGAAGGAGAAGTAGAAATTTATTATTGTTCTTTCTGTTCAGGATAAAATAATTCATGAATGATCTTTTATAATAGGTCAAAGGAAACAGATTGGCAGCCTTATTTCACTACACGACTTGTTGATGACTTTGGCACTCATCTTCGAGTTTTCAGAAAAGCTCAGCAAAGGATAGCAGAGAAAGGCGATCAGATGAAAGGTAATGTAAAATATTTTTTGATTTGAGTCTTAATTGGCCAGTATCTTATATATGTGAAATATAGTTAGCTTTATTTTGTAATTAGAAGTTGCTCACAGGTTTCTAATCTTTATAAAAGTATGTTTCTTTTTATCTGTATAGATCCAGCTGAGGAACTTGTAGATACATTCTTTGAGGTTGAAGTTGAAATGGAGAAAGAAGTCTGTCGTGATCTAGTCTGCACTTCTCCCAAAGATGAAGAAGGTTTCTTGATATTATTTTCTGAGTAAATATTTTAGTACAGGAGGCTAAATTAAAATACTAACAGTTGTGTACACCATATGAAATATATTAAAATCTTGGCATTACAAAGTGATATTATCTACTATACACATACATTTCCTCTAATTTGTACATATATAATTACAATGAAGCCTATATGTATGTAAGTCTTCCTCCTTTCACTGGAAGAATTTTAAGATTATAAATATGTTTTCTGGGAAACAGGTATGGTTTTGCAGAGTCTTTCTGCTTTTTATTAGATGTTCTTTCCTTGTCACTACTCTGTAGTGATGTAGCCTTCATTAAAAAAAACTCCAGTTAATCCTTTTATGCAAAGCATTGAAGGAGGGGAAAAAAACCCTGTATATGTTAAGTAAGGAAAATATATTTGGCTTATTTTTTTATCTTTGAATTTGGTTTTGAGGTAGATCTCTCTCAATTAGGTTAACATCAGTGCTGCTTATATTCCATCTGAAGGGTGCTACTGTGATGCTTGGACTGTAAGATATATATGATTGTATCTTTGAACTTAAAATTAAGGATTTATCTATAGGATTTTATAATAACAGGTAAGATGTGAAATAACATTAAATTCTGTAAAAGTATAAAATTATTGTTCTCCTTCTTTAGGATTCCTAAGGGATCTGTGTGAGGTTTTACTGTATATATTGCTACCTCCTGGAGACTTCCAGAACAAGATCATGCGATACTTTGTCAGGGTAAATACAGACTCTAAAACCCATCCCAATTCTTTGGTCTAATGCCAAAAAAATTTAGATCTAAGCTTCTGCTCTTATTTTCTAAAATTGATCTAATTTAATACTAGGGTATTTTAAATGCAGTAGAGTTTTGATAAGTATTTGGTAGCAGAGAACAGTTTGTGTGAAACATTTTTGAACGTTCCTTTAGGTCTAGCAAAATTAGAAAAGCATTATAATATGGATGTTGTGTTTCTTGAGGTATTAACGTTTTGTAATGTTAATTGGAAGAGAATGTTCTAGTGCCTACTAAATGTTTTCTGTAATTACACTTTTTTTTATTTAGCCTCTACACAGTGGCTTTTAAATTGTTGCAGTTATATTAACGTTATGAATAAATGTATCAAATAATTTATTATGCTTTGTTTTTCAGGAAATCCTCTCCCGAGGAATTCTTCTTCCATTAATAAACCAGCTCAGTGATCCTGATTATATTAATCAGTATGTCATATGGATGGTAAGATTTAAAATGTTTAAAATTAATGATATTTCCAGAATATTTTCATATGAAATTTTACTTGTGTTTCCTGTAATCATGTCAGATAGATGTCTGGTATAAAAGTTACCAAAGGATATATTGGCAGAGGTAGTGAACTTATGGCTGCTATGTTAAATTTTATACACACACACACACACTCACTCACACTCTATCTGCATTATCTGCACTCTTCATTGTGATTGTTTGGCAGAAGTTGCCTGACTGAGGACAAATGTATGACAAAGTATAACGTTGACTGCTCTGACTGTTTTACTTGATTGTTTAGGAAATATGGCAGTAACTGTGGAAGTGTTCTTCCTTGACTGTGTTTACAATTTGTCCTTTAAAGCTTAAGAGGCCTCAAGAATGAAAAGTAGTAAGATTTATTTTTATTTTCTGCTAAGGAATTTCAGGGCAATTGTTTTAGTACTATTTGTGGTAACCCTTACTAATTTAACTGAATGGGAAGAAATAAAGTCCTTATTTTAACTCTGTTATACACCTGCAAAAAACCCCCCAAACTTTTAGAAGTAGTATTATATAGTAAAGTTAACATAAGTATAATATTCACACTTTAATTAACGTTACTGATTTTTGGCAAAGCAAGTTAGAACTTACAGTTTATTATCCCTTATAGTTCATGAATCAGGCTTAATTTTTTTCTTTCTCCAAGTTCTCTATTTTTATTCATATATTTTAGCCCTACATTGTACATTCAAATACTATGCTGAAAACACCCTGGCATTTCAAAGTTCTTATATATGGAATTATGGAATGAATTCAAATGTGCATGTACAGTCTTTCCTTCACTCCAGCCTCCTCCATTTCATGTAAAAGTTTGGACGCTGCTATTCTGCAGAAACCTAGCTTTTGTAAGAAAAAAAAATTGCTCCTATGGACCAGACTTTTCAATTTTTGATTCCCCTTTCCTCCAATGCATGTTCTTTATTTGTAACTTGACCTCATTCTTTGTTTACTGAGTGCTGCCCCCGGCTGCATCCAGAGATAGAATTATGAGATTTTTTTATAAAGCTTTCTATTACAATGTCCATGTCCCAAATATTAATTTTCAAAATTACTTTTTGAGATGAGGAAGTAAATGTGCTGGGGGAAAGATAAGGAAAAATAAATGCTTTCAAAAACTTAATACAAGTCTTATGGAATGAAGATTGTTGCAGAAATTAAAGTCAGAAGCAGAGATGACTGAAACAAATACTGGCTCCTTTTGGAACCTTTGACATAAAATCAGATTTGAATAAAAAAAATCAGTTTTTGAAAAAAAGAAGTTTAATTCCAGGTTTCTAGGCATACCACAGTTTGATACTAATTCTCTTGCAATAAAGTACAAAGCTTCAATATCAAATTAGAAGTTAATTCAAACTTCTTTCTTCACTGTGAAATTCACATTTTTTAAAAATGTTTGAAGTTAAGTATTGCTTGTACTTTTACTTCTAAAACGACATTTCTGTGGAGATTTTTCCATTAACTTTGATCAATGGTATCCAGTCTTCATTCTCTCTGCTTCGTGCAACTCATGTCAATGCACTTCTGCGGTACAGACCAAGCAGTACATTTCCATATCAAAGTAAGCATTTATGAAGGATGTGGGTGAAGTGACTTTTTTTGGCTTCAGATGATAAAGACAACATTAGAACTCAACTCTCAGCACCTGCATGCATATGCTGTAAAGCTGCCAACCTTCCCCTGGTCTCCATGCTGCATTCACAATACATTTTCCAGTGATCTTGGCAGCACAGCAGGCTTCCTTCACTCGCACAAATTCCTTTGAGTCCCTAGAGCAGGTTCACTCTATGCCAATAGCGGTAAAATAGTATGTATTGAAATAGCTTAGTAGTATTTGCAAGAGTATCTGGATTAGGGCTCCAGAGAGGATATTAATTCAGTTATTTTCTTTTTTTTTTTTTTTTCTTTTTGTTTGTTTGTTTGGGGTTTTTTCTCCCCTCAGTATTTTATGGTTACATTGTAGAATGTTTTAATTCTTTTTGTAACTCTGTATCTTAAGAAGCCATTCCATTAGGAGCATGTACAGTTGCAGGAGACCTGGGTAAAGCTGAACTTTTTCAGTGGTCTCACCACTTTCTGCCTTTTTAGCTAAAGGAACGGATAATAGCAGAAAAAAGTTGATTGGGTTTTAGACAAGATCTTCATTAAGTAGGTTGTTGGACTTTCCATGTGTCTGTGTTTTACTTCTTGAAAACAGAAATTGATGGTGTGAAACAGATTTTGACTGCACAGGCTTTTTCTTTCTTAGCCCATGTAAAATTTCATTATCAAAAGGAAGGTTTAGAAGCATCAAAGAGCTATCAAAATGCCACTTTGCAGTTCTGTATCAAAGTAAGTAATGAAATATCGTGCTGTGGGCTTTTAGCTGTTTTGTATTACTCACACTGTAACGCTTTGTGTTTCAGATTCGTGATTCCAACTGTAACTATGAGGCCTTTATGAATATTATTAAATTAAGTGATAATATAGGAGAGTTGGAAGCAGTGAAAGATAAAGCAAGTGAAGAACTGCAATATCTTCGATCTCTAGATACAGCGGGAGATGGTTAGTGCTGCATGTTTTGCAAAATATGAAATGCATTTACCAGCATGATCTCTGAAGAATATTCCAAAAATTTAGAAAATAAAAGCTCTGATACAGGGTAGTATAAAGTACTTTATTTAAAAAATTTATGTTAAAACTTAAATTTTCCTAAGTGTTTCGTTGGTTGGTGTGTTTGATTCTTTGTTTTAAATATAGATTCTTTGATTAGGCAAGTGTATTTCTATTAAATTGAAACTGCCTAACAGGTGCTTCACAATTTCAGTAATACTTTAGGTATCAGTGGGTATTCTGTTGCCTATTAATCTGAAAAGGAGAAGAGAAAAATATTTCTTCTTGTTCAGTTCAATCAGTAAGGTATTTAAACTGAAAAAACCCTTTCTCTTCAAAGGTAATTTGTTTTGTATGTGAATTGTCACTTTTTGTATGATATTTTTAGAGCATTTCAGAGCAAGTGTTAAGTGCATTGCTTAGTCCTCTTTGTTTTTGCTTTCAGATATCAACACTATAAAAAATCAAATAAACAGTTTATTATATGTTATAAAAGTATGTGATTCAAGAATTCAGAGGTTGCAGTCAGGAAAAGTAAGTATTCCAAATTTTTTTTAGTGCTGAAAGAGTGAAGTTGCAAATGACTGACTAGTTGTTCTGTTTGCTTGTTATAGTTTAAGGCTGACAGAGTTGGTATGTTTGACTTAGTTTCTCGATTCTCTTAATTGGACCTAGATGTGGCTCCAAGATAATGTAATATTGGACATACTGACTATTAGAATGATAAAGGATTCTACAGCTGGACTCAGAAGCATTACTGTAGTATCATGAAATGTCATGTTGACAGAATGAAGTTGGACAGAGATGAATTTAAGTTCTGGTAAACTGCAGCCCATCAAATGCTGAAATTAATTCTTGTAAATTAATTTTTTCCTGGTTGGTGAGGGATTTAGGGCTAAATTGACCTGTTTAGTATTACATGAACAGCAGTATTAACAGCCAGCTTCTCATGTAGCAAAATAACTGTAGCCCATGTTGAAGACAAATAGTTACAAGAACACGACCTTATAATCTAGGTCTTCACTTATCATGGATTGTGAAAATAGCTAATCATTGAAAGGCTACTTTATTATCTGTAATGATTTTTTTTAATTGCATTTGCTTTGTCATAAGTAGGAGTTTTAAAAACTAATTAAAAAAAATGAAGCCTACAAACACACTGAACTATGCCTTACAGGAAATAGATACTGTGAAACTGGCAGCAAACTTTGGAAAACTTTGCACAGTCCCTCTGGACCATATTCTGGTAGACAATGTTGCACTACAATTTTTTATGGGTAAGTGATCTGTTTTATATATAAAGAGTATGCTAACTTACAGGACTGTATGGTTGGAATTGCTAAATGTCATTAATATCTGTCCTCATGGTGGTAATCCTTTTAATGCAGTAGATGGAAATACATTACAACAGAGAAGAAATAGTCCAGGAAGTTCCTGGAATGTGTGCAAGATAATTTCCTGACACAGTTCATGAGGCAGCCAACCTAGAAAGGCACCGGTCTGCACCAGTTGCTTGCAAACAGAGGACTTGCTGATGTGGTAGTTGGAGACTGTCTTGGGCAAAGTGGTCATGAAATGACCATCCTCAGTCAGTTTGAAGATGACACCAAGTTGGTTGGGAGTGTTTATCTGCTGGAGGCTAGGAAGGCTCTGCAGAGGCATCTGGACAGGCTGGATCAATGGGCCAAGACCAACTGTATGAGGTTTAACAAGGCCAAGTGCCAGGTCCTGCACTTGGGTCACAGCAACCCCAAATAGCACTACAGGCTTGGGGCAGAGTGTCTGGAAAGCTGCCCATTGGAAAAGGACTTGGGGGCACTGGGCGCTGCTGAATGTGAGCCAGTGGAGTGCCAATATGGCTAAGAAGGCTGATGGCATTCTGGCCTGTATCAGCAATAGCGTGGCCAGCCAGGGCAGTGATCATCCGCCTGTGCTTGGCACTGGTGAGGCCACACCTCAAATCCTGTATTCATTTTTTGGGACCCGCATACTAAGAAAGACGTTGAGGTGCTGGAGTGTGCCCAGAAAAGGGCAGAGCACAAGTCTTACGAGGAGTGGCTGAAGGAGCTAGGATTGTTTAGCTTGAAAAAAAAAGGAGACTCGGGAGACCTTACCACTCTCTACAGCTACCTGAAAGGAGGGTGTAGCCACGTGGGGGTTGGTCTCTTCTCCTAAGGAACAAGTGACAGGACAAGAGGAAATGGCCTCCAGTTGTGCCAGGGGAGGTTTAGATTGCGTATTTCTTCACCAAAAGGGTTATCAAGCACTGGAACAGGCTGCCCGTGAAAGTGGTGGAATCACCATCTCTGGAGGTATTTGAATAACATGTAGATCTGCACTTATTAGTGATTGTGAAAATAATCACCTTCTCAAACTTCATGACACTGTTTAGTGGTGGACTTGGCTGTGGTATGTTGATGGTCTCGAACATCTCTTTCAGCCTAAATGGTCCTATGCCTGATCTGTTAGAATTCCGGTTTGAACTTCCTCTTTGTTTGTATCATGCTTTACAAGCCTGTTATATCCACATAGTAATGATGGATTCACTTTTTGCATGTGTATTTGAGGATTCAGTGCTTAATTTGTAGACTTTGGTCTTAGTTTTGCTTAGTGATTATCACCAATATGTATATAGTATTTGTTATTGACTCTATATGGCATGTATTCCAGATGTATAACCAGATCCTGGAGCTCCCTGTGTAGTTAATGTCATAGAGAATTCTTTTTCTGAAATGGACAACAGTAACTACAGTTGTGTGGTGTTCATTTTCTGTAGATTACATGCAGCAGACTGGTGGCCAAGCACATCTGTTTTTCTGGATGACAGTGGAAGGATACAGGGTTACAGCACAGCAACAGCTGGAGGTACTTCAAAGCCGACAGAAAGATGGAAAACATCAGACTAATCAGACTAAGGGTCTATTAAGAGCAGCTGCATTTGGAGTTTATGAGCAATATTTATCAGAAAAGGTAGGAATAACTTATTTCTGCATTGTTTGGCATTTATTCTTTGTACAGATACGTCTTTGATAGTTACGGCTAAGTTAACATGAAGTGGTTGTTTACACATTATCATTTAAGCTGTTACTTGTGTGTGTATCTTCTCTCTCCGTATGTCAAGCAGTAAGAAAATGTTGTCCTCTTTTTTTCCTCCCTCTCCATTCTAGAAGGTGTATACTGCTACTGACTATCCTGTCAAATGCACTGAATGTGTTCCTCAGAAGCTGACTTTCTAGAATAGACAAACTAGAGACAGTGTGAAGGCAGAGTAAAAAATACTGTTTCTTTGCATATTCTGCCTTTTCCCTTCATTTTACTTTGCCCTCTACTCTTGCTCATCCCCTTAGAACCCAATATTTTTCTAAACTTGCATTGAGATTGGCTTTTGAAATGAAATAACTTCCTGTGCCTCTACAGTTGTCTATTTAAATTGCTCAAATATCACCATTGGTTATCTTCCAATAGGCAGTAATGGATTCTTCTGTGAAAGAAACCACTAGTCAACTTGTGTTAAAGAAGTATCTTTGTTCTGAATTTGTGTGTGCATAAAAAATCACCTTTCACTGAAAAGCTTCCTTCAAGAAATTGTGTCTCAAATATCTAGTAATGTTCTCTTTCCACATATTTTCTTTTACTTTGTTTTTTCACCTCAGTAGTCTGTCATCATGGTGGACTGTGCAGAGTTTGCTCTTGAGCTGACTGCTCACCAGTTTGAATTCAGAAGCCACCTAACACTAGATAAACTCAGCCTCTCAGCTGTGCTATCAAGTGAGCTGTGCCGAGTCTGGTTCAGTGCTGGCTCCCTGTCCCTGGAAAGTGTGTGAACTTGGGCCCCTCTAAAAGAATTCTTGATGGACAGTGGTTTGAAATATGTCATACCAAGGAATGACTGGGAATATCATGAATGGTGGTAGCTGGTAGCTGTGATAGTCTGCATAAAAAACTTCTGTGTTTGCAGTAGCTTCTGAAATTGGGAGAGTTGACAAACTGTTAGCCTTTCCTCAGGCGTTTCAGGAGTTTATCCATTTAATTTTTGTTGTCTTGTTCTTGATTTCTGAATCTAGATCTTTCTAGAATAAATAAATCATAAATAAATCTTTCATAAATAAGTAAAATCTGTTTTTATGTCCGAGTCAATCTGGTTTAGATACTGCTTCAAAACAGTATGCATAAATTGTTTTTGAGGCAATTCTTAGTGTTCAATCATGAGACTTCTAAGTTTTAATACAAATTCTGAACTTAATTCTGGTGGGAGGAGGGGGTCTGACTCCTGTTATATGTTCTAGATAGTTATAGAGATATTCATCAAGAAGAAATTTAGTTTACTTGGAGAATTGCAGCATTGGATTGGATTTTATTTGTGAAAATAGCTTTCTTACTTCTGTGCTGCAAAAGTTGATTTAGATCTCTATGACAGGCATCTCCGAGAGTTAATATTGATGACAACTTAGTAGCAAAACTTGCAGAAACACTGAACCATGAGGATCCAACACCTGAAATCTTTGATGACATTCAGAGAAAGGTATACTCTCTTCATCCTGTATTTCATAAGAACTGTTAATGCTATAGGGTATTAGACATTATTACAGATATTGGAAAAGAAGGAATGCAGATACCTAAACCTCTGTTACCATTTTTCTATTCTATAAAAATCACACTCTAAATTGTCACCTTTTGCTTAGCCATTCATTAGCCCACGGTTTTCAAAGCAATAGACTGAAAGAGTAGGTATCTTGTATGAAATTAACAAGGAAGCACAGTTTAGAATTATGGTACTTTTATTTGTGTTTATGCATCAATTTAAGCAACATGCAACATGTAGAGTAACTAAGAGATACATCTTTTTTTCAGTGTTAGCTCTCTTTTTCAAAGTTTGATATTAAATTCTGTATCTCTTTCCAGAAGTTGAGCTGCCTAGTGTAGTACTAAGAAGCAACAAGTACTGAAGAAAAACGAGTATTTTTACTACCTGCATATTTATCATTCAAGTCTAATATCTGTATATAAAAAGGAAAAGTGAATGCTTATAGTCTTGTAGTAACTTCCATACCCAGTCGGAGTGGTTTTTATTTTAGGTCATTAACTTAATGGTCTCATTGATGCTAAAAATTAGTGATACAAGCTGTAGAACTTAGAATCATGCTGTTGCACTAGAGGCCAACATTTAGGACTAAAGAAAACACCTTGTGAAATCTGTATTGCTCAAAGTAAGCTACAAGGGCAATTTATGCTGAAGAGCATAAATTTCTCATGTTATAAAAGAAATTAACTTCCTCAGACCTGTTTGAATTGATTTTTGTTTTCATTCTTGCCAGGTGATAGAACTTAAACAGTGTTCCTTGAAAAAAAAATCATTAAAATATTCTAGAGTTGACATGAGTATCCAAAACATTATGAATTGATTTCTGCTGTGTATAGATACATATGTGTGTATATATATATATATATACACACAATATAGGCTGTGTAGGTACATTTTTTGAAGTGATGTGTTTAAATCTTTGTGAATGGGGTTGTACTGTATTGTCTGAACTGGAAATTGTCAGGAAAGTAGCATATGGTGTTTTCCTGCCCATCCTTTCACTCTTCTCCCCTCTCGCCCTATGTGTTTGCAGGTCTGCTTTTACAGTTTGTCAACAAGGGACTCAGAGATTACCTGTTATGAAATGGATAAGGACCAAATATGTTTATAGTGCAATTGAGAGGATTAGAAGCATTTACAGCTGTTGTGCTACTTCCCTTCTTATGTGTGCACATTTCACTAGTTATTTTCTGAGACTGTGTTATACTTCTGATGCAATTAGCTCTCATAACTTTTTCATTAAGAGGAAGTCAGAGACACAGATGTATGTTGTTCAAGTAGACTTTATGAAAACTAAATTAATTAAAAAAATTAAAAAGTATTTCTGAAGGTGGCATTTTTGTTTCAATAAGGTGTATGAATTGATGCTGCGCGATGAAAGGTTCTACCCTTCATTCAAACAGAACGTATTATATGTACGTATGTTAGCTGAGCTGGATATGCTGAAGGATCCTAGTTTCAGAGGATCAGATGATGGTGAAGGAGGTGAGCTCTATATCTGTGAGGGCTATTTCCTGGGACTGTTCTTTTCTTTGCTTTAAAATGAAAACAAAAAAATTATCCATGCTGTTTTTAAGAAATGAAATAGTTCCTGTGGTATCTCTGCTATTTAAATTAATGTTTTCTTCCTGTGTTTTTGTGTGTAAATTGTTTTGGGACTCAAATAGGATTTTCTCTCTAGTAACGTTATTAATCTTATAAATTTTTGTCAGGTCTCAGTAACAAGTGTGTTGCTAAAATAAATATGTGCTTCTTACATTCTATTTTTTATTAAGAAATATTTAAGACTTTTCAATATGTTGGGATTGTTTTAATACATAACTATACACTTCTGCTGGAAATAGAAACTGAAAGTACATAGATGTGGCCTTTTAAAGCAAATAAAATCCTTGTTTTTGTTAACTGATGTACAAATCCAATTTAAATAGTTTTAAGTATGAAACTCCCTCCTTAATGAAGTAATGTCAGGTGGGGATATAAACTTCAAAAAAAGTTATCTGGAATATTTATTTAGTATCTATACTTTTACAAGCTTCTATTTCTTTAGATGTCTTTATTGGAAACTTGAAACACTTGTATGTTGGGCACAACATTTTGTTCAGTACCACAGTTGTCCTTTATTTTCCATAATGTTTTGTCCATGCATTTTTATTTACGTATGGCCCTACAACAGGGAAAAGTCTTACAAGCTGTTTTTTTCCTTTTCTCTTCCTCACTACTCCCAGAATCTTTTAATGGGTCTCCTACTGGCAGCATAAATCTGGTAAGTGCTTGGATTTTTTTAAATTATTTTTTTGTCTCCTCAACAGTACAGAGAATGTTATAAAATAGTTTAACTTATGTACATTACAGGTTTTACTTCACTGCAGTTTAATTTCTGTGAATGTTCTTGAATCAAACTGAAAGACTCAAGTTATTATTCTGTAAGATACAACTGCTCCTTTTGTACTTTACAGTGTTTAATGAATTTTGCAGTGTTTCTCACAGAAACAGTTAATTTAGGCAAAGTATACTTTCTTATCCCTGTTTGGTTTTCTTAAATAGAGATAAATTTGGAGTTAGGTAATAATATGTGAAAACAAATCCTTTGAAACATAAATCTCAAAGGATTTAGTTCAAATAGAGTGTTAATTAGATTTTTGTAGGTTGTTTTTTTTCCTCTTTTTTTTGCATTAGGACTTAATTTGGAAACGTAAAAGTATCTGGAGTTTATTCTGAACATAAATCTCTGTTTTCTAATCTGACGAATTTCAAGTTCAACTTTTTGGTATTTTTTAAGTGATTCTTGACTCTGTCAGAACCTGTTCTTTTAAAGTACCAAACCCAAAAATCATATACAGTTGCTTAAAAAGGAAAAATCATAAAAAATGTGATGTATATCCTCCCCACCCTCATACTTGTTTCTTCCAACTATGTGTAACTCAGCCACAAGGTATGCAAGGTTCAATTTGGCATATGAGAGTATGTTTCCAAACATACTAGTTTTATAAAGGTTTGCTTAAAGGTTTACAATCCGCGTGCAATTTCCTGGCTTATGTGATTCATAGCCCTTATGGTTCATTCTTGGAAAATGCTGTAGTTCCTTAGGAGTTCCATCCATTGATTATATCATGCTTCCATGCGGAGGAATGAGAGTGTATTTTGTAAAGAAATGCTCTTAAATTTAATGTGAATGTGTATCCACATGGGGTTTGCTTGTTTGTGGGGTTTGGTTTTTTTATGTTTTTTTTATTATGTTGTTTTTGTTTCATTGGGGTTTTTGGTTTTTTTTTTTGTTTGTTTGGTTGTTTTTTTTAAATTTAAACTTTAAATTTAAAATTTAAACTTAAATTTAAATTTTTTTAAATTTAAGTAGGGAATTCTTTTCCCTACTATTTTCCTCTTGTTTATGTTTTGAAATAAAAAAAGAGGGGAGGTGCTTACATTTATGCAAATGCCTGGTTGAATGCAGATGAAGATGCAGAAGAAAAACTTAATTTAGCCATATTTTTTATAAATGCACGTACAGTTCTGTTAACTTTTCATTATAGAGTTTTTTGGTAGACTAATCTTTTAAAATCTCCTAGATCTTTCAAATATCTCTTAAGTACTTTTTCTAGTAACGTGCTGACATATCAGAGCTGTATTTTATGGATGGAGGTTTGTCATTGTGGTGGCTTACCTAGCTAGTGGTTATCTGTTGCTTAGTTTCATATGATTTTGCAATTTAAGCCAGAAAGTCTTAATGCCTTTATCAAGCACAGTTGCAATACAAGTAGGTAGTTGCATGGGACACTTCAAAGTCTTGATTTTAGTTTTTGTTGTGAAAAGGGTATTTATAGAATACTACATTTATTTTTTTTATAAAGAGTGAAGAACATTCTAGCAGAAATGCATAATAAATTTCTATTTAAGCAGAACTACTTTTGCTTTTCTGTAGTCCATATTGTTCAGGGTGTTCAGTGCTTTTACAGGTGTCTGAATGCTGGTAGATTAGTTTTTCCTGTCTGAATTCGATGCCAAGAGTAAATTTCTGTACACATAGTTTAGTTCCCTTGTGTTAGTCTGTTACATGAAGAAAAATAGACCTTGCAAAGGCTACTTCAAAGGTCAGGGAATTGCTTTACTTGTAGCTAATGACACTGTATTAAATAAGATTGAGTTGTGATGTGATATTTTTTGGGTTTTAATTAACTTGTGTTCCTGTGAATATACCTAATGACAAAGATATTAGGTCATATTAAATGTCTGTCTGTTATCTGTTTCACACTTCTCATTTGCTTGTATCAATTGTTGCTGTAGAAGTGCCTTGCCACAGCAGTTGAGTGTTTTCTAAAGTTTCTATTATAAAATACATCACCTGCAGTTTATACTTTCACTGGAAGAATTTGGAAGAAAGGTTCAAAACTTTTGAAGAAAAAGTACTTTACAAAAGCATCTTAATGTCTGACTTTTAGTTTGAGGCATTAGTCTACTCTATTAAACCAGTAGGGCATGTTTTGGTGGTATAAAACCATTGTAAATATTTACAGATTCTTGCAGATTTCCTCGTAAGTGGATTAATAATGCTAGCTTTACATGCTGCATTTGTGTTGAGTAAATAGGAGGAGTTACACAGGTGTTACCTATCCAAGATCTTGAAGGGCAGAAATATCTGGGTTGAATTTCTGGCATTCATTATGTCAGCTTGAAGCCCATTCAGTTATCACGAAGAGCTTGAGTTGCAGTGAAGAGAAGCAGGAAAACAAGAAATAACGATGCCTTTTAAAAAAAATTTAACAGTACGTTAATGTCAGTATTTCATAGCAAGCAAAATATTTGAGCAGTTGACTGTTACTTGTCTTCTTTTATAACATCGCTTTCATCTTACTGATTATCAAGTACTGTATTTCAGAATATCAAGTACTTATTCAGGCTTCCACAAGTGTCTGCCATTCACCAGTCTCAGGTGATATTCTGCTCCTAAATTTGGACTCTGCAGTATAGTACAGCATGCCTTACCAGGGTCACTGCTGTCCAAGACTGACTTGCTTGAGAATGGACTAGGCTGGAGAAAGTCTAGTCCAATGTCCAGCAATGGCTGAAAACAAGTGTAAAGATTGAAGGAACAGCCATGCTGCTACTTTACCAGAATTCTGTCCATCATACAGTAACTTATAGATTTTGGGATTCTTGAAGTAAAGATGATGTCTGCTGTCAAAAATAGTTTTGCATGAATGCATCTGTTCCACCATTCGACAGGCAAGAACTTGTAGTGCTGTAGCATGCAGTAGCAAAACAGATTTCCCAAACTGGCTTTTTTCTTTCTACCTTTTGTCCTTTTCTTAGTATGGACTTTAGTATTGTAAGTTTGCAACCTGTGTGATAAAAATAGTCAGGAGACTCCTTACTACATTGCATGTTAAAGCACAGTTTGTATTCCAACCCTTTTAACCATGCCTTTTATTCAGTGTCCAGACTCTGTAACAGAAATGTTATATACCTCACCTTCCTTAATGAATGCTTAGACAGAGGCTGATTGAGGTGGTTGAGGCAGAGAAGAGCCATTCCCTTTGGAGTACTAGAGGAGGGAGGAATGGAGTATTATGTTGGGATAGCATGGAGATGGTAAAGATTCTGATGAAGAAGGGGCAAGAACAGAGTTTTTAAATAATTTAGGTTTTCAAGACAGACCTGTCTTTTAATTGTAATTACATAATTGGTTTATGTTTAAAGAAACAGGAGTTTTAGAAAATGGATAGATGTAGGCTGAGGTTTTAGTTTGACACAAGTATGGCACTGCTAACCTGTAAGTCTCATTCTAGGTAACTTTTTATGGCAACTCACTATTAAACTGACTTGGTTAAATGATAAAAGATAGCAGATAGCTATATTATTTCTGAATGTGTTTCTTTGGAGAATTTTAGAATTTGGGGGTAAAATATATAAAGTAGCTTGGATCCCAGTGTCTGTGAATTCTACTTAAGCATCTCCAACACTTTCTTAACCTGGTAATTTAAGATTAGAATCACATGTGTAGTGGCCCATCCTCTGTTTCATTCTTGCATATGCAAGGTTTTCACCTAACAAACCTGAAGAGCTTTATTATGTTAAATCTTAGTGGACAGGTGTATTAATTTTAAATAATAGCAAAGCTTCTCTAAGACCCACTAGGCATTTTTTGATCCCAGTAATTGCTGTATATAGAAACAGTGAATTAGCCAGCTGAGAATATACCTGCTCATTTTGTACAACAGAAAATGTTCCTGAGAAAAATTTTTGCTGTTTTTTTTTTTTTTACATACAGCAGACAAAAGAAAACAGAATAGTATAAAGATAAAATGAAAAGATCTGTTACACAACATCTGTATCTCCCCAGTTCTTTGGAAGGTCTTTTGTTCTGTTTTCCCTAATTCTCAGTAAAAGACTATTTGTAGTCATACTTCCATTAGAATTGAGTTATCAAACTAAAGGGGCAAATATGTTTGATCAAATATGAGTGATCATAAAGCTATGTGTGAAAATGGTAAGGGAAAAGAAGGGCTTTGGTAACCAGGTAGTACAAACACCTATTTGCATTGTTACAGTGCATTAATCTATTCTATTAGAGTAGTGAACTGAAAGTTTGGAAATTAAATAGACTAATCAAAACACATATCAAATGAAATGTATCTCTGATATTATATTTTTTGCCCTTTTTTTCCTTCTCCCCTTTCTCCTCCACTCTGCAGTCCTTAGATGACCTTTCAAATGTCCCTTCTGATGAGACAGTTCAGCTCCACGCATATATCTCAGATACTGGTAAGTGAATCTCTATGATGACTGCTTACTTGTTTTCCACCATTTATTTTGCATTTTATAGTATTACAGGCCCTTGAAATCCTAATCCTCTCATTTATTTTGACCTCATAAAACATTTGAATTCATATTTGCCATGAAATCCTTGTAAGGAAAATCTTTACAATATTTATGCTATAGGTTATAGACTATATATTTGTACTTAAAAAGTTATTTAGTTTTTGTTATTTGTTGTAGTAGTATTATAACTACTTCTGTCTCTGGAGAATCATTTATTTATTAAACTTAATATTGAGTAGCATTTATTTTAGTGATTAAAGAAATTCTGAAAGCCATCTCTTTCTTGTCACACAATTAATATTCTTGACTGTTTACTTCTCTTACTATAATATTTTCCCCCTATTTTTTGTTTCCTTATTGACTTAGCTTAATTTAAGGAAATTACTTCAGTCTTTATAGTGGTGACATTTTTGGTTATCTTTTTAAAAATATCAGATAATATTTCCAAATATTCTAGTTAAATGAAATTGCAGTGGATAATTAAATTGTGAATTCAACTTCAGATACTGTTTTTGGTAGATTTCACTATGCAATAGCCTTTCACATCTATGTGTTTATGTAGCGGACACATGAGCTGTGAGCTCAATTCATCTATTTGACATTTTAAACTGTTACTTAACCCAGTGTGAGAGCATTGCGCAGTCCAAGTGTCATGGTAGTCAGTCCTCAGAGAAAGGGGAAAATAATTTGAAAGTTAAGAATCATGATTTTGCTTTTTTATTAAAGTGGTATGTGATACTTTTTTCAGAGTTAAGCCTAGAAGTTTTTCTGTTTTGACCTAAGAAATAGTGGCAAACATAGAACCACACAAATGGTAAAATTTATAATTTTGGTGGCAGCACATAATGGTAACTATGAGCTTGACTCTGTGAATCCAGAATGCTCCACTTGAAACAGGGACTATGTCCAGGTTTGTTTGAACAAGAAGTATGAATTCCTGCTTTGGCAGAAGGTGCATCTTGCATCTGTGAGCAGGCTCTTTTCCTTTGCCAGTTACTATGCTTTACTGTACTTGTGGGGTGTATACAAACAGGATTATCTCCATGTGTTTCAGAACTCTACATTGCCTTGAGTTCCAAAATAAATACTGATTAAGATACTATGATGTAAGGGACAGTGGGACAACTTCTTTCTTTTTCTGCCACTCCTGTCCTGAAGTGCTTCTCCGAAAGGTTCAGCAGTGTCCCTGAGATGTGGTCTGATGGTTGCATGGCAAAGTGGTCAATGTGAATGTAGAGGTTAGGGCTTGTGCAACATCTGTGGGCCTGGAGTTTCCTGGCTCCATTCTTTGGTCAGTCTTGGCACCGTGCTGACTGCCTGCTCCTTCATCTTGGGGTTCAGCACTCAGTATTCTTCTGCTAGAGGGGTGGACAGCAAAGACAAGATGCTCTGTGTCCACTGTGCACGTTTTCAGTGTATAATTCTTCCATTGTCAGCAGCTGCCGCTATCCTTTAGGTGCTCCCTGGCTGCTTAGGCTTAAGCATTACACTTCAGAGAGGTCAAGACTGGAAGCACCCCAGAGGATGGAATTGATGGTTTGTCAGAAAAAGTGTATTTTTTTTGGAGCATGACTGCATTGAAAATTTCACAGGCCTTGATTACAAAGTATTTTCCTTTAGCCACGGGACAATTGTAGGTATTGGATATTGGTTCAATACTTAGAGATACAACATGTTGCCAATTTAAAAGATCTGCAGTGTAAACAATATTGCTTCTAGGTTATTCTCTAGACTAACTTAAAGGTTTTGAAACAAACTACAGTGGGAAAATTCTGTGATGAAAGAATGTCCAAAAGAACTTAAGAGCAAAAGATGCTTATATCTATTTCAGATAGCTCTCTGTGTTCTTTCAGTTTATAAATTAACTTTTCAATAAAATGTGTGGGTACACACAGAGAATATATATTACATATGTGTACACATGCATATCTGTGTTGACTAAAATAGCATGGGGGGTATTTTTTATCTTAGAGTTAATAACAAACCGCTGAGTTATTACCAAACTGCTGAGGCTAATAACAGAACTGAAGGCTTTTGCAGGTTACCGTAATTGTCTTGTATTTATATATTTTTCTGTTGGGCCAACTTTTGCAGTATGATTAGAATATGTTGCAGGCTGGAATTTCTTCTGGTTTCACAGTGGTCTTTCTCCCCATCTTGAGTTCTTTAGGCTAAAATATTTTTTAAATTAATGTACTATTTTAAAGTTGTTTTTTTTTTCCTATTTGTTCGTTTTGCATGTCAGTGAAACATGTCTAACTTTAAAGCTGCTTAATTTCTGTTTACATTTACATAATTAGTTTTTGGAGGGTATCATTTATACAGTATTTTGGATAAGGGATAGCTTACTCTTCTGCTTGCATGTCCATTTTTGTCTTTCAAGTCTGTCATTCCAGACATTTCTTCACTTCACATTTGTGTCCTTTCGTCTTCCTTCTTTCTGTTTGTTCCTTTTTTATTTTTGTTTTTAAAACTACTAGTCTATGCTGACTCTGACCCATATGCTGTGGCAGGAGTGTGTAATGACCACGGCAAGACATATGCACTCTATGCCATCACAGTCCATCGGCGAAATCCTAACAGCGAAGAGATGTGGAAGACATATCGACGCTACAGTGACTTCCACGACTTTCATATGAGGATCACTGAGCAGGTAATTAATCTCATAAAAATCTTTATAGGTGCGCATTTCTGTAGTTTAATAACCAATGACAATTTAATTGCTCTATCAAAAGAAAATGGAACTTAGAAATTCCACCCCTCTCCCCTTCCTGCTTAATTTTACTTTAAGATGTTTGTATGGAAGTGCTATTGGTCTCAAACAGTGGCGTGTTAGTTATATTTGTCACAGAGATTAAGAAATAAAAGCTGAGCTTGGGAAATAGGTATTTAGGTTTTCAGTGAATTGATGAGGTCTCAAAAGGGACTGCTTGGTAGCACTTCACTATACTGCTAGACAGTCTGGTTTTTACTGCTGTACTTTTATTCTCAGCCTCTTAACCCTTCTAAAATGCAAGAAAGAAGAAATAGAGCATTGTAATTTACCAGCTGGTACAAAGTAGAACCTGCTAATGTGAAAAAATGGGGAAAATACAGTGCTTTTAGAAGGAGGCTGAAGTGCTTTTAAACCAAGCCTTTGGCGAAGTCAAATTTGACTGCATAAGCTTTGAACTGGTCAGAAGTGTCAGTTTATATCCCTTTACTCTGTTATTAATAAGGAGACATAGAGAACATTCTATGCAGGTAGGTTAACATTTAAAAGTCACAGCAGTAATAAAGATGGAAAAGGCTTCATTGAACAACCAAACATGTTGAATATTTGGAGTAATTATAAAAAAGGTCTGACTTTCCCTTGAATTTCTGATGATCTTAGTGTGCTGTCAATAAATTTAAAATTCCAATTTTTGCACTCCTTCCTGCTGATTTTTAAAAAAAATTAATTCACCGTTTTGAAGAATCCTGAGTCTTATAGTGACTTAATGTTCTGCTGATACGGGACAGTCATTTGAAACTAACCTAAGTGTAAATGACTAGAAATAAATGGCAAAAGCAAAAATGTTCAAAATATGAACTCTCAACATTTCTTATTGCTAAATCTCATTTCTTTGAATTTATGGAAAATAGAAACATTGTCCTGGAACACTAAGATTGTGAAAAGTAAGCAAATTCCTGTGATTCACTGTAGCATCTCAGATACTCCCAAGTTTTGCTTTGCCTTGACAGTAACATTGACATTCTTACTGTCTTGTGTGCTTCTCTGAGACATTTTTGTTGACATGTTAAGGGTAAAGGTTAGAATCATTGATTTAAAATTAATAGGAAGGGTAAGGATTGTGAATGTTTTTTAGAGAAAATAGATAGTTGATCCAACATGGAATTGAAGTTGGCTGTGTATAGTATTGGAGTTTTTTTCCTTAAAGTACTGAATAGATTCACACCATTGACTTTAGTCAGTCATATAGTAAATATCATTTGAAGTGGATACCTGTATTTAAAATAGAGGCTGTTAATTGCTTATGTTGCTTCTGCTTAGATACAAGTGTTCACATAAAACCTAGACCATATTCTGTTCAGTTATTTTCCCACATGACCTACTTGCAAAGGAATGGGATTTGCAAAGTTGGAAAGAGTTATTTTTTGGTGCTTTCTGCAGACCGTAAATTTTATATGAGCTTTGTGACCTTACGGAGTTTAATGATGCAAGAAGAGATCTTGCAGGAACTGAATGGAGTCCATCTCATTAAATCTGTAATTTTGTGGTCTTTTCTAGAGGGAAAAGGATTCAATCTGTTTCCAGGTTGTTTCTTAAAGCCTAGATACTATATATTTCCCTCTTTACTGCCTTAAGAATATTTTTTATTAATGACAAGAAGTCTGGATATGTGGATAGTCCTGATTCTTCAAGCTTTGTTCTTATCACTTATTTTTGTGCATCGTACCAAATACATTCAGCCTTCTTAAGTATTAGGGCCTCTTCTTTCCCTGCTACTTCTCCAGAACTGCCATTCTTTCTGCAAAACTGAAGGAGTGGAATACATGTCAACCAGTGCCAATCACTGTCATTACTGGAGAAAAGTCACAGGTGGTGGCACACTGAGCATGGTACGATAACCTGTGTGTAAACTAGGTGCTGCCATCTCTGCAGGGCTGAAAGCTTAATCATTTCCTTAGTAGGCTTGATCAGAATAGGAAAGGGAAAGATTTACAAGTTCTCTCATGGAGTCTCATAACCCTAGTAACTTCAGCCCAAATAATAATGATAAATCTTGAGCCTAAGACTTTTGCATACTGTATTATTCTGTACTTCAAAAGTATCAAATGTGAGTTCAGAAATTAAATATTGCCCTTGATAATCTTCTGGGAATTTTCATGCATTTGTCGTCAAAAGTGTGCCTTTCATTTTGGCTTCTTTGAGGATTCTGAGTGCCAGGCATAATGCAGAAATGTTTTTTTTTATCAGGTGTTATATGGCAGAATAGGTGAATATAATGGCCTTATATGGAGATTTGAAACTCTTGAAAGCAGAACAAAAAATATTCTCTTTTTTCTAGTTTGAAAACCTCGCAAATATACTGAAACTTCCTGGCAAAAAAACATTTAACAATATGGACAGAGAATTTTTGGAAAAGAGGAAAAAAGATTTAAATGCTTACTTGCAGGTAAGCTATTAGGGGTTTTTGGTTCTGTGATTGGTTGGAATTATTTTTGCGGAGATAGTGTCCTTTTCTTTTTTTTCCTTTTGTAAAAATAAATAAAGTTGTGTTGTAGGTGGTATACAATCCTAAATAATATATCATAAGAACTTGATATTGTCTAATAAGTTTGCCTTTTCTTTGATGTTTTGGTTTATTCTCAGCCAGTTCTGTCACAACTCTTCTTAGCTGGTCAGGTTCCACCTGAGTTGATTTTGAACTTTGCAGCACTGGCTTTCTTCCCTTAACACACATGTTTATGGTCACATTCTCTTGTGCTGGTGCATAAGGAGTTCTGTGGCACCCACTTTAGTGGTGTAGCAAACCACATAGCTCCTCCAGTCAGATAAGGCCTGTGTCAGCCCAAGCAAAGGAATTCAGCTGTCTGACTTCATAGAGACTCTCCGGTCATTTAGCATTAAAGTATGTTGACCATACTCAAAATATGTCCAACTGAATGGACATGACATCAGTAAATAATGATGATGAGTAAAACATTGTGAAATGACAGTTTGAGTGGTCATAAAGATGTGTATCTTTCTGTGAGATGCTGTAATGGACATAGTGCTTAAAATGTTGGGAATTACCAAGAAGCCCATTGTTTCCATCTTGAGAATAGTGTAATGTTGAAATAAAATACAGGAATAAAATTTGATTGTATTTTGTTCATAATTTATTGAAATAACATATAATTATTTTACTCAGCTCTTGTTAAATCCTGAAATGATGAAAGCTTCTCCAGCTTTAGCCCATTACGTATATGACTTCCTGGAGAATAAAGCCTACAGCAAAGGGAAGGGAGATTTTGCACGAAAGGTAAGAATATTTTTCCTGTCAAAGGAACTTTAGAGCATTCATTTGTGCAATGATTGGATCAAACAGACATGTTGAACTGATGTTAAAAAGCTTGCAAGGGAGTTGCTTTAATACTTTTGAGTGGCTAAGTATCTGAGGACATATGGAACCAAAACTTAAAATTTTTGTAATAGGTAAATTTTTTTGCATGACAATAAAATAAAATTTTCAAATTGGACACAGCACCAAGATGACTCTAAAAGTGTATTCATTGCAGGTTGCTTTCTGTCAGGCATCTGTGATTTTATTTTTTTTTTTTGCAGTCTTTTACCTTCTGATTTCTTTTTTCAGTTCTTTACTCTGTATTTGCTGCTGTTACCATGCTTTCCACTCTTCTGCCCAAAAGATGTGCTTACCTTCAAAAGCACCTGTTATGTATTTAGGTGTTGTAACCATCCAGAGTCATTGGTCAAATTCAGAGCTCTGGGCCATGCATCCTTTTCGTTAAGCCACCAGAAGTCTCTTAAGACAAATGATTCTTTGTTCAGTCAATCAGTTTGTGTGGGCATCCGCTTTGCAAATGCAGTCATTTCTAAACTTTTAGTGATTTTGATATAAAGAGCATCTGCGACTCTGTTGTCACTTCAAGCTGGTTTTTACCTATATTCCTTAAATATTTAACAGTGAAACAGTTGAATATTTATCAAGGTTTATGTAATGACTAAGATGTGATTTCCAGCTTATGAGATTTTTTTATAAGCTTAATTTAAGGGCATCACACTAATATTTGCATTTCTTGGACTGAATTTAAAGTATATACCAAAAGAAAAATTGTAACAATTTCTATAGAACCACATGACACTAAAGCATATTACTGCAATGCTGTTTAAAAGAGACATGTTTCAAAGATGAAGAGTTGAAAGCAAAACAAAACATCTGGAAGTAGAAATCTTGGAAGTGAGAAATGGTGTTAAATGGAGAAGAAAAGGAAAATAAATTCAAGCTTAGAAAAGCCAAGGGATGGAAATAGAAATGACTCAGGAAAACATCGGTTGAAAGATGTAAATAGCTACAGTAGGGATGTAAGGAATGAGAAATATAAATGGAAGTGAAGACTTTATTCTGCATTCTGTAATGAAGTTCAGTAATTTGAGTTTTCTTCTATATTATTCTTCTCTGGAACAGTGTGATACTTCTCATAGTGTATTAATATACTGGTGTCCTCATAGATTATGCAATTCTGGTTAAACATCTTCCCCTTCAGATGGACACATTTGTAAACCCACTGCGTAACTCTATGAGAAACGTATCAAATGCAGTCAAGTCTATCCCTGACAGCCTGGCAGAGGGAATGACTAAAATGTCAGACAACATGGGTAAAATGTCAGAGAGATTGGGACAAGACATAAAGCAATCATTTTTCAAGGTAAGAAAATATTGGTGGTTAATACATACTAGTAAATTAATAGAAGACTCGCTATTGACTCACTTAAGCCAATGTTATAGAGTCAAGTTATTAAACAGAAAACCAATCTGTTGGTTTTAAAAAGCTGCACCTTTTTAATAAGGTTCAGGAGTCATTGTACTATACATACAGAGTTCTCTTTGCTATTAAGTAACATGTTTTAAGATGGCATCTACAGACTGTTACAGTGATCCTTCACTTAATTCAATGCAACCACTTGGGAAGAACATGAGATTCACTGATTTTCTGATTTTTTTAACCAAGCATTCTCATACAGCTAATTTCGTGCATCTGCTGCTTTCATTAGGAAAAAAACACAATGTATTTTGAAACTCAGAATAGGGAGATAGCCTCTTTCTTGCTTACTCCTTGCTGAATTCTGATTTAATTTAAATTTTCTTTCTGTCTTTCCTGCCCTCTTTCCTCATCTCTTATGTTTCTAAAATATAGTACTTTAGAGGTGGGTAATGGTAGCATGGCGTGCCATGTAAAAGTCCCATGAGAGTAGTAATCTTCATAACATGTTCATCTTCCCTTTGTTTCTCTTGTCTTCCTCTTTCTGTGTGTAGCTGTAAGGTCTGTGGTCAGGGATTTTTCCATCTGGTGTTACCAAAGCAGTGGCAGATGAAAAATAGCAACTGAGATGAGCAAGTTAACCCTTAAACCATAAAAAGGAATTATCAGCTGGTAGCTGGAGGGGTTGTGGGTTTTTGGTTTTGTTTGTTAAATACTCATGGGGGTAAAATGACTGTCTCTGTATTTTCTCATTTCTGGTAACTTCCCTGGTGTGTGACTAACAACGTATCTGCAGTTATACTCGCTGGGAAGTCTGTGACTAGGCAGGAATTAAGATCAATAGGACATACCAGAAGAAATACCAGTCTTGTGTGATTTTAGATGGGTTTCAGTTGAAGCATTAGGCACTTGAGAAATTATATGTGGATTGTCTTAAATATGTTGAAAACTTTGATAGCTATAGGAGAATACCTACAGACTTGATTTTTGATTTTGGAAGGTGAAAGAACTGCTGTATACTTACCTTTTGGACTTTTGACCAAATGTTTTATTTTCATAACCAAATTGCATATGAAAATTTATCTGATTTATTCATATTCTAAAGTACTTTTTCCTTCATAAACATAGCATTTTTTATTGTAGGTTCCACCTCTGATCCAGAAAACCTATTCAGATCCTGACCATTGCCGTGTTGCAGCACCAATTGATGACAACGTGAGTCTGACATTTGTCCTTTTAAAGTTGACTCCTCTGAAACCAGATGAATGAGTTACTTATTTTATGTTAAACTACACTTTTATTGTTTTCTGACATTATACCTGGCACTTACAAACAGTTCTTGTCTTCTTAAGAAGAAATGTGCATACTTCTAGAGTTGACATCTTTGTTAGTACTTGGACTGGTTTGCACAACAATGAAATAACTGAATGTACATAGTACTGCTTCTGTGTTTTGTGGCTGGGGGTTGTTTTGGGGTTTTTTTTCCCTTCCTATCTCCAATTTCTGTCTGTTCAAACATAGTGTGGTGCCAGACTGTTAGCATCATATCGGTTGGCATTTTATGGATCTGATTTATTTAGTGGAACGAAAGAAGTGTTTGCTATGTTATTGTGGAAACAACCTTCAGAATGTGTTTCTAAATAATAAACTTTTAATATGTGGACACTTAAAATATGTAAAGTTAATAGCATTAGAAACTTGAAAGTGAAGTTTAAGCTCCTACTGTTATTATAGGCTATGGCATTTTGCTATTGTTTTCATTGAAACATTGATTGTGTATGTGCAAATAATTGGAAAAAAAAACCTTTTATCTCTAAGTAGGACAGAAAAGCCATCAGATTACCAGTCATTATATGCAATTTGCTATGGTCATAAATCTACACCTGTTCTGACCTTGGTGTTTCAGGTTCTTTGGTCACATCAAAGCATTCCAGTTTGTTTTCCTGTACATAAGTGCTATGATGGCGTGTTAGATGTATTTTAACTCAGCTAACATAGCCTTGAGTTCTTCCAGATTTTCTTTTTCCCCATTATTTTTTCACTATATAGGACTGTATCCCCAAGTTTGTAAACACTTGGAATTTACAAGTATCAAAGATACTCCTGGAGCTTCTATTTTGCACAGGCAAAACAAAATAATACGATTCAAATTTATGAGCAGCTTCTCTGAAGGTATTTCGTTGCTTTTCTGTAAAATGTTTAGAAGCTACAGTTCTTGATAGCTTCTTCATTAACATAGCAGGTATTGCTTAAAGTCAGATATCAGATATTTGAAAACCTTTCAAATCTCAACTGCTCTTCTAAGATGCATTGCTTACAACTGTAAGTCACTAAGTCAGACAAAATTATGGCATTTTGAATGGAATTTTACATGGAGAAGCAGTACTGTAAAAGAGAGCTATGGATCTGTATGATATCTAAAGACGCACTTGTGTAGTCTACCAAAATAATAATTCTAATGTGTTTTTTTGTAAAGCAATCTGTGTAACATCATCTGTTAAATAATAAAATTATGATCCTTTTCTTAATCTCCAAGTATAAAAGCACTTGATACCTATTCAGGTTGAATGATACCTAAATAAAAGGCAGTACATTGCAGTGAAATGTCATTATTTTTAGCATCCATAAGAAAATGATGTAACAGAAAAACTCTTTCTTAGAGTTTTCATGTTAGGCAGTTGGAAATGCGACAACCAAAGGAAGAGGTTAGGGACCAGCTCTCTCTAGGACGTGTATTAATTTTATTCAACTTTTGTGATAACTATTGACTTTTGAAATAACTGTTTCTTCTTATTTTGAAAATTCAGTGTATCTAAGTTTATCTTTAATAGCAGAGAAAGACTGAAAATTAATGGTGTTACAGAAGATTTAGGGAAGATTTCATATTATGGTAAAATTCAGAGCAAAATGTTTCTGTCATTGTGCTTATACCGAAGCATTTGACTTGTGGAATAGATACTAAAACTGTAGTTTTCTTGAACTGAAATAAAAGTATACTGATTATTTTTTTCTTGGTCAGGTGGATGACAATATTCCGCTGAGAGTAATGCTCCTCCTTATGGATGAAGTCTTTGACTTAAAAGAAAGAAATCAGTGGTTAAGAAGAAACATAAAAAACCTGCTTCAGCAACTTATTAGAGCAACATATGGTGACACAATTAATAGGTACTGCTTTTCTTATATAAAACAATTGTGTGAGTGAGGCTATGTAGTCTGTGATTATAAATTCTTCCTATTACTAAATTATTGCTGTTTAAATCTGCATGCATTTCTCCTTTGAAGAGGATCGATAAACCAAATACAAATATGGTGTAAAATGAAGATAAACACAAAACATTGCTGAAAGGCAAATTCACGTAACTCTTATATGCCAGAGAACTTACAAAAGAATTTTCATGTAGCAACAAGAGTTCACGTTTCTGTAAACGTAACTTAATACTGATGCTTTTTGCCCTGTGTTTTGCACTATACCTTTTTTAGTAATATTATTTATTGCTTTCTGCACTACTTCTGCTTACATATCTTTCATGCCATAAAAGATACACTGGCTCTATCAAATTATATGAACTGTACTGAGTTGCTGTGTCAAGTTTCTGCTCTAAAAGATGTAAGGGGGTGAGGAAAAGAACTGTTATGGGCTCTGTTTTACCCCCTCCATTTTCTCTGTAATTCAGATGTACCCTCATTCATGCAAATGCAAAGCCAGTTAATAGTGCTGAATGAGTAATGTTTCTTTCCTTCAGCTTAGAGATATACAGTGTCCAGGCTTGCCCTTCTAATAATTTGTTTCTGAAATGTATGTGCTGATGAATGAAGGTCTGATGAGCGTTCAGACTATATCTCCTGTTAAGGATTATCAAGTAACTACGTATACATAAGTATGGTATTTTGAGATTCTGAGTAGGTCCTTTGCTTACAGAAGCAGAACTTGGAGTGCTCCATGAAGAGGAGTGCTCTACAAGCAAACAAGTTATCTAATGCTGATGGGAGATGCAACATCAGTTTTGCAGCCAGCTTCATCAGCATACACTTAGTGAAAAAGGAAAAAGCTTCAGCTTTAGGGAGTGATCAGTGAGTTTAGATTTTTATCGTGACAATCACTCTTTGCCTTCCTAGTATGCACTATTGTAAACCTACTTATGGAATTGGAGAAAATTGAAATGATAGTTTGTTTGCCCTAGAGTGCTCTTTAAAATGCTTTGCTTACATGTTCTCAGTTCTAAAAATTAAATTAGATACTTTGTTGCTTTGATTTTAGAAAAATAGTTGATCATGTTGATTGGATGACATCTCCTGAGCAAGTAGCAGATGCAGTGAAACGCTTCAGGTATGTCTTTTATCATAGATGTTAAGTGTGAAGTACTTGCTAGTTGATGTCTAATATTTGTGTAGCCTTCCTGTTCTTCTTACATGAGGAAATTATCATCACTCTGCAGAATACCAGTTAGATCATACACTGCTTTTTACATGTTAAGTGAGAGAAAGTAATTGTCACAAGAAGAGTATTTTTGAGTTTTCTCCTCTACCTTAAAAACTTGTTAACCACTCTGGAGGAGCTAGAATGCTTACTTAGGTATGCTTAGGAATTTCATCATTCATCACTACTGGACATAGTGTCTCGTTTGCCTTGATGAAGGCATGTACATGCTGTGCTCAACGGCAAACAATTAGCACTGAAAGAGCATAGCTCTAAGATAATACATTTCACATTGGACAGGTACAACAGAACTGAAGTCTGAATTTGAGAGTATCAAAGGCTCTGTCTTTTAATTTCCTAAAAGACTTAATGGATTCTACATTATTGTTGAGAAAGAGTTACCCACTTTTTTTTTTTCCTACAGTTTGTTGTGGTTTTTTTGTTAGTTGGAGTGAAAGTCATAAAAGAGGGTATTGTATTCACCAAAGGATCATACTTTACAAGTATTCTGATTATTCTTTAATTCAAGTGAATATGAATATGCACTTTTTATTCAGAAAAAGATTGTCATTCACTGAGGCAAAATAGCTTATTAGACAGAGGCATGTCTTTTTTTATTGGGCTTTATACTGCACTGAACCTACTTGATCTCAGCCTTGTTGATTGGCCAACTAGTGACAAAGGTCTGATGAAGCAATTAATAGACCTAAGCCTAGAGTGTCTCTCTCACTGACAATAGAGACTGATTGGTAAAAGCAAGGCTTAGGTCTATTTAATGTGAGAATCTATGTGGTATTTAAATGGGTTTGGTCTTTAATACTTAAATAAAATTTTATTTCTTCTGATTCTTGTACTAAGAAAGTATATGGTAGCTACTAATAGGGTTGAGTGTACTACTTGCTTTTGATTTCTTCTTCATCTTTTCTTTTTCTTCTAATATTTTAATTGTGTGTTTGGTTATGTGCAAATTACTTTCTTGTATTTGTTTTATGAGACACTTTTAAGGGATTTGAAAGAGCCTTTCACTTGATAAAATGTTAATGTATTTTGACAGATTTACTTTTGTTACAGAGATGCTTTTTGGCCCAACGGCATTTTAGCAGAGACTGTTCCACGAAGGGACAAAGCTGTTAGAATGAGAACAAGAGTTGCAGGGAAGACCAAATTACTGGAGGTAATGCCAGGTGAGTGAGTGGGATTGAAGCCTAATAATCACTACCATATGTTGTTACTGGAATTAATGTCAATATTTGTGTTGGTTGTTTTAAGTATTGAAAAGAAATACTGACATATGAACTGTATTTAAATAAAAAGATATCTAATTATTAAAGCATTGGACATTTTCACATTTACTGTGAATTTGCAACTGTAGTTCTCTTAGAGCCGACCCAGTATTTAGTTTCACTCGAGGGTTTAAGTTTAGTGTGTGAAATATGTATATTCCAATACAGTGTGACTTCCTGTAACATGGTTTCCATGTATGTAGGGTAAAAGTGAAGTAATTTTCAGAAATCCTTTGTGCTGTAAGAGAACTTTTAGTTTAGTCATGTTCTGTACTGTTACTTCAAATTTCAGGCTACACAGTTTGAAAGACTTAATATTCAGTTTGTTTGTTAACATGGAAGTATAATTTAGCTTAAACTTCTGGCTAACTTCTATTTTTATAGATGAACTGAAGCACATCATAGGTGCTGAGACTACACGGAAAGGCATTCTTCGGGTCTTTGAAATGTTCCAGCATAGTCAACTGAATAAGAGAATGGTGTACGTGTTTCTGGAGAGATTCTTAGAAACCTTATTTCCACAAAATAAATTCCCTGAGCTCTTCAACAAACTGCATTCACGGTCAAAGCAGATGCAGAAATACAAGCAGAGACTACACTCTACTCAAGCGCCTTCCTTACAAAAAAGGTGACACTTCAAACCTATTAAGCTGGTGTATGTTTGTCCAGGACTAATTACTTGGGCAGGTTCTCTGGGGCTTCAAACTCACATGCTGTCATTTCTGCACCAGTCTTCTAGTGTCACATATTAGATTATTAATGCATCTGTAAGACCTGTGGATCTTCTCATCTTCACTTGTAATTCAACCACTACCAGAAGGGTTTGTGTGTCATAAATGATTTGGTGCGTCTTCATGCAACATTGTGAAGAAAACTGGCCCAATATACAAGAATGCTGATCCCTTCTGTTCCTGAGTCAATGTCTTGCCAGCAATGAAAAGTGCCAGACTGTTCAAGTAAAGCACAACTATGGTGATTGAGGAAAAAGGTGTTTTGGCACTAGGAGATAGTGCAATGTGTGAGTCAGGTGGAATTGGTCTACGTTATGACTGTTGGGGCTCTGTAGGGTTATTTTAACATTTCCTGTAAAGGCTGACCTAACAGGAAAAGCAGTCTCTGGAATAGCAGGTTCATAGGAGAGGGGAAAAATAGCTATAGCCCCATCATAAAAGTACATTTATTAAAGAAAGGTTGAGGTAATGTGACTTCTATGCCACATTTAAGTCACCTTTCATGTTTTGGATATTAAACTAACATTCTATCTAATGGGGGTTTTAGTAAAGGCAGAGGTGCGGTAGAAACAAACCATTTATTCTGATTATTCTGTAGCTTTAAGGGCCATATGCTGCTCTTACAGCACCTGGCATACATTTTGCATGTAACTTCAGTGGAGAAGGAGCATCATATTTTTGTTCAATTGGTCTATATGAACATACATCAAGTTGCTAGTTGTAGAAGGAAGGGGGTATATGTTTCAAATAGGATGAATACTGTGTTAGAAGATGAGGAAATTGCACTAAGACACAGTTTACACACAACTCCCCATTAAAATCTGGAACATTTTGGGGATGTAAAAGACTGTCCTACTTAATTCAAAGATTCCTTACCTTCTAGTGTGTAAACCTCATATGGAAAAATGTTAGGATTAGTTGGTTCCTCACAGGTAAAAGATTTCATTTGTCATATGCAAACACTTGGAAATTTCTGAACGCATATCAGTGTATATATGAAAATAAAAAGGAGATAAAACTACAATATTTTTTTAAATAATTTTTTTATTTTTTGCATAGTGTAAAATTTTAATACAAATTTGACATCAAGGCCCCACATCCGTTTAGTTTCAGTGAAGAAGTTCTGTCCAATTAAAAATACAGTAACAACAAATCTTGTTTGGCCACAGCATATCTCAGTTTCTGTTTCTCATAGTCCCCAGCTGTTGGAGCACCACTATCTTGAGTGAACAGAAAGTAAGCTTATAGAGTCCCTTTTTTCCCTGAAAACACAGGGTAAGATACAGCTATGGATCAAGGATCCTGAGGATCCTTGTAGTAATTTGTGTCTTGATGGGAACAAATGGTCCTTTTACACGAGACAGAAACATAGACCTTTTATAAAAGCATTCTAAGAGAAGATAGAAGGCTCTCAAAGGACCTAGTTAAATTGACTGAAGCCTCTATATAGATCATTTTTTCTCATGGACTCTATTAATGAAATGTAGCCTTTTATCATATTACTTAATGATGATCATATCGTACTGTTAACATTCTCATACAGTATGCATGGGCTCAAGTGCACTTGTTTTTTTTTTTTCTTTATTGCAGAACTAAATGCTGTAAATGAAATCCCTTTCTTTTGTAATCCCTAGGAAGACAACTTCATAAATGTGTAAGAACTCCTCTCCCTCCCTCTCTGCAGGTTCTGTAGAAGTGTGATGGTTAAATGCTTTTGAATTTAACAAAATCCTTGAGTTCTGCGTGAAATAATCAGCATAGCCAGCTCCTATTGTTTACATGCCTATATCTTCCTCTGATGTCAGGGTGCTCAAGCATAACTGATATCTGACTGATGACAGATCATTCAGCAGTTGTTCTTGGTAATACAGTAAATATCTCATTAATCCTACCAAATCTAATTTATGCGGTTTAAGTCACCGAATTTGTTATGCAGTATAAAAGTGGGAAGTTAAAATACTGTTTTGTCAAATCTGTGGAACCTTTTATCTATCTGTAGGTACCATGAAAAATTTCAAGACAATAGTGATAATATATAAATTTGGGATTTATTTTTTAATTATCTGGTACATTTCTGTACAAAAATAAAATAATATCTCTAGGAATGTGAACTGAACATAATAGACCATGCTTATTAGTTGTTTTACTTAATGAATTTATTACATACGTATACCTATACACACATTTATATACTCATGTGTGTATATGTATATATGTATTGAGGTTTTGTCTTCTGTATTTAATTACAGAATGTGGCTTCCTAATTCAGTGGTGCCTGTTGGCTGGCAAGAACCATCAGAAACAAATACTTTCTGTTAAAGCGAGTTTGTATGTAATCTTTATTTAAATGGTTTTCCTGTCAACAATTTAAAATACCTACCCTGTCAACCCATGCAGCCTAGAAAGTTTCCAAAGCTGAATGTTAATATACAGCAGTTAAGTGTCGGGGTGTACCTTCTGACCTTTGGGTGCTGTGACTGGCCACTGAAAATGGTGCCATTGTCAACAAATGCACTTGTTTTAGCCTTAATTATTTTTAAGAGAAAACGAGCAATTGAATTTTTCATTTGGTTCATCCTCAAGCTTGTGCTGCTGGTGTTTGCTAGAATTAAACAGTAAATTTTAATGCTACCAGAATGTGTACCAAAATAAAACTATATAAATTCCACAAACTAAGTTTTAATTTTGTGCAATATTTTCATTTAATGCATGTGTATTTGAATAGCTGTAAAATGAATTTTTAATGTTCTGAAGTCTAGCTAAAAAATGTCTTCTCAGCTGAACAATTTTGCATTCTGTTGTTGCGTTAGTTTATTTAAGGACTTGTTTTAAAAGTCTTATTTGTTACTCCTTTGTTATTTCCTTTGTTCTCAATGATCTTTGCTCACCTGAGCAAAGCTCATATATTACAAGGGAAGAATCTGAAGAACACATCTCATAGAGCTGTTATAAATTACTTGTGCATATCATTGTACAGTAACTGTCAGCTGTGTGCCTAATTGTTCTGTTGATGCTTTTCCCCTCCCTTCCCCCTCCTCTTGTTTCTGTAACAAAGAGTGAACATGAAAGAGGCTGCCATGGTCACTTCTACTGAATGGCAGAGGACTCTGAATTTTTTTTTGGAGTTTGCATTTATGTTCTGTCCAATAGAAAGCTAAAAAATTACACTAATAAAGTATTAACAAGATTATTATGAGTCTTTGTTTATTTTTGAAATAACTTTCTCACTAGCAGGTATGAGTATTTCACAAGTCTGGAGAAAAATCACTAAAGATAAAAATCCATTGCTTTTTAAATAAAACAATCATTCCTTGGTTGTTTGGGGGTTTTTTTGACCTTTCATAAACTGGTTTTGCTTTTAACAAATGAATCTCCGCATTCATTTTTGACCAGTGTTTGCAGAGTCTCCTGTATTTTAAAAGGACTTATGCAGAAACACTGGGATGCTGTCATGTAGCGGGTTTTTTTACTCTCTGGTTTTTTCCCCTTGGTTTATTTTTGCAGCAGCTGGATCTACCATGGGATCACAATTGTTACCCTTGATATGTTTATTCCAGCTGTTTCACATTCATCAAAAAGATGTCCTGAGCTACAGAGATGTTAGTTCTTTGACCCTTGAGTGAAGTGTTTACCACTTTAACTTACATGCTCTTGCTACAGAATATAGACACATCTCAGGAATTTTGAAAGTTCGTATTTTTTGAAGCTGTTATCCTAAGGTAATTTCATTGCAAAAAAATACACCCCATAATAAGCTTACTTTTAAAAAGTTTTAAAAATATCTGCCATTTGCTGAGAGTTCTACGTATCTGTGGCTTATTTAACTCTTCAGTCTATCACTTTATAATCAATTTTAGTTTTGATGTCTAATGCACATGTGAGAATTGCTAAAGTTTTTGTGAAGTTGAGTAATCAGCATCATTCTGCCTTGACTTCACAAATTTCATAATTTATCTCTTGGAAGAAAGCAAATTATATCATGAAAGCAGTTCATTCTGTTATGTATTTCAAAGAAAATTAAGCTTTGTTTTTGTTAAACACTTGAAAGATATATACTGCTACGGTGTGTTCCTCCCCAAATGAGTACTTTTGTAGTCAGATATCTCAAATAACTGTTTCCCAGTTATTTGAGATATTTGCCTGAATTACTAGGGCATGTTTGGGTTGGGATAATCTGCATGGATCAGTTAAATAATTTGATAACTGGATCAGCAAGGCCTAGCTGGAATTCTCATTTGACAGTTTAGAATCGAAAAGTAATTCTGAGATTGAGCTTAATTAGAGAATGAGATTATAATGAATTTATAGCAATCAAGACCTACTAATTGAAAGTAAGGAATGTAGATTTCAAAAATGGACTTGCTTTTTCTGTCCATAACACCTAAAAGCAAGTCTTTTGAGTTTTTTTTCTGAATTTTCTCAGTTTGAGCTCCAGAAACGTGTAATTCTGAATTCTTTTGAGCAATACTGATGAAATTTTTCTGTTGCCAACTTACTCGACTTTTAGTTAAGAGATTCTCATGAAATTGTTTGAATTGAGAACACTATTCGTCATTTAGTACATGTAGAAGATGGTTCTGCAACTTCTCTATTTCATGCAAAGAATAGCCAGAACATTCATCTTTTTTTTCTTTCTTAAATAGCGAGCGTAGACAAAAGAAATACAAAACTCTCTTTGCAGAAGTCATCTCCAGTTAGCAAGCTACAAGTTTCTTATTTTTCATGGTGATGGTGAAGTTAGAATTTGATTATCAATGGAGTTTTTTCAAGAACTTCATACAAAATATTCCTTATAGTCTGTTTAAAAAAATTGCTCAGTTGCATATTATCTATACTGATTTAAAACACTGGCTTCGCAGTAATCGCAAACATCATTTCTGCAAACAAACAAGGCCAGCTTACATCTAATGTAAGAACACAGGTATCTGGGTGAGGAAAGGATAGGAGCTTCATTGAATATTCTTCTGTCTTGGTGAATTATATCAGTGCAAAAGTGAAACTGGGATGTCATGTATCTGGAAATTCACCAGTTTTGCTGACTTTGTGCAGTGCCATGTAAAGGAAACACAGGCTCAAAGTTCTCCGGTGTATCACATAGAAAAAAGTTAATTTTCTTTTTATTATATGTAGGTTCTAAGTGGTGCTGGGGCTAGTGGTGAACAGTTGTGCTAAATGCCTTTGCATGTGTTGAAGCATTACTGTTCTGCTAAGAGGAGCCTGTAGAAGTGTGTGTGTTATTGACAAGAGTTCTTTAGAACCAAGATATGGGCTGTCACCGGTGAAAAAACTTGCTAAAGCACCTGAGTGACACCAAGTGATTCCAAATATAAACATTTGTTCTATTCTACTTGCTATAGAATCCGTATTTTTTTTTCTTTTTGTCAGTAGTGTTGCTAGTACCAAGAATATTGTGTTCTCGAGTGTGTGTCATCTTGAGCCTAAGAAGCGTAGTAATACTCAGTAGATAGCTGTTTGTGTGGGTGGACTCGGCTTGACAGTATTGGGGACAGGAATTAAGTTCGTGGATGATGCTGTAGAGGATATTAAGTATCATCCTTTCCAAATAATGTAACTTATTGAAGAGTATATGAACAATTGCTTGAGCAGTCATTTGTTTTCTTAAATGTTTGCTATTGAGATACTTTATATGACAAGATTTTTATTATTATAAAGACTACTATGAGTTAAACACTAGAATCAATCAGAAATCATAGCAGGTTATGATAATAGATTATGACTAGCTTGTGTGGACTAGAGTGCAGGTGGGTACTGGACAGAATAACATTTGTTGAATTTTTTGTGACTGAGATGGAAAAGGCACTGCCTTCACTGTCCATTCTGGTGGTGTCTTGGTGTACAGAGAGGAATTGTGTTTTGTGAGCATTACCAATGTTCAGAGTATGAAAATTCCTGAGTTATTAAAGAATGGTTTTCAGTATAAATGCAAAGCAAAATCTTGGCTAACAGAAGCTGATTACAAAATAGTAATGTACATGGTGGTCGAGCATTGAAACAGGCTCCAAAGAGAAGTGGTCACAGCACCAAGCCTGACAGAGTTCAAGAAGCGTTTGGGCAACACTCTCAGACACATGGTGTGATGCTTGGTGTTGTCCTGTGCCAAGCCAGGAGCTGGACTTGTGATCCTTTGGATGCTTTCCAACTCAGGATATTCTGTTGTATGACTCAAGAATTGCTGTCTGAGCCTGTCTCAACCGTGTATCCTTTTGCCTTCTATACAGTGGCTGTTCCTTTAAGTTAAATGAGAAAGAAACCACATTTAGGACTTCTATTTCTTGCCTGTTTTTTATGGACCTGGAGTCATTTCTTTAAATGAATCTTCTCTTTTTTATTAACAATATCACAGATAAGCAAAATTCCATTCTAATAGCCTGTTTCATCTTTTAGGTCATTTCAATTCACAAGTCCTAGGAAGAAAATGCTGCAAGGATAACTACCTGGGATTTTTTATATTTGCTTAGTGTAACACATGAAGTTAAAAAAATCCTGGTCTTGATTTTTTTTTGTTATTATGTTTGAAGTAAACCAGACAATTCTAGTGTTGTTTGTGCCCAGTAGCACAATTGCAGCAGCAATTATTTGCTCAGTGTAGGAATATATTTGAAGTACTCTTTTTTGTTAAACAAACTTACCAAAAAAAAAGGTAAAATATTTCCCAATGTATTTAACCCAGATAAAAGGCTTTTTAAAGTCTGCTCTTTTTCAATTACATAGTCAAGACTTAACAATGTTTTTGTTCCTCAGATTGTTTTGGAATAAGCACAAGCAGGGGATAGTATGTTTCTAAAAGAAAATTTATTTTGAAGGAGATTGCATAGTGCACGTGTAGAGTTGAATGATGCATGTGACAAGGTACTTGTGAACAGGCAGTGAACTTACTGAACGCAGTTAGGAAGAAGTGGAGTAGAGAACTGAAACTCCCTTGAACTGTAGAGGTTAAAAAGAGGTCAGGCAGTGAAGTTCTTGGATCTACACCCCTTCTCTCATCCATCCTTCCTGCTCCCTGCAGAGTGTTTTGATTATGCTTTATGACTTCAAAATTCAAGGAGCTTGTCTCCTGGCTTGATTTGCTGCAGACATTTCATAAGAATAATTGGTCGTATGAGCTGAAAATAAATACTTTAGAAATATTTATGAATTTTCATCCGAAACTTCATGGCAGCAAGTTCCAGACCTCTGTTCTCATTTATTCTATCCCTGAATCATATTCCTTCTATACATTCCTCTCTCTTCACAAAGCGTTTTATGTGCTGTGGTTTTTATCAGTGTGCAATGGGCCAATGGTGCCTGAAATCTGCTTGCTATAAAGAAAGTGATTGTGTATGTTGAGTGCATGCAGGAAGGGAGCTGCAATGAGGGAAAACTGACACACAGCAGGTGTGCAAGAAATAAGCAAAAACATTTTAGTATGATAAAGATCATGAAACTGAAGGCCAGAGAATGTAAACTATTCCTAAGACCCCTGACATTTTCATAAAGTGGTCTTATGGTACATGCTTGCCATCATCTGTTCAGCTGTGGAGGGTTTTGAGAAAAAAAAAAAAGTTAATTCAATTCTGCTGCTTTGACAGAGTTCCAAAACTTCGTGTTATCACACCAAAGTCTCTAAGCTTAAAAATTAGTGGAAGGTATTGCTTGAAGTATTTTCTCCTAAAGCACTCAATCTTTGTGTATTGTAGCATGTTTAGGATTGTTTGTGAGTGGATTATGTTCTGCAGTTTGGTTTGCAGGGACAGGAGTTGGGCAGGTATGTTTCTGAGCCCCATAAGATAGGGCTAAATATTTGCAGCAGCCAGGCATGATGCAGGATGGACATATCCTTGCACAGGCTGAGGTAAACACCAACAGAGACATTTGTTCTGATAATTCTGGTGCTTTTGGGAAGAGGGAAAGCTCTATTTTGAAAGTTGCACTGTGTCCACAGACCCTACTGAAGTTCTCTGATCTCACAGACCTTTTGTGTCAGAGGAGACATTTCTGAAATCACCAGAGCTGTACAAGGATGTTGTGCTGGATTTAGCAGTTAGATCTGGTGCATCTTCTACTTAATGTTATCCTACCAGGAGGTTGGTTTCGAGTCAGGGATGTCCTTGGCACTTGAATGAGATCAAAAGGGAGATGACTGATGTGTTTGCAGGTCAATTTGCTGAAAATCTGCTGTAGTTTTCCTGCTAGGACAGAAGCTCAGAGTAGGAGCAGGTTGTGTGAAGCCTGTACTGACTGGGAGCCTGGAAAAGCCTCTGGCGAGTCCTCCATGTGTGAGTGGGCCAGGCTCGGTGCTGAGCCCATGGAAGCCTTTAGGATGGTCCTCATAAGTTTCAGCTTATTCTCTGAACAAGAACTAGTAAGACAACCTTGAATGATGCAGATAAAGAAAGCCAGGACTTTGCCAGTCTGGAACTATTTTAAAGCCCCCTGTTTAGTGCTACTTTTTTTTTTTTTTTAAATAAGATTTAATCCAGTTGCAGTCACCCAGCATACACACATATTTTTGTCTTCTTGTGTCAGTCTGGCCAATCCAACTTCACAGTAGTTGGCACTTTTACCCTCTTAGAAAAAAATGTTCTCACTACAGGTGTTTTTCTTTTTCTGTAGGGGGGTTCTAGAAGGTCACAGAAGCATGAAATCTATCCTAATTCAGCTTAGCTGCTAATCACTTAGAGAGAAATGAAAGTGTGACTGAGTATTGAGTAAATGTCAGTTGGCACCTGTTTTCACAATCTCAATTTGTTTTTCTTCTCACACCATATTACACCTCTTAATTTAATTTGTGACTGGCCTTTTCTCCTCCCAGCTGTCCAGGGCTGCAGGGCACACGTTGCAGCTGGTGTTACTGGGGGCTTTGCTGAGCAAATTACCCAAGTCCCACAGCCACCCGGGATCTGGGTGCTCTCTTGCTGCCTTATCTCATTTACAGGCTGGTAACTCGATTCCCTGGACCTGTAACGGGGTATACATATTTCAAATACCTTTAAAAAGTCTTTCCCATCCTAACTATGTTGTTTTGGGATTAAAATGGACTTTAGGTAACAGAGTGGCCTGTTCATCAGCTTTGCAATAATTACGGTGCAAATGTGGATTTAAGTTTGCTTTCTCAAACAAAAGGGCTCCTAATGGTATTTCCAGAAGGGTAGACTGCCTGTCAGTTGTACTGTGTGTCACGTGTAAGGGCTGCATTCTTCTTCCCTCTCGTGTGAAAGCACAGAAAAAGCAGCAGGGCTGGAGAAATCCAACATCCCACCTCGTGGCCCAGAAAAGTTTAAGGCAGTCCCAAAGTGACATTCAGAGAAGTAGCAAATTTAATTTCTTTGACCTCAGGCTATGGTAGCTTAATCCTTCCTCTTCAGAAAAGCGATCTTCAAAAATAAGATGCTCTGCTGTCTGGCAAAATTAACAGACAGACTGAAAGATGATGAATTTGTAAGATACAGAAGCCAGTGTTATCTCCAGAGCTTTTCTTTGTGGAGGATCTTGGTGTTCCAGGTCAAGAAGGAAGAAAATTGCTCAGTCCCATTCTTCTTGAGCAAATGTTTCTTGTTTTCTGTCAGCTCCATGAATTTCTAAAAATTAGTGTGTGTATGTCATGATGCATATTATTAAATAGGCAGTTAATTTGCTCTATAGAAGCTAATCTCTTACAGACTGACTACCACTGAAACCTGTTAGCTCAGGATACTTCCATCCTGATAAGCTCGTTGTCTTTCAAAACTCATTGTCACAATTACTATGACTGCTGTTGCCAAGTTTTCCTGTTTAATTTGGGAAAAGTCCTGTATAGTGTAAAACAGTCTTGTACAGCACTAAACATAGGGCTTTAAAGTAGCACCTGTATAGTAATACATTCCTTATGTTAAATGATACTGCTCCTTTTCCCTTCCAAAGAATTGTTCCAAATAGTATGTTAGCACTTGTCTTTGAGTAAGTAGTTAGATTGAAAACATATTTCAGAAAATAGATCCTAAACTGAGGAAGGTTGGTTGGTTAGTTTTGTTTGGGTTTTTTTAATTGTTTGTTTTAGTTTTGTTGGGATTTTTTGTTTGGTTGGTTTGTTTCATTTGGGTTTTTTGTGGGTTTTTTTGGGAGGGGGTGTTAGTGACTTCGGGGCCAAAAAAACCCAGCAGACATTTAATTTAACAGAGTTCTTGTCAACACAGGCTGTTGTTGCAGATGGTATTGGGAGGGCAGATACCAGACACATGATCTTGTAGGTGGAAAGGCCAAAAACCTGGATGGAATGGCAGTCAGCCCTCCTAGCTCACAGGGGTTGTGTAAGGAAGCTCTAGAAGCTCTTTCTTATTTTCCACAATCCCAAAACAATTGCATTGTTTGTATTAAGGATGGCTCAGTATCATACTTAGTTCAAACAGATCATTCATTATTGCCCTTCTCTATGACTTTCTCGCCTCTATGAATTTGTAAAAGCTCCTTATGGGCAAAGGATCTGATATCTATTGAAATGTTACCCTGTTCTGCATGTATTTCACGGATGTGGGATGGATATTTGAGAAGAAACAAACTTCCAGTCTTCAGGTTTTGATTTTTAGTAAGTCTCTGCTTGCACATGATGACTAAAGAGGAATTTTTAGAAAAGTCACTCTTGTCACAGCCGGTGCCTGCTTGAAGCTTGAAACTTAACACATGTCAAGGCTATTATCATATAGGTTATTGCAGCTTGCTTTTTCCTCCAGTCTTGGCAAGTGCAATCTTACTTCTCCGGAGTGTTGCCACAAAGACCATATTTTTAACTTGGGCTATTATAATTTTCTGCTTTCCCTGCTGTAGTTGTTTTCAGAGTCCATGGTCTTTTTAGACCCCCAGAATGTGCAGAAGCAGTAACGGGAAAAATTAAGCCATAGAAGGATCCCATAACAAAGGCAGAAAAGTCCGCCTTGGCAGTTTTTGGAAAATGATATTTAAAAAAAGCCTCCACATGCTCATTTTGATTTTCAATAGACTCTTTTTTTTTTCTTCATGAGACTGTCCCAGCTGTACTACTTTATAGTTCTCTTAGACCTGTTTTCTGTGTATGACGATTGCACTTCAGGCCAATGTCGCCCTGAGTCTAGTGCCCAGGTGCAGTCCAGTGGCTGCTGCAGCAGCTGGTAGCAGATCTGGGTCTGCTCTCAGAATCACCTTCCTAATCACGCTGGTGTGATGCATGAGATAGATACATCTACTGAGTGATAAATGTTAGATTTTCCTTCATTTTTGATGTTTGCTCTCCATATAGTGCCTGATATTTGACAAAATTATGCCAGAAAAATTGGAAGTTCCTCTATGTTTTGGATTTCCATATATTCTTCTTCA
Organism: Campylorhamphus procurvoides; assembly: GCA_013396655.1. NCBI lineage: Eukaryota > Metazoa > Chordata > Aves > Passeriformes > Dendrocolaptidae > Campylorhamphus > Campylorhamphus procurvoides. The sequence goes on along the minus strand of WBMV01004910.1, from coordinate 523,393 downwards.
TCTCTCCCAGTCTTGCAGGTTTGCCATAAATGAATTATTAGCTTGAATATTTTTTTGTTTATTTGCCTATATTTACTTATGTTTTGTGCTGATTGCCACTACTTTGAGTCATGAATGTGCAGATGGTAGCTCCTGATTTTCACAGATTTCTAGCTAACTCAGAAAGTACAAGATTTGTATAAAATGTTGGAAGATATTTCTGATTTGCTGGCAGTCTTTCCTCTCTCTTGCCTCACTTTTGCTTGTTTATTTTAACCCTTACATTAAACTTTGCCCTTTCAAGAAGGTGTCATAGGGCTAATATGGTTATTCTTGTCCTGCTCTCTGCCTGAAGGACAACATAGAGAGCACTTTGAAACTGCAGTGGGGCAGCATCTCTCTGAGCCAAAGCTAGTGAGGGGAAAACTGTTCTCAGGCCCAGAAATGTATTTGTGATCCATTTCCAGCTCTTCTGTAAATAAGAATTGTTCTGTGTTCACTTCTGGGAACTCACGGAAAACTGGCAGAAATTTTTCTCCATCCCCTCCCTGCAGCCTGTGATGCTCTTCTATCAATGAGACAAAGGACAGCTTCTGTCACGCTATTTTAATGAAGTGTCTGTGTGACACAATCCATGTTCAAGGGGAGAAAGTTTATTGTTTATTTTGCAAAGCTTAGCACAATTGTGGTGCCCTCCTAACCTTTCCCCTCACAGAGGGATGGGTGAAGGGCTTTCTGGCTGTGCAGAAAGAAATGCTGCTGCTTTTTTCTTTTCTTATATTTGCCAAGAAGGAGGAGTGCTAGCAGCAGCCATAACAAACTTGAGCAGAGGACATTTCCCAATGAGCTGATGACTGACTGGTTTTAATGACCCGCAGCTTTTCTCTGGGTCATTAACTCTCCTAGGTAGTTATTAATCCCCAGGAAACATCCCGGGTCTCACTGTTCAGTGCTTAAAGACAAGACAGTCTCTTGCAGATATTTTTCCTACAAAGCATCCAAAACACACATTCAACTAAATCTTTTTTTTCTTTCCAGATGTTCCAGTGTTTTTCAGTCTTCTGGAGGAATCTTCTCTTATCTTAATGATTTATTTTAGTCTTATGCTGAGTTGGTATGTAGTTAGTGTAAGTCTGCAAATTGAAGGTTTCCACACCCTTTGGTTTTGTGGCCTTCACTCTCACTTCATTAAGTGAGCTGCAAATGTCTGTGCACAACATAATGATTGTTGTTCTTTGAAATATATAATTTATTGGCCTAATTCTTGCCTTCTGTCTTTTACAGTCACTGTGCTGTTCTGATGCCCAGAACAACAGCCACCTGCACAAGATGGAGAGACTGATGTTCTTACAGGCACAAATTCATCCTCTGCAAGTAACTATTAATTAAGTACTTTCAGAGCCAGAGGATGAGGGTCTCTGCACTTCGGCAGCCACAGCAGGACTGCTGAATGGGTGCTGCCTCAAAGAACCAGAAATACTTTTATTTTACTCTTGTGTGCTCTTCTTTCTTTTAAAATAAGACTGCTTAAAGTATCGGGAAAGTTCATTGAAAAAATGTACATGATTATGAAAAAGCATCTGCTGCAAGGCACAGCTGAGCATCAGAGAAAACAGCCCATTTCTGCTGCTGTCTTGTTAGGTGCAGCGATGCGTTGATGCATTAAAAGCCTGACTTGACAGGTGTCCAAAGTACAGTGATCAGAAATCCTGACAACGGGTGTATTTTTGGATGCTGCTGAGAAGCATGTCTCTGTCTACATACAGGACCTTGGAAAGGCACAATGGCCAAACTTTCCCAAAATGCACAGAAACACTGTGGGAGAAGAGTAGAGCTGAGGAGTGGGAAACCACCCCAGACTTGTTTCCTCAAGTTCAACAGTGATCACAGACTTTGCTATGGTGTATCTCCCATTTCCTTCACTAAGTAAGGTGTTTCAGGTGGGAGCAGACCCTGTGTAAAAAGTAACTCCTTCCCCTTAATTTGTGGGAAATAATTTTAATTTTCTCTTGAAAACAGGGCTGAATTGCTTTGTAGTGTATGCATTTTTTATTCTGAATACCTAGCCAAATAACCTTTTTGTGTGTTCAGACACCTAATAATTTTTTATTACTCTGTGTTCTTCCAGGAAGCAGAATTTACAGCTTTTTTCCCCATAGAGAGATCATCTGTGCTCATTTTGTGAGGAAGGCAAATCATATCTCCAATAAAGAAAGAAAAACTTTCCATTGCATCTACCTGCACTTTAAAAGTTCTGTCAATAAAATAGGCCCATGGTCAGTTTTGCAGCCCTAAATGTAATTATAAGTAACAGACCAGTAGCAAAATAATTCTACTTACTAAAAGCAACTTTTTAAAATTATGTTATTTTTGGTCAAAATGCTCAACTTGACCGAATAAATAAAATACCTTTATTTCTAGAGATGAGGGATTCTTTTCCTTTTCTTTTGATGTTGTGCCCATAATAAGACTGTAGCTGCCAGTTTAAAACTGAGTTGGTTTTCATTATTTGTTCTGCAGGCACACAGGTTGCAGTCCTGCTGCAGGAGTCTGGCTGGAAACAACACAAATATGAAACAAGATTGCCACCTCCTGGTTGTAAACTGAGCTGAACTGGATGCATCGCATTGCATCATTTAAACAGATTTTAAATGACAATATTAATGCCTGCTTTTCTGGCTCTGTGCCAGCTAACTGCATGATTGGCCAAAGACTGAGTTCCCTCACCATGATGAGTCCATGGTACCAGGGGAGAGGAGTATCATGTAGGGAAAGCACTACAATCACTTCGAGGATTTTTATCACCTTTAGTCCTCCCTCTGGCCCCTTTTAAGCCCTAGAATCCAGAGAGGACATACATAATAGAAAAACTTAAAAATACTAAATACTTACAGCTACAGGAAATGCAAAACAGTTAAGCTGTTTTGACACCTTAAAAATGGGAAAAAATGGTAGTAGCTCAAATGTTTCCCTGGGGTTAAGAAAGAGAAAATATTTCATATTTGATCTCTTTAAACTATCTCTTGGGAAAATGGAGATGTTTACCAGTAACACTCTGTTGTCAGAATTTCTTGTAATTCCCCAATTTAAGCCTGTAAATGAAGCTGGCAAATATTGCTTTAAGCACTGTGATAGTCTCTCTGTATTCAATGAATGGCTGTAAGGGTAAACACTTGCTGTCCTATTCAGCTCCAAACCAAGTGTTACTTCCTTGAAAAGTACAAACTACAATATTAGAACCGAACCACTTCACCAGCGGATCAAAAAATGTTACATTTACCTTCCTCCTGCAGATACTGGTTTTAAAGACATACATTTAACAGTTGGCGTAAGTCAGTCTGAAGAAAGAGGCATTACAGACCTGATGACACAGCATTTTATAAAAAAAACTGTATCCCTACTTTTAAAGGGAGTATTTTTTCAAAACTGCCTGGCTGGGACCATTGTGGGTGGAGAGCCCTGCTGCGGACCCCCTGTCTTAGCAGCTGCCTTTGCCTTGGCCATGTGCATGGGTGACAGAGGCCAGCCCTCTTCCCAGCTGCCAAATTATGCTTGTGCTGTCTCTTGGCTACTGGTTCTCGCTGACCGATCTCTGCCTCAGGGCACTAATAACAGAGACAAGCAACACGTTTGTCTTTTTGCACAGTTTGTATTAAAACATAAATTAGTCTTCTTTCCCTGTTGTCTTGAAGGGCCACACTCACTGTCAGCTCTTTTCTGCCATCCAAATGCCACCTGAAGTGGCACTTTTGCTATACCATCATAATTAATAATTATTTATGATGGCTGAAATTGTTTCCCTGACCTTTTTTCAACTGTAAAGGAAGAGCAGACAGACTGTATGGAAGTTGTATAGATGTACATCCAAACTAAACATAAATCCACTTATCCAAAGTGTATAAGAAGTGGTTAAATGCTTTATCATCTAAACAGAACTAGGTAACCTTCATTTACTGACCTCTGAATATGTTAATGCATTGTATTTCAGTTTTGCCTCATGCATTTAGTTTGCACAAGTACAAATAGTTATATATGGCTATAGGTTACAATACCTCTTCTCAGGTGAACAGAGTTTGTATCTACTATATGGAGCCTACTGAAATTCTCTTACATTGTTACCTGGCAATAAGGAAAAGTTACAAAGAAAACCTTCTCATGAAAGAAAGCTTTCCAGTGTGTATTTTGTTAATGGAGTCCAGAAAACAGAGTGAAAATAATGCTGAGGATGCTAATTACTTATTATTGCTTATTAATGAGACAGAAAAAAAGAAAATTCCAAGCTTTTGAAAACTGAACCCTTCCGGTGCTCAAAGAAGATTCTAGTTTTGTCCAGCATTGTTTCTGAAAGCTGAAATAGTCTCCTGCAGTGCACATAATGTGGAAGATCCCAGGTAATGTGCTGTCTGAAAGTACCTTTGGTGGTGAGGAGATTAAGCATAATACTCTAAAATGCGTTTAAACTGATGCATGTTGGAGACTGTTAATGCTCCTGGGTCGTTTGTGTGACAGGGACATCCAGTCTGATTGTGGCTGCAAGGTCTTAATTGCAGGGTTATCCTCACACTTACTCACTGTGGTACAGCTGGTGGTGTGCAGCTACAGCAGGACAAGGCTCACATATGCTGTTTTCTTCCCCAGGCTGGGCAAATAACTGAAGGGTAGATATATCTGCTGTTATTTATCTGCTGGGAGTTGGACTGAGCTGACTGACTCACTTAGTGAGGGTCTTTACTAGCGCTTTGCAGCTGTTTTAGTCACATTGATGAAAGGAAGACTTTAGACTCTCAGCCATGAAGCACTTGCAAAGTAATGCATTAACTCCTATTAAATTCAGCACTTGTTCTTCCTTTTTCAGGATTTGCTTGGTGAAACAGCAAAATGAAAGTGTATGCCTGGAGACAGACCTATAGCACTAAGCATTACTGCTGAAAATTTGAGGAGAGCTGCCAACTAATTAACACATCGGAGCAGCTTAGCTTTCCTGCTGAGTTACAGCTGCTGAGGGACTATTGAAGGAGCTGGTTGTGAGCACAGTAGTGCTCTGTGCCTTTTTCTGAACTTCTGATATGTGAGCAAGTGACAAACTGGAAGAACAAAAACATTCAAATAAATGCTTTTAAAAGACCTCAGGAATTACTCAGAAACACACATTCCTGTGAATAGTAATATATGATTTAAAAAAAATGTCCTCCATGGCAACACTGGAAATATGCTTAATACAGGAGGGTTGTTTCAGCAGGGATTTTCATCCCTCATGTTTATGATTCTAAGAGTTAGATTTATCCCATCTCCTATTTCATCACCTGAGATCCAGATTTTCAGAAGTCGTCAAACTGGTAAGTGCATTTGAAAACATAATTCTAAAGGGCTCTTGGTCATTTGGAAACCTGGTGCATGATTTACTCTGTAAGCAAGGCTGGAGTTTGTCCTGTGGGAAATCTGAAACTTCCATATGTGAATGGACCTTTCTTTTCTGTGACACACCAATTAGATATGAATTGTGGCCTTCATAAGCCCTTGCAAGAGCTTATGTGCCTCTCGCATGGGTATTTGCCAGGCCTGCCTAGTCATCCTGGCCTCTCCTTTTCACGGTTCACCTACAGCAGTGTCTGCCACTAGCTCTATTTCATAGCTAGACCACAGACCACTTAAAAACTGTTGCTGGTGCATGTAGACCCTTGCTCCTGTGGGACTGGAAAGGAGCTTTATAGCAGAACCTGTCCATGACCTTTACATGAAGCAAGACTCCTAAGGGGAGTGGGCAGTGGCCTTTCATGCGCAACCATGGGCTCTTCACTTTGCTGGAGCAGTGCCACAGCTATTTCTTATTTTGTCTTTGCTTTTCTTCTCCATGGACTTGTGCTGGATACAGACCATGCCAGCTCCCAGCTGCATCTACTGTGTCCATAGCCTGTGGACAGAGAAGCTGCAAGGTATCCAGGAAAACTAATCCACTAAGAGTACTTAAGAAACAGCACAATCACAAAGCAGGGATTGCTGCTTTCCTTTACTATCAAAGCAAAATCAACGTTTGCTTTCCACCTTTCTCTTTGCAATCAGCCTTGCAAATCATTGACTTACTGACCAAGCCAATGTTAGAGATCAGCTCAGGTTTTGGAGCATTTTACTGCTCCTTTGGTCTTGCTGCATGGTTTTGTGAGAAACTGTTGGGTTGGCACATCTGCCACCTCTGTTAGGACACAGTCCTCAGCAGAAAGCACTGGGCATTTTGTACTGTGTTATTGGCTTTTCAGGTTAAGAAAAATCAGGTTCTAATTTCAATTCCCTTCATTTTCACATTGTTTTCTCAATAAACATCAGTGAACTTACTACATGGGCTACTAGCTTAAGTTTTAGTAATCAATAACTAAATAACTACAAACAAAATAAGTAATTAGTATTGTTGTTATTGCTCCTCCTGCTCCCCCTCAGGCTCCCTAACTGAACATTTAGAAATGTCAAGCTTCAGACACAAGTTGTTTTTTTCTTTCTCCCCCCATGTTCATGTGGTTATATTGCCATTCAGAACATTATAAATATAGTGCAGTATCTTTATGTGCTGCATTTTCAGGCTTTAATTTCTCTTTGAAAACTTGCTTTCCTGCTTAATGCAACAAACCCTGCTAAGTTAAACGCAGAAGTGCTCTTAAAGAAGGCCTTAAAATGTAGCAGTATTTTTCAGGCAGACGGCTGCAACAACTATAGGAGAAAAGACCGATGAGTTTTAAATTCATTAGCATGGATTGATGGACTTGTAGTGCCACCTAGCGAGTAGGGAAGAATTAGCCATTTTATACAATCTACTAAATTAACTTCGTTTCTACAATTATATCAGAAAGTGTGGCAGAGTAGCTTTCATACTAAATATATTTTCCTTGGATTTTGTGCCTGGAATGCTTGGACATTAAATAACAGATTGTGTTTAGGCTACTGTGGTAAGGCTTGTCTATTTGACAAAGTATTGCCACAAGGTGATATAGATGACATCACAGACTTTTTTTCAAATAATTTCCCATAAAGCCCTTGCTTTATATATAACAAAATATAATTAAAAATATAACAAAAAAGTTATATTTTGTGACCTCTTTGAAAAGTTTCCCATTCTGTGTCTGTACGAATTTGTTTTACACTCAATTCTGATCACAGAGGTACCATGTGCTTTTAACAGTGTGCCTGAGTGACATTTTCACTGGCAGAGTTTAATGGTAAGACAACAGGAAATCAAGATCAGATGGCCTGTTTTTCTGTTTATTTCGTTGGTGATTTCTGTGTGTGGGTTTGTTTGGGGAAGGGGTGGGTTCTGTTATTGGGGTTTTTTTTGGGTTTTGTTTTGTTTGGTTGGGGGTTTTTTAATGAAAAGGAATTCTTTTGAACTCTTTGAAAAAGGAAGGATTTTGATTCATGATATTAAGCCGTATCTTGTATATATCACCTCCATAGTGACCTGGGGGACTGATAGTATGACTTTGTACAGAGATATGTGCTATAAATATTAGGTCTTACACAGAATATATAGGAAACTCTGTTTTGCTTCTCTTATCACAACTTGGGTGATTGCAAACAGGTTTTTGAAGGTATTTGCTTAAAAATGTGCACTCCAAAAGAAAGTAGCTATCCAAGTAACATGGAAGGAAAACAAGAAAAAATATTGCTTCTCTGTATTTGGCAGAAGCAGTTTTTTGTACTTTTTCATTTAAGCCATCTGAAATACACATTTGAGATTGAAATAGTTCTGGAAACAAGAACATTTACCATCCTTGTGACACAACCTTGATGTGTCACAGTGTGTGCTTCCTGCTTTCTTTGTCTTTTGCAAAGAAAGAGACTTTTAAGAAAAAAAAATGATAGTTTTGGTCCTTTTTTAAAAATTATTTAGGAAAAAAAGTCTTTATTTCTTTCTTGCACTTTTGGTTGATTTTAGTATTAAATTCTGTCATTTTCCCTCTATATCATGTGCTAGGAGCTCTCTGCCTGTAGTTGAGTGCAAGTCAAAGCTCCCTTGTGGCCCAGTACATGCTGACTGGACCCTGTTGTGGGATAGTTTTGATTTAGTTGTATATTACTACTGGGTTTTTTCCCCACCCCTACTCTGAATCAATCCCTTTGGTTAATTTTAGTGGGATGTGAAGGTTTGTGATTGCTCTGCTTGGCAGTTCTTTTTCAGTCAGAGATAATGGAGCAGAGTATCCCAAGTGCCTCAAAAGCACTTCCAGGTTGGATGAACCTCTTTTTGAGTGGGGCCACAGCAAACTGTTGTAGAAAGGAAATGCAATTAGGGAAACATCAGCCCAAGCACTTAGATATGAGTCTTCAGGAAAACCAACCAACAACGGATGCACAGTCTATTGCTGACCTCCAAGGTCAAAGAACTGGCACATTTAAGAGAAAAATGCTTTGGTGACTAATGGAGCTCTTGTAGTAACATCGCTTCCCAGCCCAGAATAGTGGCCATTCAGCTTCATCAGAAAACTGCCTTTGAATTGTATCACAGCCTTGATAACTAACCCTTTCAAAGAAGAAACAAATTCTAAAGCATTCAAAAGGGTCTCTAATCTTTTATCTTTATCCTGTGGGAGAAAGAGTGTGTGCACTCTGGGCATGCTATGAATAGGGATTCAGTAAGTGCGCTGGCAGGTATTTTTTCCCAAGACAGCCATTCTGCTTAATGCCCTGAATCTTACTCATATGAGGTTAAAATTCAGATCTAAAACTAAAAAGTGGGAATTTAGAGCTCAAGTGGTTTGTTGTTACCTTAACTCCCTTGTGAATACTGTGCATTTGTTTTGACATCTTTCATGTTACATGACCTATTAATGTAACACTGACTAGTCTCACCTACTAATATATTTTATACTCATCATAAATTTTTTCCTCTTCTATGGGTGTATGTTTATGATGTAATGGGAAGACAGTGGGATTAAAGTAACGATGACTTGGGAAGACAAACACCATCACTCCAAATCTCTCTTCCTCCTTCTTTGCCCCTAGCTTAACATACTGAGCATGATGTCTTATGGTCTGGAACACCCCTTTGGTCAGTTTGGGTCACCTGTCATGGCTGTGTCTCCTCCCAGCTTCCCATGCACCCCCAGCCTCCTGACCAGTGTGGCAGTACAAAAAGCAGAAGAGGCCTTGCAAGCCCTGCTCAGTAGTAACAAAAAGGGTTACTACTACTATATTATCAACCCTGTGTTCAGCCCAAATTCAAAACATATCTCCATACCAGCCACTGTGAACACAATTAATTCTACCTCAGCTGTAACCAACAAAAATGCATTACTAAAATCTGAGGTTCTTGTCTCCAGACAATGCCAGAAAAAGCCAAAGTAGAAAATAGTGAGAATGCCAGGCTGCCATCCAATGTTTATAGGCATAGCATGGAACAGGCAGCTCCAGCAGTATGGAGATAGATACCTTTCAAACCTGTTCTTACTGACAGCCAGCATAGGCATGGGGTCACACAGCTTTGGTGAGTCCAACCAGGGGATTTCCACATGTTGATTGAGTTAATGACAATTTCCCAGAGTGGGGAGAGAATCTTGTGTTACATCCCTGTCTTAAATGCCCCTTGCATGCTCCTTTCCTAACCTAGCAGGGTAGTGTTTGAGCAGCTTCTCATCATACCACCATAGCGGTGGCACTTTTTGCTTCCCTTTCTTTCTAGTCTGGATCAGTCCTGAGGGAACAGGTTCACTCATAAGGACTGCAGGTTAGCTTTTAACATTGGCTCTGCAAAAAGTCCACTTCACTCCAATGTAAATCAATAAATCAATAAATAAAGTTAATATGTTTGAAGTGCTCTATTGTGTTCTGCCAGTTTTGCTATTTTTGGTGCTAGCAGTAGCTTCAGAGGCACTTTTTCTGTGCTCTCTCTCTTTCAATTTTTGTTAGGTAAGCTGTGTGCTGGCTGTCTTTTTGGAAGACAGAGGAGAAAGATTGTCAGTAAGCTTGAAGGCCATTTAATTTTTGTTCTTTCCAGCTGACATAGCTATCTTTGGTCTTAAATGACTGTAGTCAGATGGCAACTAGGGGCTGAAGTAATTCTTTGCTATAAAAAATATGCTGAAGGTTGTGTATGTTCATCACTGGTTTCAGGCTACTATAGTCAGGTTGCTTCGGTACTTTTCAGAAGCCTAGATTTTTAAATGCAATGCAGGTGAATATAGATATCAAATGTGTCCTGAACGTTCACTTGTGCTGATGAGACTCCAGGAAAAATTCATTTTGCTTTCTTAGCTTTGACTTATGCACCAGCTGGAGCAAGATTTCTGCATGCCTTTTTTGTTTGTATGCAGTCTGTGTTTCTATTGAGTGAAGGATCAGGTTTATATTTTTGTAGTACTGCATTTACTTGTTTGCTCTGCAGAAGCTGGTGCTAATGGTAGAAGCTTTTATAGTTTAACCTGGTTTTCCTGAGCTGCTCTTTTCGAGAAATGCTTATTCTTTGGCACCCAGTAATTGCTTTCATACATGGCTTATGTAATAATTCTCAGTGACTCTTTCTGAGAGACTCTAAAGAGAGATTCCTGCTCGACCAGGATTTGCAGAGAGATGCTGGGAACTTCAGCCACTAGCTGGCTGGCAGATGCCATGTCCCTGATAATGTCATGTCTGTGCATGCCGACACCAGCTGATTGCTGAAAGATAACTCCTTTTTCACTGCTAGATGGCACTGGATCTCAGGGTAGAAAATTCTGCAAGATTCTATGCTCCGTTTTATCGACATATCCTTTCTTTTTATGCTAGCAGATTTGTTGTTGTTTATTTGTTTTATTTTTCCACCTGGAACATGTTTTTATATTCTGATGCAAAATACCTATTCAGTTAAAGATGTGTTATTACTGTTGTAATAACGCAGTGATGTGTTATTATTGTTACAGGAGAAACAGCATCTCAGATGCTTTTTTTTATAGTCACTGCTTTCTAAAGGTAACTTGCAGCCTTAGGCTTGAAACTTGGCTATCTAATGATGTGTTAATGAGCAGAGTTATATCTTTGGAAAGCTTTCATTCTGTTGCAGAATGATTCAGAAAGGATGCCTGTTTGAGATGTTTACTGGGTGGAAAAAATGACTTGGGTACTAGAACATGTACCTTCAAAGTGAAGTCATCCATTCAAACACCTCATAAGCTCTTGCAGGCTAATATAAAAATGAATCTAGTTCCAATCTAGTCTTGCCTCATTGAGGGCTGGTGAGGGGAGAGAAAGGAAAAGTTACACAAGGAGCATAGAAGAAAATTTATGGCTTCTGCTGACAGAGGCTTGGCACAGTAGGCTGACTTCAAACTGTACTAATACTCTGCAGAGATCAGTAAACAAGATTAATATATAGACTGTGGGATATTATTTTCTTTGTGTGTGTGAAGTTACATAAAAAAGATAACTTTTATATTTAATGTCTAATGTATTCCATCTGAGTGAGTGTGTATCAATATGTTCCTATTAAGGGACAGATTAGGGACAAAGGGCACATGCTTAGTAGTAACTTAGTCTGCAAATAGTGCAATAGCATTCTTCTAATGAAAAAATAATTAACAGATGAGTTTAAATTTCCCATATCAATATATTTAGAAAACCAGGAATATGCTCCTTTGAATTTTCTCCTCTATTCCTCTATGCTATACCTATTGGTCCCATCTAGCAGGCAGCCTGGGCAACATGTAGCTCTGATACTAATTTTTGTTCTGTGGTGGGTCTGTTTATGTGGTCTCTTCTACTCATGCCAGTGTGGCTTTATTGGAAATTCTTTCCCAGAAGCCACTCTTCCTTTGTGCATCTTAATTTAGCTTATTGAGTGATACATCTTCACATCAGCGGATGCTATGAGCCTAGAGCAGTGCACTGGTGGGTCTTGTGCCTCATTTAGTAATCATGCTCTGATTCAGGTGTCCTGAGTCATCTCTTCATCTCCCTTTGCTTTCTTTAAATGTCAAAATTTCTGGGATTTGTGAATTTGTATTTTGTACACTGGAAATAGTCTCCTTTGGCTATTTTCAAGGCAGTTAAATTCCAATCCTTTACACGTCTAGCTAAGGGTATAACCTGTACCGTTATGTTACCACTGGTCTTTAAGCTCATGCAGAAATTTGCTGTCTGTAAATGGCCATGCCATTTTCCTGTAGTTCTCTTACTTTCCCCCACCTCCATTTTAAAAGGCTGTTTAATGTGCTTTCTTTCTTCCTGCATTTCTTCTTGAAATTATTTGTACCAGAGCTATATGCTGTTAAATTGTAAAGTTTCCCAATTCCTCCTTTTTTTTTTTATGCTGTTGCTGAACAGTTAGCAGCCAACTATAGCTAAAAGGAGAATTTTGAGGGGTTTTGTGACTTTCTTCAGGCATCAGGACTAGCTTTGCCTGCAGCCTTACTTGGGTTTGCAAGGTTTTGTGCAACATGTACGTGCTCCCTGTGTCCTTACTGCTGTAATTACTGTGAGCTGGAGAACACAATCTTTTCCTACTGTTATATAAACTACCTTGGCCAGCCTGTGTCAGCTCTCCTTTCATCTAGAGGCATTGCCTAGCATGGCCTGTCAGTGAATGCAGTGAAGGGTGCCCCATTTTTCTTCATTCAACTTACTACTCCTTTGTAAAGAGCTACTATCCATCCTCCAACTTTAACATGTGAAAACTAAACATTGGAATTCTGTGGATTCCAACCTGAAGTGCACAAAATGCTTGTATGTAGTGTGCAAAGAATTGCCCAGTTATGTGGTATGGATTACCCCTTTCTTCTCAAAAGTCAAGGTCAATTTTCATCCTTTCCAGTAGGAATGTGGAACAATTAATGTTTATAACAGCAATACAGACAAGATCATTTCACTTTTGGGACTATTATTTAAGACAAAGCATTTTGAAATGTAAGTTACTGCTGTGGGTGTCCAAGAAAAGCCAAACAGGTGGATTTTATGATGGTTTCAGTGTGTTCTTCACCTGTCAGGCCAGTTGGTCAGAGTGGTAAGACTGGGATGTGGCCCCTTGTTGTAACATCCTGCCACTGCAGAAGATATACCACTCTCTGAACTTCACTTGTCCGCTTAAAGATGGGCCATGGATATCTTGCATGTTGGAGCTCTCCCATTCTGACTTTAATAGTGACATAGCCAAGGAAAGACTTCCAGGACTAAGTTTCTGGAGGAAGACCCTTCTTCATTGGGCTGAAGAGTGGAATTGTTGGGAAGCATGGCTGTCTTGCAAGATGGAGAGAAATGACTTTGGTAATTGCAGTGCTGTGGAGTTACCAGTAATTGTGAGGATTTAACTGATGCTTCTGAGGTATTATGTTGGGATTTTTATTTCTGATCCATGACATGAAGTTAGATAAATACAAGCAGTAAACATTTGCAAGGATTTGGGTTTGCTACAGTTGATTTCATTTTATGTCAATTATTGAAATTTGTAACTACAATTTTTAAATGTATTTTTATTGCCCAGTAAGTTGATGATAGATCAGAACAAAACCCTATTATACCATGTTGACACAGGAAATCTGTTTAAGATCTATTCAGTCTGCTGAAATCTTATACCAGCTGGGTGCTTTACTCAATAGCAAAAGACAATGTACCCAGAAATTTACATATACAACATTTTCAATGGAGTTGCCTTGCTTGCATAAGGAGCAGCGTGCATCAGGCTTTGACTAATTATACTGTGCAACCAAGATGTGCAGAAAGTGAATACGTGGAGTTTCTGCTGGGAACAATGAACACTGGGATGGGAACATTAATCCTATTCATACTCCATCGAAAGCAAAATGATTAGCCATATAGTATTTGTGCAATCAATAGCCACTTTTCGATAGAATTCTTGTTCAATAGAATTCTTCTCTTGAGGAAGAAATTAAAAGGCTCAAGGCACAATTGGATGGGGAGGGATCAGGCAGTGAAGTTTTCCACAATCTGTAGTAATCTTTACATTTGAAATCCATTCCCCTTTGCCATCTGCTATACTAATCTTGATTTGAGAAGCCTTAAATGGTCCCTGGGTGCAAAGAGTTAATTAAATATTAAGATGTTTAGTTAAGGATTCCCCCCTCTGGATTTCAAAGAGAAATACCACAATGAACTAAATATTTTGGAGGATATTTTTCCTCTGGGAGAGAGACATTTACAGAAATTCCGGACATTAAAATGTCAAATGTTACTCATGCTCTCTGCGGCTTTTTTCCCCTTTTTGAAGTATATTTACTTCCACTTGGTAGCTGAGGGTGTCACTGCTTGTTATTTGATCTGTGGAACTGGGGCACACAAAAGGATGACTAATCCCATTTACTGGAATTTTAGAGTTTTCATCAAGGCCACAGTTTCCATTTCAAGCTTTATAGTAAAAAGAAAACACCAACTGGCAAACTGACTTCTGTTATTGTTGTAGTAAATTAATATAGATTGCTATTACAGTAAAAGGGTTCTTTTTGAAAGTTGTTTCTTGAATTGAAAAGAAACTTACATTTAAATACTTTTTCAGAAGCAGTTTGTAGAAACTACATAGACTGTACAAAAGGCTCCCTGTCCTTCAGCAAGCAATATGAGCAAGTACGTTGTGTCCTTTTGCAAATACACACATTCTCTCTTTCTGTCTCAGTTTCTCTCTCTCTTTCTTTCTTTAAATTTGTGGTTTCCAGATCAATGCTTTACACCTAGGATGAAATAAATGTCTCGTTATAGCTATGTGACTCACATAGTTATCAGTGAAAGATGCACGCAACCCTTGTATCTTGAATAATTTTTGCTTAACATTCAGCAGGTCTTGAGGAAAAAGGAAAATCTCAGTCACTGTCTTAAGCTGTTCCATGTAAAAGCCTTTTCTTCTTCCATTTTCTCTAATGCTTCTACTGCAGTGGTGTTTCTAGAGCATCAGTGAGGGCAGATATTGCAAGTCTTTAAAAAATGGTCAGAGCTTATTGTGACAAATCTGACTCCCCTTTATTTAAAAAAAATAAAAAAATCAAATTTTAAGATAGCCATCAGTTTGTATTCCAGCACTAAGCCCCTTTCACTTATATCATTGTGCTACTCTCTCCTCAATAATCTCAGATCATACCTGCTGCTTATTCTTCTTTCCCTTTCTGCTTCCATGACCTCTAGAGAGTACATATTATGTTTTCTTCCACCTTTCACTATCCATCATACACCTCTTATGTACAACTTTGGGTCCTGCTTTGAAGTGCATTGCTACAAAAGTGCACAGCCTTTTGTAAAACAATGCAGATGTAACAAGACCAATTATAAATAGAAAGAACACCGGAATTCGCTTACCATTTGCTTTATTGCAAATCCTACAGTACCTGGTATTTTCAAAACCCTGAGCTGCTATGGGTTTGCCTCCCCAAGGTTTGCCTTCTGGGTGAAGGTGGAGAACCTTACTAAATCAGTTCTAAGGGATGGAAATCACAAATCCGGAAGCTTCATGGATTTTAAACCAAATCTTTGATCACTCCTGATTATATGGATCTTCTTCTTTTTTATTCCACCATGGATTTTTCTCCTATTTTCTTTTGGAAACTGTGTCTGCATAACCAACTCTCCTTGCCTCCTTTTTGCAATGTTAAGTACAATTATGGTAAAGTGCCCTTTCAGATGCAATCCGGTAAAGGAACACAAACAACACAAAAAGGATAATGGAAACTTTGGGAGATAAACTAAAGATTGGACTAATCTGGGAAGATCTCTGTTGTAAATTCATCAGACACTTGAAGACTGAAATCCTCTCTTGCTGGCAGCACTAGGACAATTTTCACTTTCTTGGTACTGGATGCAGGTGTTGGCCATATGCTGGTTCCATGTTGGGACTGGACAGACCATTTGTGCAGCCTGAATTTCTTTGGAGATGGGAAATCTCAGATGTCCCTGCATCAGGTATGTTGGGTACAGCCTATCAGCATGGGTGGCAGGTCAGGGCAGGGTCTGTCATGCTGCACTGCCATCCTGCCCCATCTCACAGGGCTGAGGGCTTGGCAACAGCAGCACCCAGTGTGTGTTTCGCTCTGGGCTGAGTCACTGCCAGCCAGCCTGGTGGGTTTGGGCACAGGGTTCAGTCTCCTTTGAGTATGGCCGAGTTCACCTAATACTTTATTGTGACAGTTATAATGACTCTTCCCCATGTAATACCGTTCCCTCTCCCACATGATCCTGTGTCCAAATTGAAGGTCAAACCCTCATCTGGTTTAAATCATCATGGCTGTGCTGATTTCATCCTTACGTATGTTAACTAATGAGTTGGAAATTTACTGCTAGCACTGTTATACAAATGGATGGAGACTCATGGCCCAGGGGTCATCAGTGACAACGTGAGTAAGAATGTTGAGACATTTTGGAGTTGATTCTTGTGACGTCAGTAGTTGCGAGTTTGCAAAATCACCCTGCCATACCCTTTGTGGGGGCCTAGTGGCTCTGCTTTTGGTTAGGTTTCAGCTTTTCATAATAAACTGTCTCTACTCCTACACCCTTCCTGGACAAGCTGCTCATCAGCATATCATTGCTAGTGAACTGAACATGGCCATCCCCAGATCCCAGACCTTCCTTATAAAATTTGTGTGTTTGCTTAAATGGCAACCAACCTCAAAGCCTTTTTTTTTTTTGGGGGGGGGGGGTTGGGTTTTTTTGTTTGTTTGTTTTTGTAAGTCTAGTGAGACACAAGAGAGTCACTGTCATGACAATATATTGCAAGTGGTCTCAGAAACTACTGTCAATGCCAGCATAACTCCTTTGTGTGTTAAACACTGAGGGAGCCTCAGATGAAACTGGGAGCTGTGCCATGACAGTAGATTGTCAGCAGCTGAACTGCACTCTGGAAATGGAAACTGTATTTTCACATCTTCTGCTATTCTCCTGTAATGGATTTTGAGCATTTTTCCTCCTGTTTTACTGGCTAGTCCAAGCAAGTTGCCTAACCAGCTGAAGCCTGTGTACTTCAGGTAGTATTCTCTCTTTAAGATTTTTAGTATTAACATAAGTGTCTCTCTTGGCATACAGCAATATTTTCAGTCAATATTTCAAACAGAATAAACTTAAATACAGGAAAAATATTTTTTCTGGTTTTTTTTTGTTCTTATCTTTGCAAGATGCTGAGAAGAATATGATATTATGACCACCCTACGTTTGAGTGCTCCTTTATTGAAGAAAACAAATATGACCAGATTAATGACATAGTGGTAGATTTGTTTTCTTAAAGAACTGAAGCTGTAGGGGGTTGTAACAGTATTGTGCATGAATTTGAACATCAGGATCTGCCAGGAATGTGTTGATCTGTGTTTATTCACATCCATCAAACACTCTCTTCCTCTACAGTTTTTACCCTCCTCTCAGATTTTCCAGAAGGTGTCACTGTAACGCAGTGATGGGCAAAAGTCTGTAGGGTTTAAAAAATCAAGTCAAAAGGAATTAATGGTTCTTATTTTCTTGCAATGATTATTTAACTCCTAATAAATCAACAGCAACTGTTTAAAACATTAGAATAGGGTTATATTCTCCCAAGAATTGGGAGTATCAAAGTTTCTTCATAGTTCGAATTCACAGTCTGTCTGAGAACACATCATCCCAAACAAAATTCAGCTGCTCAGTTCAATAGCTGAGAGTGCAAAAATACCAAAAGGACTGAGCAGTTTTAAAGCCTGCTCTTTTAATGCTCATATTATGTGTGTGCACACAAAAGTATATCTGAGAAGCACGTGTGCACACCAGAGAATTCAACTTCATAAGGAAAAGCTGAAAACAAAAACATCTTTGTTCTAGGTATCCACTGAGTTGTGGTTTGTTCGCAGATCTCAACTTCCAGTGGGCTGGAGAGTTCAACACAGAGCACTGGGAACCCTTACAGAATGAGTAGGTGACACAGATTTGGGAAATGTTGCTGTTGTGGGTATAAGGACTGGAGTGTAGCACTACAAGAGTGCATGAGCATGGGGGTTCCAGCCATCCAAAGGGGATATACATATCAAGATTAAATGCAAACGCTCAGACCTAGGGAAAATAAGCCAGAAGTGTGTCCACACAACTGAAGTGACAAGAAGAAAGCTCAAGTTATGGTGGTGTCAAATGAGCTACTGATATAATCTGTCATAAAAAGTAAGTATGAGCTGGTGATGCCTTAAGATCCTTAAAGATTTGTAATAATAATATAAGTAATAATAATATAAGTAATAATATAGCTGTATAGTTTCTAACACTTTAGAACAGCAGCAGTTACTAAACTCTTTTCTCATGGTTTGTATCAAATTCTCAAAATTCTTGCAATTTTATTAAATTTTCTTTGCAAGGAAAAAGATTTTAGCAAGAACATCTTGCTTGGACCATGCACTTAGAAGGACATAATAAGCTATCATTGTAGGCAAAGCAGAAGGCCCAGAAAAACCTTGAAGAAGCTCCAAAGAAGGCATGTGATGTGACGGTGACAATGGTGAAGAAATAAGATGTCTTAAGACCTCCGACTCAGTTATGGGGAAGCGTGCCAAGGGGCAGACCTGAGGGAGGTTCTGAGGGCGGACAGTTCTCAGATTGAATTAGATATGATAATTAATTAGTGTTATAAATTTTTAAGAACCTTGTCCTGTGGTGTGCACTTATGTATATTGCATGTGAAAGCCCTTTTGATTAAAGGACCTGATCTCTTTTATCCATACTAATATTGTCTGGAAAGTTCTTTCTTCCACTTTAGGCATCACTGAATCAAGGAGAAGAGTTGTTTCTGGCAAAAATGGAAGACTTTAGCGCCTCTGACCTGAGGCTGTCTGAGCACTCACCTGGAAGGCTTCACCCAGCTGCAGTCCTTTGCCTTGGGAAGTGGTGAGTAGGGCTGGAAGTGGGAAAGCATTAGCATGCTTGGGGACGTTTGGCCCGTTTGCCAGAAACACTATCTAGGGTGCAGGAAAGTGGCAGCACAGTCTAGCAGGGGGATAGTGGCCATTTGTGCTGGAAAGTAGAGAAATAGACTTTGTGGACAGAACCCTCTCTGTTTATTGTAAAATTAACTAGAGGCTCTATGATGTTCATAGTTATAACACAAGACGGGAGTTAACAGTTCTGTAGGGGCCTGTGTCCTTCCTGTTTCTCCATGGGATAAAACTATGCAAATGCTGGATCATTCATTCCTCTTCCTCCCTGTATGGGGTAGGTAAAGCCCCAGAAGTGATGCTACATGACTTATGATCTGTTTGATGATGTCCCAGGCAGAAACCACCATGGAGTATTCTTGGGGAGGAGAGCAGCCTTTCTGCTGCACACCCTGTGCAGACATTGGTGTGGTGATGGATTAGCAACGATGAGATGAGGCCTCTAGGCTTCTGCCAATCTTGTTCACCCGTTGCTTATTTTGAGATGGAACCCATAAGATATGACAGTCACTTTGCTCTGGTCATGGTAGCTTTCCTGGAGGAGCTCTGTCTTGTGCAAAAACACTGTGGCAGGAGCAGGTTTGGGGCAGGGATGGATGGTGAGCTCTTGAGGCTTCATTGACTTCAATGGGAAGGGGATCACTGCAAAAAACAACCATCAGTGGCCATAACAGTTCTGGTTTTCCTTTATGCAGTCTTGGTTTGTGGTCCCTTTGAAGTGAAAAGCTGGCCTGAAAGATGGGCACAAAGCCATAATGCTCTTGTGATTTCTTCTTCTCCAGGACAGTCATCAGAGCAGAGAGAGGAAGGGGCAGCAGGGAGGAGGTAAGGTGAACACTGAAGCTATGTCCCTGAAGGACCCTACTAGGGTAGAGATTCAAGCACTCATTTTTACAGCACATTCTTTAGCAACAAATTTTCTATTTAACTGATGTGTTGACAAATAAATCCTGATTTGAATTTGTACTTTGCTCTGATTCAGCAGGCAACTCTTGGATACATAGCCAGATTCTTAATATAGAAGCAACTGGAAGTAGGTAATTTCTGCCCCTCAAACACCATTAAAAAATTTCTCTCTTCTATGGAAGAGAGGGAAAAGTTTTCCCCATCTTTTCATCTTCCTAGGTTTCTGCTGTGCAGAGCACCCTATGAAAATAAATTGGCATCAAATAAAAATTGTTATTTCCTTTTTCCTTAGATTTTACTCTTCATCAGGACAGTTTTAATGAAATCCATCTATTTAGTTCATGGGATTCCAGTAACGTACCTTCTCATTATACCATAAATAATGGCAAAGTAAGAATCTTACAGCTATTACTTTTAAATCAAAGTTATGGGTTTCTTAATGGATTCCATAATACAGATTTCAAAGTTTACAGTAGTTTAACCATAGAGAAACATTGTATCCTTCCCTCCTTTGTAATTCAGCTGCTCTTTATTTTCTTTTGCAGCTTCATGTAGTTTAAACATCTGGGCCTTCAGAGCCATTCCATGCCTGCTTGCCTTATTAGAGGGTTTGATGCTGGAGCCTCCGACTAAACGCCTGAGTCCTTCCCTTTGTGTTCCTCAGTGACGTACATAAGGACTTTGAGGTGGTATAAGAACAGAAGGATTCATGGCTAATAAATACTTCATCTAAATGGGTGAGTGTTTGAGCTGGGCTGTTAGCTTAATTCTAACCATAAGGAGCAATAACCACAGCATACTTTGGGTGGGAGAAGGCATCAATCACTGTCACTTTTCAGCAGAGGAAAATGAGTGGAGAGGGAAGAAGCTGGGGTAGATTTCAGCTTTTGGAAACTGGGATGTAAGCTTCCCATCCAAACTAATCCTTTTCTAGGTTGTTGGTGTTCCTGGAGTTTTATTTCAGTGGTAACATTTCTCCTGTTACTAGGTAAAATAAGATGATTAATTCATGTATTATGACCAAGACTGGCTATTGATATGTTACTCAATTGTGTTAGATTTTAGAAAGACCATTTTGGACTATGGATGTGTATGGAGGTTTTCCACAGTATCTCCCTTGACATACTGGAACTGACACACTTCTGTTGTGCTTTGAAGTATATTCCAAATTATTCACCCATGGGAGAAGTCTTGTGTCTCTTGTCACAAGTTAGCATGCTGCCATATCAAGAATTCAGTGATTTCATAAGTTTCTTGCTCATGGTCATTTTAAGCTTAATTTACATCACCATTAGTAGGCAACGTAAAGATTTTCTTTTAAATCATCCTAGTATGTTTACTGGGTTGGGGAGCAGAGAGGGTGGACAGTATAGTGGAGGTGGTAATGGGGGTGATTCCCTGACAGAATTCTTTCTGATGTGGAAATTATTTGTTCCCTTTAGTAAGTTCTGCATTCACTGTTTGACACGCAGAGGATGAGCTCCTGGCTCTGCAGATGCCAGGAGAAGTTTTGCCCTTGACTCCAGAAATTCAAGACATCACCTTCAGTCTTCAGTGCAGTCTGTCTTCACATGACCCTCATTTCCCTGACAATCTCCTCAGTGTTCCTATGATTAATAAAAAACTCATTGATACTGTCCCTTCCTATTTGGTCTTTGGACACTATGTGCACCCAGGGAAATATCATTTTTGTCAGTGTCATCACCGCTGTCACTGGCATGGGGAGAGGGGCAGTTGTGACACTGCATCACTGTCTGTGCCCATTACCAGCAGAAGAAAGAGATTTTGTATATGTCGTATTTATTTAGAAGGGAGCCTTTTCCAATTGCAAACCTTCAGTCTCTTAACTATAATCACCATAGATGTTTTTTCTCGCAGACATATTCTGCCACGTTGAAGCAGATGAGTTTCTGTAAAGAAAATGCATTTTTCTCTTTCTTCTGGAAAACTGCTGGCATTCAGATGAGTTGCTACTTCTCTTAAGTCTCTCCTTCTGCCCAGTTTGAAAGCCAGCTGAGTCATAAAACGATACATATATGAGAATTAAATGAGAAGGGATTTTGCTTCATATTTTCCCCAAACCATTATTACTCTATCCATGTCAGCTTCACATTTATATCAGATTAAGTTTTTAATAGAAGGAAAGCTGACACAATCCAGCAGGATCTCCTAATTAAACTCTTTCAAGAAGTTGTATTTTTTTTTTCCTTTTTTTTTTTGTAACTTTTCAAGTTTTAGTGGCCTGATCAGCTTGGAAATGTTCTGCTTGCATCTTTTGCAGAAACATGCATGACATTTGTGTGATGAAATGGTCATATGCAGTTTTGCCATTCACTTCAGTGGAGCTAAGATTTTATTTTTTTTTGCATCAGCAGAAAACCTAACAATTATTGATAATATTTTTTATTTAGAAAGATAAAACAAAGAAAAAGAAACACTTACAGCTTTTAAGGGCAATAAAAATATGTGATGCGGGATTTTTCCCCCCAAGAAAAACATTTCCTAAGCAGAACTTTTTAATTGAAATAGTAGTCTTTTTTTTTTTAATTTTAATTTCAGCCTGACTGTTAAAAATGTCATTGATTGTATGGTTTTTAATATTTTGTTGCACTATTTTCTCTCTTATTACAACCATTTCTTTGAATCTTCCTTCTGTATTCCATTTGTTTTGTCTTCCAATTGGTTTCCATTTTTATTTGCTTATGTATATGTGTTATATCTGTATGTATGTATATGTTGTTTTCTTTTGCTTTTTGTATCTCCATTATTTGAAGTCTCCATTCTCTGGTTGCCCCTCCCATCTCCCTTGTCCTTAATCATATTTCTGCTCTGCTACTGAGGAAGCAACTGGAACCTCAAAGTATCTTTAAGATCATTGTTTTACTCCTCTTATTTGAAAAACTGAGTTTCTTAATACCTCCATGTAGCATGCAGCTGCTAAGGAAGGCAGGTACTTCACCAGACAGCTGAGACCTGACAGTAAGACCTATAAAATGGAAACAGACAGTGTAAAGCACGTTTCCTGAGCTGGCGTTCATAATGTAAGTATTGGAGGAAGACCATCAGCCATTGCACTTGGCCTCACTTGTGAAGAGACTCAACATAAGGTTGAACTCCAGTCGACAGCTGGGATGTGGAAGCCTAACATGAGAAACATGAGAGAGTACTGAATGCTTTTACTGAGTCTCTCTGAACACATCTGTGCATGCAGAAGTGGCAATTTGCTTTGATACCTGCAAAACTTTGTAGACAAATGTATGGTGGGCAAGATTTACAGTAGTAGCTAAGCTGCAGTTTTGGTACACATGAAGAGATCTGATGCAACAGCTCCCAGAAATGACTGGCAAAAGACATTCTCAGTCTCTTGAGATGATGATTGGAGTGTGCACCAGAAGCTCATCTGGTTTGACTGAACTCCTGTCAGTAGCCTGACTTATGCTTAATGAGGTTTAGGGTCAAGAAATTAGACTTCCTCTTGCCTTAGTTCTTTGAAAGTTTTGTTTCTGGGCCTGTGATTGCTAGGATTACTAATGCACAGTGATCACGCAGGATTCATCTTAACATGTTGGGGTGTGTGTATTGAGCAGTCTCTTGAAAATCAGCCAGAGATCAGAGTGCTTTTTCAGAAAGTGGAAGATTTAGATCCTAAGCACTTTTCAATTCTGAAGTTTTTTAACAGCATTGTACACATAAAATTAATAATCTGTGCTTGGAAGAATGCTCTAGTGATCTTTTCTAAGTACCCCGATACAGTCTGCCCTATTTTATTAGTGGGATTTCACTTTATACAGTTATGTGAATTTTTTTTTAAACACAGAAAAAGATTACTTTCCAGCTCAATAATTAGGTCCATTGCCTTGGGAGATGGGAAAGCAGATTTCAGATCTGTGATTGTTTCCAATTATTGTCTCATGTTTTAAGATGAAGTGAGGAAAAGCAATGAGAGATTGAGGGTACCCTTTCCAATACCAGTCTACAACTTGGTTGCTCTGACATTTATTAAGAAACTAGGTGACATAGATTTAAAACTCCTTAATAAATGGAACCAAAGTCCCTACAGCTGTGAGCAGCAATTTTTTTGTTACTATGAGAAAACCTTAATAATTTTTAAATCTAATATGTTGTGTCTCAGACTCTTACTACAGACACTCTCTAAATTAAACTCTTTCAGTCTGTGACACTTTCCCTTAAAAATCTTTTTTTTTCTTTTTGGCCAAATCAGGATTTTGTTTTCTAATCACTCTGTATTGTTTTGTTTCCTTTAAATCAGTTATCAAACTTTTATGGTTCCCTGTTTAAAACATTCACTTCTTGGACATAAGTGAAATGAAGACTGTTGGCTTTGAAAAATTTTGTGCCTTTCTTCTTGTACACAAAATAGAGGTGGCTGACCAGACTAAGTCTGCTCTTATTCTGGAAATAGTCCTCGACTGGGAATGTCCAGCACAGTGTTTGATGTGGCAATGTGTTTGCCACAGAAGAATAAACATCTCCATGCATATACTGTAAATAAAACACTCTCCCTCCCCCAGCTACTCAGGTCCCCTCATGATCTTCCTTTACTGACCAGACACAGACAAAGCACGTCAGCACTGAGAACTGCAGTTGATTATGGCAAAAGAAGACTCAAAACCACATAGCTAAAAGTTGTCTGGAAACACTTTTGATATGTCACTAAACCTGAAGACTACTTGTTTTGAAATCTCTCCATAAGCAACCATACCTAATCCCTTCCAACTAATTTCTTAAAAAATATTTGGCAGTAAAATCTTGACAGCCTTTCAATTCATTAGTTTTGGAAGCATAAGCTCCTTTACAATAATAAGGAAATTGATCTTGGCATCCAAATTACTTCTGCCTATTCCACACTGGATCTCTCAAATGACTACTGCCACTAATTCTCTTGTAATTCATGTGGGTTACTACATATCTTTTAATCCTGTTAAGAAGAGAATAGTGATTATTTTGTTAAGAAACTCACTGGAAAAATTATCTAAATTTTGCTCTGAATCATTAAACAAAGCTCATAATTGAATTATGTAACACTGTGAAAAAAAATTCTGTTCTTATTCCCGTCGGTCAGCAATGAATATCAGTTTCAAATGCATTTAACTTTAACAAGCATGAAAAACAATGTTATTTTTGTCAGTATTTCATACTTTCACCCATGTCACTGCTGAATTAATTTAAAACTTTGGGATTGGATTGATTCTAAAAAATATATTGTCACCCTGTTGTAATTCTTCCGAGTAAAAGGAAACATCTGTCAACTCACCTTTATGACAGTGACTATTCACCTGCTGGTAGATGTAGTCCATGTCTTAATGCATTTGAAAACTCTCAGATGTATTGTACTTTTCTTTTGAATATATAAACTTTATTGGTTTTGAATATAGAGACTGATTTATTGTTGCTGTCTCAAAACCCCACTCCCCACGCTGTTCCCTAAAGAGATTTGTTGTTTTACTGAAAAACCTGCCTACCTCTTCACCAAGAATGCAAAGTCAAGACACTTGTGAAAAATTTCAAGGGAGTGGTGAAAATCTGAAGTGCAGTGGTCAGTGTGTCTCTTGAGAAGATCTAAGCAGTCTTGCAGGAAGAACATTTATCTACTTACCTAGGAACAAACAACGAATCAAACCCTGTTTTTAACTTTACTCTTCTCGTAACAATATTGCAGCACCAAATTGCTGAGCAGACCATGATGGCTGGTACTTTAAATACTCATTTTAAACGTTATGAAAGTTGTAGGATTTTCTTTTTATCCATTTTTTAAAGCTGAAAATGTTTCTGGAACTGCAATTACCTTGTTAAGTAAAAGGGAATTTCAAACCCAGTGTTAGAACTATAGTTATTGCATAGCCATATGTCTTCAGAAATATTATATTAGGCATATGAAAGCAAAACAGTGTTCAACTAACAAAAAAATGTAAAAAACAATTTCACATACCCCCTATCTTAGTGCTTTGAAAAAGCAGTCTCGTAAAGCTGAAAACAATTAAGAGCTAAATCATGTGGGAGAAAGCTTTTAAACAGAAAAATGTGAATGGTAATTGGGAGCTGCTTAGGAATATTTTACCAAATGCTCCAAAAGCCACCATTAAAAGAGAAGAGCATACTGGTTTAAAAAAAATAATACCACCCAAACAAAACAAAATAAAATAAAATGAAACCCTGGCTCAAAGGGAAAGTGGAAACAGATATGAAAGAAAGAAAGAAAGAAACAAACAAACAAAAAAACCAAACTGGAAAAATAAAAATTTATATAAAAATGAAAGAAAGGGGAGTTTGATAGTGCTACAAGTCAAAACCGTGGAATCACAGAATGATTTGGGTTGGAAGGGACATTAAAGAAGAATCATTCAGCACTTGTTGAGGGAAAAAAACCCAACAACATACACAAAGACCACATGGAGAGTGTAAGAGGGAAGTTTTAAAATATACTAAGACATCTTTCAATTATATTGTTCCATTGCTAAAACAAAAGTGTCTATAATGACACAAAGAGGCAGAACTGCTCTTTAGGTAACATGTCCTTCAGTATTTAAGAAGGACATCAAACACATACCATTCAATATTTTAAAATAAGTTAGCTTGATAATCCTCCCTGTAAGCATTTATTCTAATCTAGAGCTGGGAAAAATTAATCACATGCCAATACCTTAGGAGAACAAGAGGTGGAGCCCAGTAGCCAGAGAATTTGTGGGAAACTGCTAAAGAATTTCTACATGAAAAATAAAAGGGAGGTCCTAGTATCAGCATTAATTGACACAGGTTTTCAGAAAAGTTTTTAGTATCTGTTTTTTAAAAAATTGAGATAACTGTACTTGAGAAAGACAATGGCATCAAAGTATTTTGTCATTTGTTGTTCTGTCCGAGACATGAAAGGGACAATTGGTGATGTAGCATAGACTGAAACCTCATCATGATACCTCAAATTTTAAGCATCTCAGGGAGCTGTCACTAAGAGAACAGGTGGGGTTTGGCCCTTACATTGGCAACACTCTCATTACTGATAGAAAAATGACATGAAAATTATTTCTGGTGAGTTTTTAGAGGACCCTGAGACTGAAGGAAACCATAAAAAGAAAAAAAAAGGTTTCAGAGTATTGATGTATTGATGCAGAAAGAAAAAAATTTTTTTTGGACAGGGGGAAGGTTATTCATCGACAAATGAAACATTACAACAGAGGAGCTAATATCTGTGCAAAAGTGGTGACAATCCTGTGAGCAGGCTCAGAGGATGGCTCTCCTGAGATTCAGGAGAATCTTTTCTGTCCAGCAAAAGAAATTCATTAGTATAGCTAGCAAGTATAGTTTGTCTATTACTGTCATTTAAGTCAATTTCTTTTTAATTAATTGTGGAAAGTTCTGCAGCCTGTGAGTCGCTCCAGCTAGATGGTCCCTTACAACCTATGAAGCTGCAAAGGAAGAAATGACCCTGCAAAGCAGGAAGCCCACAGGGGGAAGGAGAGAAAACTACCCAGGTTTGAAAATAGTGCCACAGATGTCACAACTTACAGAACAGTTGGAGAGTTTTACACTAATGTAATCCATTTCTGTAAAAATGACACATCTGTTTCCACTTTCTGTTTCTTATATTATCTTAGTAACATCACTGTAGACTCCATCTGGATCTGAAATTCTCTTTAATTTTTTAAAGCAGAGTTCCTGATAAAATCTGGCATTGTAATGATTTGAAGGCAAGCATAAGCTTGGAAAAAGGAGCATTTTTTGTTTCCTGCCCATGTAACCATGGTCATTCCCTCTCTGCAGCCACACATGGTAAAGATATATACAAATATGAATACATTTACCCTGCATGTATACTGTGCAGGAAAACCCAACATAATTAGACTGAGAAAATAGATCCTGGCTTTGTACTAAGAACGTTGTACTGTTCCTAAAAACAAATTAAATTTTGTATGAAATTGTTCTAAATGTTAGAAGGTATGATTTCTAACTTCTTAGCATTAATAATTGTGTGCTGTTCCTTCTTATTATTACTCATGTTTTAAAATCTCCCTAAGCTTTGTAGTCAATCCAGGCTGCTGGGGCTTGGTCTTGTCTTACTGCAGTTTAAAGGAATTTTGTCATTGACTTCAGTAAGAGCCAGCTCTACTTTTTCTTTTGCTTTGCAGCCTCTTTTAATATCCTTTACTGTATGCATTAGGCCAGAGGTAATACTTCCAATCCTGTTATGGAAAGACCCTTTTTAAATTTCAGCCTTTAACTATTTCTGTAGAAGTGTGAATAACTTCTTTGTGTGTGTGTGTGTTTTGATGATTAATACTGAGGGGAACTATTAAACTGTATCCCCAAGCTGTTTATCTATGCATTTAATGACAAAAAATATATTTGGGAGTCTAAAAATGTTCTTGGTTAATATGCAGTGATCCTTGGTATATCTTACTGCACTAGGAAGAATGAACTAAATGATTACTGGAAAACCTGTTTAGTCTCATATTATACTACCCCTAGAGGTACAAAGTCTCCTGGAGTCAATGAAGGGTTGGAGTGCAAGCATTCCTCCAGAGCCTTTGGTTTAGCAATAACAGTGACTTATTAATCTTCAGTTGCTAGACTAGGGTGGATATCTTTCCAGGAAAAAATGAACATTAATGTGTTGCTCAGGGAAACAATGGAAAAGAAAAGCAATTGCGGGGGAGCGGGGGAAGGTAAGCAAAAATCCACTGAAACCCCTCTAAACTATGAGGGAGCTAATTAGGAGAATCTTTTGGTAACTTAACAATCTCTCTGTGTCTTTTTCCTGGCTGACTAGTTGGGCACTTCAAGGTTTTTACTTAGCAGGAAAGGAAAGAATAGGCAACATCAATCATGTGACAAAATTTGAACACAGAGTAAAAGAGGGCAACTCCAAGGAGCACTGAAGACCACTTGTCATTCAGGTTTATAGCTTAGTTTAATTTAATTTTTTTATGGAGGAAAAGAAAGGAAATATTTTGAAGTGTCACATGTGGTTATAATGGAACTATCTCTGGACTTCTCTTTCTTCTTTTGTTTCCTTGCACTCCTGTTTCCTGCCTCAGGTTTGGGAAGGAAATGTTCTGCAGTCCCAACACAATGATCTAGTCCTTCACAGGGTGCGGGAAATGTCTGAGAACTTTTTAATGGTGGTGGCTTGACAATATCCTTTCTCTCCTTATGAGAGTAGGCACAACATAACTCATCCTTATGTCTTCACTCCTGCATTTTCCCAGTGACTTATCTATGTGAAGCAATACTCAAACGGAATTTTGTCTGGTAAGAGCTAAGCAGCATCTTGAAGCCGTGGTCATTCTTGAACTTTTCCGTCAAAGACAGAGAGGGTTTTGAAGTGTTTTTCCTGTGCCCAGACCAAACAAATAATTAGTGAATAATGACACCATCAATCCACCCTGTCCATTTAGAACTGGCAGTTTTGCTCTCTCCCTCCCTCTTTCTTAGGTATTTACTTGTCTAATCTGAATACCTATCTATCAATCTAACCTAGATAGATTGATAAATTTATAGATAGATAGATTGATAGATAACTAAGAAAATGAAGGAGCTTTTAAACTATACTACCTTTTAAAACATCCCAGGTGTTATAGTTCATAGGGCTATTTAACCCTTTAAAAATCTGTCTTTCAGCAAAGACTAAGCACAGAAAATAAAGTTCCAAATACTTTTTAAAGACAAAAAGAAATCCAGAAGAAAGCCTTCAAAGAGTGGGAAGATTTCTGTTGACTTTAGAAGACACTAAATCAGCTCTCTGGCCACATCATGTCAGTCTTGGCTGTCAAGTGATACTGATAAATAGTCATAATAAAGATTGCCCAAGTGATCAAGACAAACTGGGCGTGTATGCGTAAAAATCCTGTGCAGATCTTAAAAATCTCAGTTGGAAAAAAAATGACGTACACTGCAGTTTACTTTTTTGTTAGCAATTCAAATCAGGCTTGGACTGAAAAGCTCTGAAAGTTGTCAATACTGAGTAAAGAAACTGAGTTTGCAGTAGTAAGTTAGTTGTGGGTCTGGACCTATGGCAAAACCTGCTCTCATAGCTAGCACAGTTTTCAGAAAAGGCATCTGCCTCTGTTCTCCAGTAGAGAATAGGCATTGTCATTTTAACTCAAAAGGAGTTAGCTCAAGGATTGCCACTTTAACTCCCTTTTGGCCAGATATGGAACATCAAGTAATGTCAGAGCTGGAGCAAATAGAGTCTGGCTGAGTGCTCTGAACTCTATTTGCTATAATACATCTATTACCATATTCTTGAAAGGTGCTGTAAGCTCAAATGGCAGTATAACTTAGGTTTACAGCTTATGGTAAGACCTTTTTGAACCTTTCCAGGAGGTACATGGAAAATTAAAGTGAAGATAAATTAGTATGAACTGAATATACCTTACATTGCTACTTTGTGCTGTTCAAGCAGTGAAAAGTGTACTCACAGCAAGTGGGAATCTGTTGTCTTTCATCAGGGCTTAGGAGTACGAATTTTCTGTAAAGCTCCTCGTAATTGCCTCTTTTTGAATGCAAGAAGTCCTTAAGAAATTGATCAAATTTGCTGGAGGCCAGTTCTGATCTGTAATGAAACAGTCTGAAAAAACTTATTTACGGTTTAAGCAAAATTGTCCTCTGTAAGGAAAGTGCCTTATTACTTTTTGTACTGCCATGTGTTGAATTGACTTGTGCATTATATTAAACTATCTGCTTGCCTTTATTTTTTTTTTCACTGTGGAAATGGAACTGACAACTTCATGTAAGATTTTTCCATTTGCAGAAAGGACAAAGAAATGATCTATAAATTTTAAGTTTACTTTTGATTTAATTAACACCTTTTTATATTAAAAATAATTTCCAAATGAAAATACTTTCTTCTCAAAATGCCAAAAATATTTTCCTATTGGAAAGGTGTCATCAGGCTAAAAACATGCTTGCAAAAGCCTTGAGTTTCCCAGAAACTAGATTCCTTCATACAACTTCTGCAGCTTGTCAAAAAAATTAATCCAATGTTAGCCTTAATTTGCACTGATGTGAGTATGAGAGGAGAGCTGGACCACATGTTCACATTTGCTCATTCTAAGCCCTTCTATGAAATGTCCAATTTCAGTAGAATTGTATCAGATTTGAGATATCCACAGACACACTCTGAGATCAGCAAGCTAGAAACATTTTGAAAGGTGCTGATACATGTGAGAGTGTGTGCACGCATGTGCTCCTTTGGAGGTTTCCTTTGAGGTTACAGATTGTGATTTCAACTAGTTTTACATGAGCCATTTAATTTTAATGAAAGCTTTGATCATTTATAGCAGAAAACAGCTTTAATTAATCAAATTTAGAATGCAGAGGATGACTTAACAGTGAAATGTGTGCTTATGTTCATACCCCTGCTTCAGTTCAGTCTGCTGTTTCTCCTCTCTTTTCCTCTCAACCCAAGAACATCATGTTCTGTTCTAAAGACTGAAGTTGTTAAGGCATAAAGAAGTGTCTTTCAGTAGATATTGAACTCACGAGTTCACTGCTTTTGTTACTTAGTTTTACTTTGGAAATTATCAGAAGTCATCAGTTATGGAAATGATCAAAAGCAAGAGCTGTGTCATTACAGAGAAAGATATCTTGTCTAAAATGAATGAGAATGGCCATTCAAAGATTGCCTTAGGAACATTCAGCTCTGAAGGGCCAGAAAACCATGATACAATTTCATAGACATTGCAAAATGGGTTTTTGCTAAAGTAATAATTACAATAGTAATAAATAGGTCCTCTTAAAATTAAGAATTTTTGTGATAATGAATCTCTTGCTGGTTGAAACATATTAGACAATAGTAGCAGAGTCAAATACAGAAAGATAGAAAAAAAAGAAAGACCTGGTCTCATTCTCTGGTCTGCTGTTGGACCACTGGAAAATCTCAGCTCCAGTAAAATCAATGCAATTTCATAGTAAACTCGGTTGATCCTTTTTTGTTTTTTGTCTTTTCCCTTTCCCCTCCCCCCCAATACAAGACGCATGATGAACTGAAAGCTGTGTCTGCATATGCATTCAGTGAAGAAATAATGACAGTAGGAAATCCCCTGATGTTTTGAGTCAAGTCATAATTTGAGTGGAAGAAAAATTATTCAGAAATTAAAGAAAAAACACCCATAACTGTAAGGTTTGCTAGATAAGGAAATGCAGATTTACATGGACTTCTTATAATTAACTAGGTCCACATATTCCTAAATATATAAACATCACCAGTGTTTTCAAAGAAATCCCTGAGTATCACTGTATGTGTTGATGCTGGAGTTTCAGCCATAATTCTTGTATTCTTCTGCCTGTATATTTGCAAGCCAGAACACTAACACTGTTTTTGTAACATTTCTGTGTGCTTGGCTATGTTTTGTACAGCATGTAGTCAAACAGCCAGGTCAGAATACAAGAAGATAAACCTTTCTTCCTTTTTGTTTCATGTATGGCATGTGTCAGCAGAAGGGGCACAATATGAGTCTTGCCAAGTTGTTTTGTCATGTTTGCTCCAAAAAAGTACTGCTTCTCCTGTAGTCATCGGAAGGTTTGAGCTTATTACTGTGTGACAGGGGTAGAAGACACTATTGCATATGATCTTTTTCTCCACAGTAGTCTTTCTGAACTCTTCAGAATGTTTTCTTAGGAGCCTGCTGCTAACTCAGAGGAAGCCAGGCAGCCAACCAAGAGCTGATTCAGTGTCCTTGTGCAACCAAGCGCTGTTTGTTTTACTTGTACTACTACAGTACACCAAAATAAGCTCTGGAAAAGAAAAGGAACAGCAAGGAAGCTCACCAGCTCTGAACATGATATTCTTGTCTGGCTAAATTTTTTTAGCCTTCGTTCTTAAGTAACTTCAAAAAGCTTGTAAAGGTGATGGACAGGAAAGACTTTCATTGGAGATTTATCATGGGGTTAAGCTATATACCTTCACACAGGTGTTTTTGGTTGTAATGGAGAGCTTGTGTCATGCCGTAGCTGCTTGAGTATTCTCAGCAGTGGATTTGCTGTGATCTCACAACTCCTGACCAGAAGTCATCTCTCTGATGTGACCCCAGGGGGAGTGATAGGATCAGTCCTTCCAAGAATCGTTGCTAGTAAATACTTTCCAAGGTAAGCACATCTCCTTTCTGACTTTTATCAGGATGTTGATCTCACAACCCATTCACTAGTGAAGCAGAGGAAAACCAGCTGCTGTAAGATTGCTTCTGAAACAAGTCCCCTCTTATGTCCACTCTTTGCACTTTGTTCAGTCCAAGACTGCATTAGACTGTGGACCAAACTGGAGAGCTTTCAGCCAGAAGAAATCCAGCTGGCTCCTCACATGCTTATACCACTTCTAACCCATTGGGCCAGACTAGAACTAATCTGCTGTAAAATCCTCTCTAATGAGCAAAGTGGAGAAGCCAGGTCCTCAAGAAGAATGTTGCCTTTGTAAAGATATGCTCCTATTGCAGTCCACCACTTGCTAAGGTAGACACAGGCAGGATCTGTTTCTTGTTGTGAACATCAGCATTTGCTATAAACTGGTCACCGAGAAGCTTTGTGTGGTCATATCTTCTATGCACAGCTCTCCTCCAGAGCTTGACCCTACCATGTCCAGTATCTAAGCATGGATGTTTCCCTCCTTAGCTGCTTCTCATGATTGAAAGAGAAGGCTGTGGCTTCCTTCCTGCAGGACAGCAGACTGACCAGCTACCACACCTCTTTGCTGATGGATTGAAGTGTTTTTGGGCCTGAAGTTGCATTCCCTTCAGCTGCTACTGATGTATACAATTTTTACTAGGCAAGAATAATGGGGTTTAAGGGAAGAAAGAATAAAAGTAAATTTTCAGAGGAAATCCTGCTATTAGTTCCCACTATTTCCTTCTATTGTTGAATATTGCAGATGCTGAAGTAAGTTTCTACTGAGATGGGAATCCCACATTAACTGTTGTCATCCGAATTTGGTCATGGCCAGCAGTTAAATCATTCTTCCTTCTTGTTTGAACAGCTGGAGCCTCCAGTGGTATTTCAGACATTTTTCTTAGTAAGCATGCATAATGCTTCCCACAGGTCATTGTCCTCTGAAATGGGCCAAAAGGTTTGCAACAGAAATGTTGAACCTTCCACAAACTCTTTGGCAGCTTCTATGAAATTGCATAGAGAAGGATGCTTGCCAAAACAGTTTGGAAGTGCTATATTTCTTTCTGTTTTCTTTTTTTTTTTCCCCTTCCTCTTCCCTATATTTTTAGTTTAATCTATGTGCAACATAATTGAATTCCTCAATGATACTGTTGATTTTATCCCTAATGAATTGTCTAGGAAATTTCTGAGAATCCCTTCCAATCCTAAAATGCTTCTCAAAGCATTATCCCTTGAAGATGTAAATTCAGTGTATGAGGCAATCTGTTTTTACATGTGGTGCTTAAAAGAGGGTTTAGAAACATCATTGTGAATCAGTTCTAACTGGGTGATGTCTGTAAGGGGAGTGCATGGGCCTCCTGCACTGACCAGACATGACATTATCCTTGCAGCTTGACTGTGCTTTCTTCAACATGTATACCTTTTACTTGGGAGTGTGGGTTACCAGTGTTTGCTCTGGTCTGCAGTTCTGCTCACAAAAGGCACAAAAATGATCCCAAATCACAAAAAGAAACAATCCAAGCAATAGGGTTAGCTATTAGTGTTTGCTAATACTTGTTAGCTATCAGCACTTATTGATACACTGAAGATGCAATGAGAGGAGGAATAGAAAGACAAGCAGCAATCTAACCTATAAAGTAATATAACAGGCAATGTATTTAATAACTGTTCTATTTAAGAGAGGGTAAGAATCTAAAAGCTCTCTGAACATGGCCTGTAGATGTTTTCTTCAGAGAACAGTCTCCTAGTTGTGTGAAATCTACCAATTCTGTTTCCCACCATTCCCTCCCCTACAGCAATCAGCAGCATGATGACTGCAGGAAGCCCAGTTGTGGGAGGGCATGCTGTCACATGAGCTGAAATTACTCAAGACATTGGCATTGCTAGAAAGGCTGTCTTTAGAAGCTTCCTGTCACTCCCTCTGTCCCACCACCTTGTATTCTCCATGTTGGTGATTACCATACTCTCAGGTTGCACTTTTGTGACAAATTAAACCAAGCTGAACCAGCACAGTCTTGGTCTCATCTTAATACTTTGCTCTGGCTCTCCCCCACCTCTCTTGCACTACTTAGGGCACTGAGAGTGCCAGGCTATGGAGAGTGGTGTTAGTTCCTTTGAATCAGCTCTGAACCACTGGGAACCATCAGTGCCAGCGGCAGAGGGGTGGAGGTCACAAGAGAAAGACAGGGAGTATGGTGGCAATATTGGTTTAGATTAGTTTAAGCTGTTGAGAAACTTCAACCTCATTGCACAAGAATAAAACCAAACCCAATCAACCAAGAAAAACCCAAAGCAAAAAAAAACCCAACCCTTCTTGTAAAAATGTAGTATTGGTGCGGCTGAAGGGTCAGTGAACTACCACAGAGTATTTGTTTCTTTGAGGTCACTATGGTTCTCATTCACCCCATAAATTTCATCCCATAAATGGCCTCCAGAACTAAGAAGATCATAAAAAAGAAAGTTATAAGGCCTTTTTTAAACTGAAAGTGGTAAATTCTGATTTGGATTGAAGGCGTTTAATTAGAATATTCAATTCAAATAGCCAGTTCAGAATTACTGAACATATGTGTTGATACTCTGCACCTCAGTTGAGTCAAAAAAACTTGTTGTGCCTTTCAGAAAAGATAGTTAACTCTCCTAAATGTGTTTGCCAGGAATATTGGAATAAAAATCATCCCAACAGAGTGTTTTGAACACATTAAAACCAGTCTGTTAGTGACAACACACTTACTTAACTCATGATACAGTAATGGGCTCTTTGATGTTGTTCTAATTGAACTAGATTTCTGCATTTCATTTTAATGTCTTCAATTATGTTTCTGTGTCTCCTCAAAATAAAATCACATGTTTTCTCTATTTTTAGATGTAACACCACCTACTTTGAAGCATTTTTGGATAAAATATTTAAAATTTTGACAGAACTTTAGGTAGTAGATCATGCTGTTTATTTATTTATGTGAAGGATGGCAAAACTCTTCCTTATGAAGTACAGAGATAATCTGAGGAGCTGAACAAATGTTTGCTTCATCTTTATTTTTGGACATCTCTATGTAAGGATAACATCCTGTGTTAAGAAGTTGTGCTTGTAGTTAAATAGATCTTTTAACATTGTACACTTCCAAGGACAGAGAATACAGCATGATAGTCCTTAGTAACATGCTGCATCTTGTTCTTTTGCTGTTTATGAAAGAGGGACATTAAGATGTAACACCTCGCTTGCTGGGTGCCTAATTATGAATTTTACTCTGGTTGTTCAAGAATCTGTGCATCTCTCCCAGTCTCATTTGTTCTGTTCCATTTGTACCCACATCATGTGATGTTTTGGTTTCCACTGGAATATCCAAGTGATTTTCCAGATGAAACTGCTGCATGGTACCTGTCCTTAAACTGTGTTGATTTGGATTGTCTGTACTCATTATTTCTTTAGTACAGCCATGCCTTTGTGTTCCTGTATCTAGATGTTAAAGCAGAGTTGACTGTCTTTTATAGAACAGGGTGGTCAAAATCACTCTACTCCCATTGGAGATAACAGCATCACTGTATAATAGGTGTGGACATTAAAAATCAGATAATTTCATGCCTTGCACCTTTTTCTTTAGGAAAAATAATAGATTGTCAAGATGTTAGTAGCATCTTTAAAAGAAGTAGCACCATCTAAAATGAACTAAAGAGTGGTGTGGCTAGTTCACATGCTCTGCAAGACTGCCTTCAGAGCTCCAAAAGCCCCATGGTATTCATCACAGGGCACAGCTGTGTCCAAATCACTTCCCTTGTCTGCTCAGATGACTTCAAAGAAACTAATGAAATGCAAAAACCAGCCTTGTGGCACAGTGAACTGGAACTGATGCCTTCTACTGAGATTTATGGTTATATCTGGATAAAAAGAAGTCTTTCTGTTCTCTGTCCTAAATGAGAATTGCTACACTTACAGACAGGCTTATAAAGGGATGAGGGTGCTGGTTCTTGATTACTACTTTCTTGGGTTGGGGAAAAAAAGAATAAAGAAACCCGTAGTGGAGGTGAAGGAGAATGTGAGCATTTTAGTGTTTTGTATTACATACTTCTGTTTCTTGTCAAACACTCCTCATTCCTGTTCTATTCACAGAGCACTTTGCAGGGAAACAAACTGTAATGGTTAGCGTCTGAGAAATCCATAGGCAAAATAGATTTTAAATACCTTTTTGAGCCAAACCCCAAAACATACAATTTGTTATGCTAATTTGAGTTAATGCACTTTGACAACAAGATTCAGAGTTGCAACAATTTAAGTGGCATAAGTAACAGAGACTTGTTGTCACTGTTTCTGAACTTCTGCTGTTCCCAGCAAGAAAACAGAGCATTAGAGAAGGAAAGATTTTCCCCGCACCCATCCCAAGTTCACAGCTGGGAGAAAAAAATCCCCCAAAGATAACTCACAGTCTGTGCTTCAACTAAATATAGGGTAAAAATCACACTGTATAAGCTAAACTAGCAAAGACTCAGGACAAGAGTTTAGCATGTTGTTGGCTAGATTCTAATCCAAGGAAGATATCTTGCAGGTGTCAGGTGTTGGTAGCTGTGCTCTCCCCAGTTCTGTGGAGGTAGTTCGTCAGATGACAAAGAAGGCATCTTTCTGGAGAATTGTGCTATGGAAAGACATGCCTGTCCAGAAGCAAGGGAGAGACACTGCTTTACTTTATCTTCCTTTATTATTGCAATGCTGAACAAGTTCATTATTTCTTTAATGTGTATTTTCTATGGCAAAGTGCAGCATCTCTAGAGGTAATGAGGAGGTGCCAGCTACTACAATAGTCCTCAAGTGCCTGGGAATGATCTTTATTCTATTTCACATAAAATTATTTTAATTCCTAATATTTGTATTATTATAGTTATGAATTATTAATAGTATGAATTCAAAGTTGCTTCCAACCTAAAAAACAGAGGAGCATTCAAAATTTACTTACAGAAAGTTATCTTAAGGCACAGTAAAACATACTTAATTTCCTTTTATATTGTTGGATTTTGCTTTTAAATTGAACTGCTGGCAGTTCTTGAGAGTTACTCTGGGAATTTTTTTATTTGAAGCAACCAAGACAAGATGGTAGAACTCGGCCTCACAATGCTGAGCCAAAACTGTGCCATCGAAGCTGCATGAGCTTTTCCAAATTTAATTTTTTAATGGACTTGAGAATAGGCAGAGGAGAATGTAGTCCCCGAAGTTCAGCAAGACAGGTAATTGCCCTAACCAAAATTCCTTATGCTGTTTGTGAAATCAGAGCTTAGGATGTTGTTCTCTAATTTGCCAGAAGTGTCAGTAATGATCTTTGTTTCATAAGTAAACTCTCTTTGATTTGAGTGAACTGAAATCTGAAAAAAAAAATAATAAATGTGTTTCAAATAGAAGGAGATTGCTGCGTATCA
The DNA here is from genome assembly GCA_013396655.1 of Campylorhamphus procurvoides. Taxonomy (NCBI): domain Eukaryota; kingdom Metazoa; phylum Chordata; class Aves; order Passeriformes; family Dendrocolaptidae; genus Campylorhamphus; species Campylorhamphus procurvoides. Next base: position 485,171 of record WBMV01004910.1, on the reverse strand, counting down.
GTGCATATGGGCATGTAGCTGTGTATGAGTATATGCCTGCCCGTGCTATGAAATGGAGAAGTGTTTGGAAACAAACTTTTTATGATGCTTAAATATTAATGTAAATTGAGGCTGGCTGTATTTTCTATCTACAGGTATAATGCAGATTACAAGGGGAAAAATACACAAAAGCAGTCTATTTTCCATGATACTTTGACCCGGGGACCTCTGTTGCCTGCTCCAGCTTTCAGTAATGCTGGCTAAACCTCATTGCTAATTCTCATGCATTAACTTGAATGAGGGTGTCAAAATCTCACCCCTAAAGACTAACAGATAAAAATCCTAGACTGAAGTTCTCAGATTTTTCATTGAACTTGTGCTGTAGTGACATTTTTCTAAAAAAAATGATTGTCAGAATACGTGTCTAGGAAAATGTATGCATACATATTTCACATCCTGAATATTGCTCTTCAAAGGATGGCATGCGTTTTACTCCAACGGGGGAGGAAACAAATTGATGAGGTTTAGATGTTTAGAAGACTAGCTGCCAAACCCTTTTTTTTTAATTAAACCACTAATAAAGGACCTATTTCTAGATTTTCTTTGTTTTGGTGGGGGTGCCCAGAAGGTAAAGTGGTGCCATTTTTGTTTGTTTGGTTGCTGGTTGGTTTTTTTTCAAAATAAAAAAAATCTTTCCTTGAAATTGCACAACCTGACAACTGCTACCTAAAGAAAATATAAAATAACACTTAACATTCAGTGACCTTTCTTAGCATCAAAACAGCTCTTGTTAACCTTAGTATGCAACTGTGTGAAAGATCCAGGCAGCTGGGGCAATGCACCTATTAAAAAATCACTGCTCCTCAATAAACAGGTATGTGAGTATCATGAATGCCCATGTCAAATTTAGGGGAAACCCTCCCCCCCCAAAACAAATGTACATTAAAATATGTTGTTGAAAAGTTTCATTTTTAACTAAAAATTGTAATTAGTTTAGTGTCTGAGTACTGAATATTAAGTCTATCTTTTCAACATAGGATTTTTCACATTTTATTGAGCAATTTTCTACTTTTTTACACATGGCCTAATACTGTATCCCTTGTTGCAGGGAGTGGCATCTAGCCATATAAATAGCTGGGATTAACTGCATGCCTAAATACTGAATTGGAACTACTTGCATAAGGAACTACCACTCAGTGGGAATAAAACAGAATTGGGTGTAGAATTATTTGTTTATTACTCATCAGGCAGAATTACTTGACCACACAAATGGAGCCCTGAGGCAGTATCTGAAAGCCAGAATTAAAAAAAAATAAAAAAAACCACTACAGATTACGCTCTTATAAGTGGTCTTTAGAGTGGATTTTTTCTTTAGTTTTGTTCTGGACAGTTTTTTTACAGATTATTAATGACAGGGTTAAGAAAAGAACATTTGAACTTAATTAGTGATGTAAGATAATACATATAATTACAGTATGATGAGAAGCTGAAATGTCTTGGTACATACAGTGGCTGTATTTATTCCCACAGTAATTAACCCACATATAAAAGGACTTTTCAGACCAAAATTCTTGAAGTTAGTGGCAATTTTGGATAGCTTTCTAAAACTAAGAGAACCTCACTGGCGCCATCCGACTTCCTCTGAAGTCAATGGAAATTTTGCCTGCAACTTCAGTGGAAGTAAACAACAAGATAGTTTGGAAAACAAAATGGAAAAGTTGCCATTAGTGAGTCATGAAATCTGGAGTCAGCTCAGAGAGAGTCTCCATGTCCTTCAATTTCCATGTAAGTGCACAAAGCAGAACATTTAACTTCTTTCTTTGCTAGGAATGCTAAGACAGAGAGCAATGCTGTAGTATGTCCTCATATGTGAACCATTAAGCAAAGACCCACATTGTTCTACCCAGAGCTCTGACTCTGCATTCCAGCCTTTTTGACCCTTATGTATCTCATATATGGCCAGAGATGTGGGTACTCAAAGCCTAGAATTGTGCAGATGTCTGTTAAAACTAATTTATATTTGCCTAAATTAATTTTTCTTGTATTAAAAGAGCTAGAAAAGTATTTGTAAAAGTTTCCTTAACTAGTTTGTCAGTAACCTGAATAAAGAAAAACCATGGTCTGTAAATTTTTGAGAGTATTCCTTGGACTAAGCATACAAACAGAATATGGGATTAACGCGATTAACAGCAACATAATATTTCAGAGCAAAGGGACTTTTCTTTGCAAGGTATAATGAGAAAACGTTTTCCCACACAAGATTCCTTGTTATGTAAAGGGTGAAAAATGCTCACATCAGGAGAGAGGACAGGAGAAAACATGACTGGCAGGGAGTTAAATCCCCTGTGAGAGTACTATGGGAAAGACCCCTTCAATAAGGGCACAATTGTGTAAATAAGGATTTCATCAACTAGTCTGCCATGGTTTCTCAGAATACAACAGTGGTTCAGTTTGAATGTATTGTGTATATATCTGAGTTCTGCACACTGGATGTCAAGGCTCTCTCTTCAGACAAAGTCTTATTGTTTATTAAAATGTTTCACTAGTCCTTGTTGTGGGAGCAACAAACCTCTCATCCCCACCAAAGCCAGATTCCTCTCGGAGCACAGTTTGGAATGCACGTCCTTGTGAATTTAAAGTACAGAATAGACTCTCTGTGGTCTGTGCTAAAAATCCATCTGAATGCAATATCTTTCCCCTAAGCTTAAATGGGCCATGGTGTTTTGTGTCAAAGTAAAAGCATACACTGACCCTGACACTCTGCTCTGGCTAAGTCATTTTCTGTCTAAAAGTCAAAGGGAATTTAGAAAGAATATTTTTGTCTACTGCTTAGTCTACCTGTTTTTTTGCCTGTAGTATAGGTATTCACAGCCTTATTCAGGGCTCTGCTAAATTTTGCTTTGCTGTGTCTTCTCCAGAAGACACTGAAGCAGAGGAATCCCTTCCCCTTACTTTGGATCTACCATAAGCATGATCTATACAGGGCCAGTCAAGTGGACAACACAGAGGTATTGTGCTCCTTATTTTTCTGGGATCTTTTTCCTCTGCAACACCAGAAATGCTAAAGAAACTGCAGTAGAGCAGATTTAACCCTCACATTTTCTAAGTTTTAACTTTTTAAATAAAAACGTGAAACATTTGTTTTCCAGTAAGGATGTAATTTCTTCATAAGTTTCCTATAATGACTTAGCAATTACTCTCAAGACTATTGTCATTGCTTTGGTTGCCTGTAATCTGTTTTTGTGTTTCTACTTACAGTGGTTAGATATATTAACTCATGAATATTAGACCTGAAATCTTGTCTCCATTGGTAAATGAAGTTATTTATGGATAAAATTATTCTCAGGGAATCAGCCACTACAGAGTGGCTAAGATGTCTTTTACTTATTGTTTCTACACAATACTACAAGTTTGTATTGAATCACAGCCCACTGATTCCCTTACTATCTACCAAGAGAACTACAATTACCACTGCAGCCCATGGGTTAAACATTAAGGTTAAACTCCTTATTGCTGGAGAAGTGAGATATATAATTTCTTGAGTAAATGATATTGTAATTTTAAAGGTTACAAACATTGTCATGGTATTTAAAATAGCTTATTTTACCTAAGAAAACTATTTTGATTCTCAATTTCTAAAGCCTTCTGATCCAAAACAATTCTGTAGGTGGCTTGGGCTGTACCATATTATCCTATAATTTCCTAGTGATTAGGACCTTTACTCAAGAAAGTAAAACTTCCATTTTCGTTTTTTGAGGAGGTGGGAAGGGAATGAGGTGGGAAAAGGACAAATAAAATCCTTCAGTGGCCCATACCATATGTTTTAGATCAAAGACTTAAACAAAAAGATATAAGACAGCAGGATAAGGAACTAAAAATGTAACAATAAGTAAATCTTGGATAAATATACAGAATAAAGGACTCTGCCCTTTCTTCCTCAAAAGTATATTTTAAACATAAATATAAACCAGGGTTTGTCTTCTGAAAAACCTCAAACCCCAATGCAAGCACATTCCAAAATAACTCCTGGAGAGAACAGCCCAACGTAAACAACAATGGCCCACAAAAAGCATTTTTGGACCATTAATGAACTTTCCATTTTTCTTCAAACTGACAGCTCAGGAGAGCTTCCAAGTGCATGGGTATGTGCAACATATCAGTCAGAGCAGGAATGCTGTCACGTATCCTATCAAAGAGAATGCATCAACCTCAGCTTCCCATAGTCATTGATGCGGCTGTATGGAAAATATCCATCAGTGAAAGCTTGCCACATCTCAGCACAGATTGCTGCCTCTCTGGCAGTGCTGTGTGACTTTCCTGCAGAGCAAATGTGCAGGGAACTGCTCACTAGTGTGGGAAAGCAACATGTGCTCCCTTGTGATGTGCCACAAGGCAAAAGGGAAGATTGACCATAGGTTGAGTTTGTTTGTTTGTTTGTTTTGTTCTTTGGGTGTTTGTTTTGTTTTGTTGTTGTTTTGGTTTGTTTTTTTAATCCTCCATATCTCAAAAGTAGAATCATTGTCTTATGTTGAGTTTTATGCCAGGAATTGTATGGGTTTTGATTGAAATTAATAGTTTTCACTAAAACCTTTTACCTGTGCCTTCCTGAAGGCTGTTCTTCTCATCTATTTTAATTGAAGTCTTAATCATCTGAGCATTAAACACTTGCTGCTTTGCTGAACTGTGATTTGTCTGGCTGTCTGTTTTTATATCCTTCTTTTAGTAATATCCCAGGACAAACATGAGCGTATATGTGTAGGAGTAAGTACCTGGGGAACCTGGATGCAGGAATGACACATTCTCCTGATCTCAGTGGGAAAATGGTGCATTTGCTTCTAGTAGTTTTCCTCTTGGAAGTGAACAAACTTCTTAGTGAAATGAGTGCGCTTCCTGCCCAATAAACCACAGCTAGACAACACTCCTCACCCCCTTGGCATGGAGGATGCTGAGGAAGCATATCTGAGGGGGGTTTGGCTTTGCTGTGGGCTTTTGAGGCAAACAGCACTGCTTCTGCCTTTGTTTGAGGGTCCAACCACTATTGTCACAGTTCGTCTTCCGCTCCATACCTGTTTTCCTCCTGACATTTGCCTGGCAAGGGGAAGGGGAGGAAGGGAGGGAAAAGAGATCTACATACCCAGAAATTTTTTAATAGATCACCACAGGTTTGTTTTCTACATTGTGTCCATGGAAACACAGACAAAATGAGAATCTGCTCAGCACAAAATAGCACAGGAATGTTATGCTTCTGTACAGTGTATACAAATCAATGCAGGGGCCTCTTTAAATTGGGTATCTTTACTTAAAGGAAAATTAAGGATCCATAAATGGACTGTTTCACAATCACTTAAATTCTCTCCTTCCAAAATCTTACACAATCTGCTTTTTTTTTTATTATTTTTTGTTAGGCATGTGATATTTGACAAACAAAGGGAGCTTTTGTTGAAACATGATTTAAAAGATTTTTGGTGATCATTTTCAAGCAAGTTCCTTGCATTTAGGAAGGCTTGAGAAAAAAACAATGAGAAATCATTATTTACTGAGGAATTTGTTAAATGAAATCCATTCAGGAAGTTTTCAGCCTAAAAGGAATTTTAGGTTATAACGGTGGCTTTCCAATCTGCTCATAACTTTAACAGATATGCTGAAAGAGTCATGTACATGCCCAAAACACACAGCATAAAATACTTTCATGCTTCCTCTTCTCTTTTCCATTTACCAATTCTGTCCTGATGACTGACACAGTTGCAACATCCCTGCTTTGCCCTGCCAGGTACCAGTCATCCCCCCTTCATGTCAGTGACTGTGCCCGTTCGAACAGAACTCCATGTGCTCCGCTGTAATTATTGATGACAGCTTTTCAAAGAGAAGGAGGGCCTGGAGGATGGGCTGGTCTGCAGTCTTTGACTCTTAAGTCTTTCGGCTTATTTACGTAGGACGTTTTTCTCCCACCTACTTATCTATCAGAAGGGTGAGTCATGCTCACATGCATGGCTGCAATGTTGTTTAGGTAAGTTATCTCATTAAGTTCCATATGGCAACATATATATAAGCATTTTCTGACTGTGGACACAGAATTGCAGGTCTTGACTGTGATATGCATATCCTTTTCAACATGTATCTGTATGTCAATCTAGGGTAAGACTCCTGTGTTCTTTAGAGCTTCCAGGTGTAACTACAAATATCACCAGACAGCAAAGAACATGGTTACCTCCTGGGCTGTCAAAATGCAAAAGAAAGAGAAGAACTCACTGCTCTACCAGCTCAGGGTTAATCTCATATTTCTGGGAAGTAAAAATGGCTAAAAATGCACCAGCTAAGGCCATATGGCCATATGGTTCTAACACATGTGTTACTTCTCCATCTAGCTGCCAAAAACAATGTCTGTGTCTGTCTAAGAGGTGTTGAGTAGTTTCTTCAAAGTCTGAAGCCTCCTGGTGAAATCCTGAGGGTAATAGTGCTGCCAGGTCTCAAGATAATACAGAATCAAGTCATGACAGCTGGAGTCTTCTTCTTCCAAAGTCACTGGGACAGCTTATCGTGATTCAGGAAGTAGAGTAAACTGCAAATTTGCCATCTCTCTCTAGACCAGAGAATTTTACCCTGGTGACATTATGTCAGGTACACAAAACCTTTAACTCAGCACAGTGAGTGCACTGTTTTTGCATTCTGATTTGAAACTTGGGGTTGCTAAGGTTTTGTGTGTTGTACAGAGCTGTGGGAAGGGAGTTAAAGAACATTGCAAATATTTACTCTAGGCTTTACCAGGAATTATCTTTGTATTAGTCCCTCCTTTCTGAGTAGCAACAGATTAGAAAGGGCCTGGAGTTGCATTCTGCCACTGCAAAAAACGTAGAGCATGGGTATTTCAGCTGTATATATTTTATACATATACAGGCTAGGATACAGGTGGTGAAACCAGATAGAAGCAATCCTTATTTTACTCAGGAATATTACGCTGTATTGCTGTGCCTGCCTTACAGCGAGTCTTTCTGTTTCAAGAGCTAAATTCCTATTACAGACATGAAAGCAGAAAGTAAACTACCCTGCATACATTGGCTTTCCTAAAAGTCTGGCATTCCAAACGGCAATCAGTGCACCATTTCTTTAAGGACTGGAATGAACCCCCTACACTAGAAAAAAAAAAAAAAAAAGACCTGTAAAATTTTGTAGTATGTTTAATAACAGCATTATATCATACCAGCATCAGTAGTTTGTGTTCAAAACCATTTTGCTTTATATTTTATACTTCAGATTTAAGAAGTTGAATTAGTTTTGACCAGAAGTTATCTAGACTCTTTTTGCCTTAAGGAAAGGGAAAAAAACTTTCCAAGACAACTTTATGTGGGTAAAGCAGAGAAGAGTTCTTTTACTTATAGGGTTTTGGGGTACAGAATATAAAGGAGTATAAAAGAGTATATAAAGTATAAAAAGTATAAAAGAGTACAACACGTGTTGATAAGTAACAGATAGAAAAGACCGGTGCTAGGATGAACTCATGGCCTCAGGAATACCATGTGAGCTCTTCTCTAAGCACCACCGCTTCAAAACATGCAGAGTAAATTAATCCGAAAGGCGTCCCTTTCATGTCATTCCCGGCTGTTTCCAGCCAAACCCTTTGAGCCACTCTGCCATGTCTTACCGAAGCAAACAAGGGACAACAACCAGTCCCTCCCAGGTGAAAAAACCCTTTCACCCACAGGCTGGGAACATGACTCTTGCAACATCTGGGCCCAAGTCATTTCACCTCCCAACCCACAATAAACCAGGGAGAAACTCCCTTTTGCAGCTGCATCCCTGCAGCTCAGCTACCCCCAGCTCTTGCTGGTACCCAGTTCCCATTACCGGTCTTGTCTTCCTTCAAGCAGGACTTGAGGTTCAGTCCGGTCCGGGAGAACAAGGGAAGGGAAACATCTTCTCCCCCCACCTCAGGAGAGCAAGAGAGGGAAACCCCCCCTCTGCAAGCAGAGCTCCTCTGAGCTCTTCCACCCCCCACCCCTTTCGTGGGGGAACACCGGGCACCACACCAGGCTGGTCAGCAGAGAGTGTGTGTGTGTGTGTGTGTGTGTGTGTGTGTGTGAGACAAAAATGTCAATAAAGTGTCGGAGAACTGGAGAAAGCAGGAAATAGCCTTGTCTATGTGGCAGCATACTAATTTTATAACTCTACTTAATTATCATATCTAAAGGTTCTATCCAATATAAGATATGTCCATGCCCAGAACTTCCCTTGGTTCCGCCTCATGGCACACCTCTCCTAGAATTGAGTTGGAGGTCTTAAGACCCCTTTGCCTTATTGGAGCTTCTCCAAGGTTGCTGGGCTTTGCTTTCTTGTTTTGACTAACATGTTATCTAGTTGCCTTAGCTCTGGTATATGTTTTCTTAGCACAGTGTTCCAGGTATTATCTGACCCTGAAGACAGCTAACACAGGGTTAGAGGTTGTTAGCTATGCTATATGTCAGAAACTACTAGAAGTATAACAGTCTACAAATTCATGAAAACCCCAAGGCATCACTCTGGAGAAATTAGTGGCAAAGTGAATGGTTTCTTGAGTGAGATGAAATTTTTGTTCATCATCTCTGAGAACACAACATCAGATCTCTATAATAGTGACTGATGAGGATGAGGAAGGGAACAAAATCTGGAAGGTAGATTATTTCTAAAATGTCTGTGCAAGAAATGGAATGGCAAAGAAGTTCTTCTTTGACGGCCCATCACACCACAAAGTCAGGCCCAGAGCACTCGTGGCTCCCCTCCTCTGCTGCCAAAGGCATGGGCATTGGAACAGGCCATGATCGCACCAGTCAATAACGCAATGTAGTTGTGCAGAAAAACCTGTTTCCCTTCTGACCCCACTGCTCTGGCACAACACAGTCCCAATGCCTGTATGTCTGCACCTTGCAAGCAAAAGTAGGCGCCATCCTCCCTTCTAAAAGACTCACACAGTTTTTCTCCAAGGAATGTTGTTACATAAGATGCACTGTCACTGTTTGTGACATTCAGAACCTTTAAACTAAGAATAGTCAGGGTAGCAGAGGTTTTGCCCTAGCCAAAGAGAATCAGTGTATTTTTCATGTCATCTGTCAGCTTAATTCTACCCTCTTCACCACAAAAATACATTAATTAAAGGACAGCTTGTCTATTTACTTTCTTTATAATTATTCTCAGCTATCAGTGACAGCAAACCCAAATTATTTTTTGCCTAATACAATTACAGCTGCTGCCTTGGGCATTAACATACAGACAGCTTGACTGTTCAGACGTGAAATGTCATGTCAGTTACTGAAAAATCTTATTATATATATTTAGAAAAATTATTTTTAAAAATAAGAGATCTGACAGAGTAATATTATTTGTAATTTTTGCTATGGTTTAAATTCTTAGAATCAGAGTTGATAGGATTTTGCTTTATGATACATAAAAATATTTCCAGTGATGCCTCTAATGAGATGAAAAAAATCTCTCAAAAACCTCTCAGGACTAGTGCCTTCTGTTTACAGGTCCAACAAATACCTCTATTTTATTTTGCTTTGCATGCTTGTATAGGAACCCCAAAGAAGGAACTTTATGTTGGTAATTAGGACGTGATCTGTCCAACAAGTAGGTGAAGAGTACAGGATTCTACAGCAGCATTAACATGACTTGGTCTCTATTATATCTCATTATAATAATATAACCACATAATATAATCATAACCAGCTATAGGTCTGCATTAACTCGAAAGCTTTTTGTAAAAAAACCCAAAAAACGAAAACCACAAATTTTCAGTGCAGTAGAGAAATGAAAGCACAAGCTCACTTGATAGAAAGCAACGTTTTTGCTTTGTTAGTTATACATATCCATTGTTATCTTTAATGATTTATTTTTTTTAATATTCTGGTATTAGTTTCAGCTGTTTAGCAAGCATTTATCTGTTCCCAAACTTCAACCAAAGTTACAGGAAAATTAGTTCAAAGAACATTGGACAGCCTAGTATTTAATAGAAAAGTTGAAAGTACTTACTAGAAGACACAATTTGTCTGAGAAAAAAATTATTTTAATAAATATCTGTTTGCTTACCTACTCTTCAGTTCTGGATGAAAAAAATTGTGCTATTATGCTCAAGGAGAAAATTGCATAGGTTTGGTAAACCCATAAAGAAAGATTCAAAAATTATAGGAAAAAAAAAAAAAGTTTAATTCGAATATGGGGTTATTTTGTGAATGGGAAGTTCCAGTCTAAATTTAGCATTTTATTCAGAAGTATCCTGCTCTTCTATAAATGACTAAGACTGTGTACACACAGGCTTTCCTGAATGTGATGTTTATTTGCAGATGCCAAGATGTCTTTCAGGCAAATATCTAACTAATATTATATAAAATGGATTCAAAACTAACTCCTGCTGCCAAGGGCAACCAGCTGGCCCCTGTGTGTCCAGAAAGAGATTCAGACTCAAGAGGAGCTGATGGAAGGTGCATTCTCCCCAGACTGCAAAGGCTGTGAACATCTTAAAAGTTCCTCCAAGAGTGGTTTTGTTTAGAAATTAAAAGAGTTTAAGATTTGTGCTTTTGTTTTTGTTTGTTTTAATGTCCATGAGGCAGCTGAGCCCAGAGTGTTAGCACAGAGCGAAGGCCTTCTGTGAGAGCCAAATTAGGTTTAAGTGGTTTTAAGCACAAAAGCAAGAAGCTGTTTCTTGAGCGCTGACAATGCAAAGCAATGAAGGAAATCAGGTCACGGAGAGCAGAGATAAGGTTTTGATTTGGAGGACTCTGTATTCAAGGCAGAAAGAACGTATTTGGGCTTGAGAGCAGCTGAGCACCCAGAACTCCAGCTCCAAGAAACAGCAGAGCACCCCTTGGGGAGATCAGGCACATAAAGTGCCACACACCATGCTGCTGCGTTTTGTTTCAATAGTAGCAGAAGTCTAAAAATATATTTGTGAGTACTTTTATCATTGAAGCTTTCTGCAAACACAACTAATTATATCTCTATTTCTCGCATTCCAATGGAAAAAAAAAAAAGGTACCTAATTTTTAAGGCACAGAGATGCTGAGATTGGTTGTAAGTGGTAAAATGCTGAGATTGGTTGTAAGTGGTAACATACAAGTCAGAGAACATTTTGTTGAGAGCCTACTGAAAAAATGTCATTTGAAAACTTGTAAGAATTGCAGAGATGGCCAGACTTTGGAATTCATCTGCTTCTTTGAGAAAACTTTCTTGCCACTTTCAGAGCTCTAAATGTGAGGTGACATTTAACAAGACACAAAGTGCATTTTCAAAAATTTGGGATCTTTCTGCAATCTCTTCTCAGTATCATAGCACTTTGTCTGTCATGGCAAATATTTTTAATACAGACACTTTATGGATGCAAAGAGAGCCTTGGAGAGCAATTCCCCCATATCTTGGTTTTGGTGTCAGAAATAACCTGATCAGAATGTCACCCACTGAATCTCAATACTTCTTGGTGATGACCTCCTGAAAGAGCTCTTTTTTAATATCTGAACCTGTTACCATACACTCCAGAGAAATTAAAAATTTCTGACTAAAAATAGCTATTAAAATATAGAAATGCAGTGTTTTACAGTCACACATTTATTTTATATTTTAAATCATTCCTTCTGTGTCAAAGTAATTAATTTTATTTACTGGACTTGTGTTTGCATTTTATGCTCCCAATGTTTATTTAACATTGATCTTTATATTCTTAATAGTCATTATTATAATAGTAATCTTTAACATTTTATTTTTACCTTTCCTTTTTGCAGCTTTGCATGTTTTCAAAACTTTTTTACCTTTAAAAAAATGTAGGGAACTATCTTCTATTACACTGACAATCATATATTTTCATTTTTTTATGTTATATTGCATTTGGGACCATGCATTTGGGACAGTAAGCCGAAACAGGCTTGTTCCATTCTATCACAACTATTTTGAAAGTTCAGCTTTTCTCTGTCCTTCCTACAAATCTCTCACTATCTCGTCTTTTAAAATTGCACCTTTTACACACTTAGTGAGATGGAAGTGGTTTATGTCTGACTGATCTGCTTACAAATCCTTCAAAGCAACAGGAACTTGTTTCTCTTGCTACTCCATCATCTTCAGTTAGCTCTGTGCCTTCTACGATTATTCTTTCTCCCAGCTGCTATTCTGATATTCTCTCCATATCTAACATTAGCTTTACCCCCATTCCCAATTTATATAGTTTTCCTTGGGCTCCTGCATGCCATTTTCATTTTCTGCTATGTGCCATCCACTCACAGTCCCTCTGTCTGCAAAGGCAGGTTTAGTGAGCTTTGTGAGATCTATTTAATTACTACAAAAATATGCAGCCCAGCAGTAAATGTAATATGCATTCCAGAAGACCTACAAACAAGTTTTATTTGGCACTCACAGCAATGAGGTAAGAGGCTAAAATGAGTTTGTGGTCACATTACCAGACCACCAGCAGAGAGCTATGAGAAAGCTGGACCCATTTTAATTAGGAAAAATATAAAAAGCTTACATGAGAGCCACCATTCTGGTCTTCTATGAACGACAAGCTGTAATTATGTAAAGTATAACTACGAATTTTCTTATCTTTATTCTTGGCTTTTAATATCACCCTGTGAAACAAAAGCTGATTCTCTTGAGATTGTTCAAAGTATGCCGTTATTAAAAATATTTTTTTAAAAAAAAAATAACCTGCAAGAGATTGGACTTGACAAACAGCATGGTCTCCTTTAACTTCAAAATTGGTCCATGCCATTCTATAAATGTGTGCAGTATATGTTTTTAAGGCTGATTTCTATATAAGTAGAACTGTACATCTTAAAATGCTTACAGACCCCTTTGACGTCTGTAAGCAGGGAATTTAGATCTACATCATTATGTAGATCATTATGTCCTGAATTGGAGTGTTTCATATTTGATAGGATACTGATCTTATGATAGGATGGACTGTAATTTATGCTTATAGAAGGTGATCTCTTATGACGGAGGAGTCAAATGCAATTTTTTTAGCCACGTAGTCCAGTATTGCAGTGACAGGATCAAACTTTTGCTTTGGGGTCTTACTTAAAAGAGAATGATTTTGATAAAGAGAGTCCTCAAATAGCACATTCTCTGGTACTTGATTACATCAGCAAGGATATGGCTAGATAGAAATAGTTCACAGCCATGCTAGAAAGCTGAAATTATCACCAAACTAGTTGGTCTGCTTCTGTGGCATAATGCCATACCTTGCTCAGTCATTAGTGACCAGTTTGGGTGCCAGCAGAAATGTAGCTGAATAAACGTGATGCGGTGTCTGAAATAGTTAGCCTTGAGACTAATGTTTTCTAACAGTAGTGGATCTGTCTCTGCTTTCTTTGATGGTGTAACTATTTGCCCATCTGTTGTTTAGTGAAAGCATGGACCTATATTTTCTATGGTGTCTATTCCCCAGGCACCTCTACACTATAGTCTACAGGAAAATATAAATGAAAATCTGAAAAACTTTAGTAGAGTAGATTTAGCACCTAAAACAGGAGAGCTGTGAGATCTAGAGTAAAATTGGAGTGGAAAACTGGCTATTATAGACAGCAGAAAACTTTCCTGAAGAGAGATATATGGTGAAGGAAATGCCTGGCTTTGCTAATCTTTGCTGTCACTATTTGACAGCCTTTCTGTTGTACCTGTTTTCTAATTAGTGGCTGTGGTGCTACTGCACTGCCCGAATTTAATTCAATAATTCAGTGGACACTTATGCAAATGTGAGATAACCAAATTAATTTCCTTCTAACGCTTGCTGAATTTCAAGTCTCTACCATCTTCCAAGCAAATGCAATGAGCTTGTGATAATTCTATCAGTGTGTATAACTGCAGAGGAAGGAACAAACAATGACTGAAAGGAATAGGTCTTTCCTGTTGAGGCTGTTTTATTTTGATTAAACATTTGTGGTCTCATGAAAGCAACTGCTCCTCACGCTCACTGGCACAAAATTCAGAATTCATTCTCTCTTTCAAAAATCATCTGGGTAGTTCTACAAGATGGCAGAGGGATTGAGAAAACTGTGTGCGGAAGACTTCAAGGTATGCCTATGTGATCAGGCAGGAAGAATGGTGGCATGGATGAGTGATTCAGACCTTTGGCTGCTGAATAAAAGCCTGTTATTATCAAATCCGGTTTAAGATACACTCTTATTTTGTGTCTGAGTGCCGGGTAGCTAAGGACTTCCAAAGCACTAGCAGTACAGGTATCTGCCAGAAGTGTAGGGATGTGTCCCATGCTTCAGGAGCATGCTGGCTGCCCTGCACTGGCATTGAATGTGACAGAAATGCCAGCTATAGTACATGTGTGTAGGGTAAATCAGATTTCAATTCATGTATCTAACACTTCCTGGAAAAGCGCAGACCTCCTATGCAAACACATGAGATGCTGTCACAAGATATAGGAAACACTACTGTAATATGGTAGCAACAATTCAATAAAGCTCAATGCAAGCCCTGATGGGTGAATATTATTTAATTTAAAATTAAAACTGAAATAAAAATGATTTTACCCGTTTATACTTGCTCTATCACTCCCACACCAAGACATTGATACAGGAAGTCTGCTCAACATGCAGGCAACAAGAAGTGTATATCCAGGCAGTTTGTTTAGCATTCCTTGATGCTTTGGCATGAAGAATGTCAGCTGCTGAGTCCTCCTTACACCCCTTGTGTTGACCTTGGGTTGGCAGCCATCTCTTGCTTTAGGTCATCCTCTTTCTGAGCCTTGCTATCGCATTCCATCCCATTCTGTTTGTTCCATCCCATCCAATCCCATCCCAGCTCTGCTATCAGGACTTGCTCACTGTACTTGCTCTTCTATATCCTGAAAAGCTGTGAGTGCAAGGCTCCAGGTGACCTGCTTACTCTGGTACCATCAGCATGTGCTATTCATATCACATTTCTTTCATGGCTTTTCCTACTGGTGCTTTCACACCATGACATGGGTTGGATTTTTTAGACTAACTTGAGACGTTCATCAGTGTGACTGGGAACTTAATGAGGTCCCAGGTTCACAAAAGGAAAAAGGAGAATTTTTCCTAATGGCTTTTCTAAGAAAGTTGTTTGGGTTTTTTTGTCTTGCTCATGTAAATTCATTGCTATTTATGACTAAGATAAACTGCTAAAAGCTAAGGCACTTGTTTAAATTGATTTTCTTGAAGAAAATTGAAAAATCTGGTGTCTAAAGTAAAAAAAATGGAATCCTAAGGCTTACTGTTTAAAAATTGCATCCTTGCATCCTTGCAAAAATTGCATCATGGCTAATAATTAATTTCAATTTCTTATCCAGCAGAAAAGACCAGTAATCCTGAAAATGTGTGGTACTCCAATGGCTATCTCGTTCTTTAATGTTTTTCTCTACTTTGGCCCAAGGAATTGACATTTATTTTGAAAATAGATCTTGCTTTCTTGAGTTGTCCTTGGAAGACAAACCCTGGAAGAATTAGTGTTTGCATACTTAAAGTGTTTCTTAAATCTTTAATTGTTTCCTTACGCTTCTGACCCCATATGTGATCTGTGGTTTTATCTCCCTTATTTACATTAACCAGAGAACAGATTTTATGTTCTGAGTTCATTCATCTACGTAGCTCTGGACAAATTAATCTTGTATAGTTGCAGAGTGACCCTAGAACCATCATGGAAATTATTAATCTAAAATGCACTAGCCCTGATCTACTCATTTGAAGATTAGTGAGTAATCTCATCAAAGTCCAAAAGCTAAATGCTGATGTAAACATTACTTACAGGAATAAAATTTGCTGATTCTTTATCTTAATTTCTGAAGGTGGGATTTCCTCTTCCCTCCCCTTGTTTTTTTCTTTCTTGGTGTTAGAGCTCTGTTCTCAGCTGGCCCAAACTGAAATCCTTCTATAAATTCAGTTAGACTGATTCAGTGCAGCTGAGCCACTCCACCTCCCTTTATGTACAGACTTTGTGCTTGCTCTCCATGCTTCCAGCTGTGCGCTCCTTTGACATGGCCTTCTATGGCTCACTAAAAGCTATTTAACTTTTTGTGTTTTCCTCATGTAAAAATCTTTGTGGAGGAATTCCATTAACATAATGTAGAAAAATCTGAGACTTTCTGACTAGAGGAAACAACTTTGCATCAAGTTTCAAGCAGAGCAGTGTATATCAAACTTGTGTTCACCTTACAAACATGGGGTCTAGCAATGATCTTGTTTCTAGTTGACATGATTCCATGGTCAGTAACAGGAACTTTTACTTTTCTAGATTGTTTATAAGTATAAATTTGATAGATACAAATCAGACAAATTCCAGACTCTACTTGCCCTCCTGGAAAACTGTGGAATGTCCACTGTGTTGTGCAGTGAGGTTGTTTTGGAATGGCTTTACCTAAGGCTTACCCTGATGTTGTGAACATCAGCCACATTCCTGTATGGAGTCCAAAATATTTGTGACAAGGGAATTCATGAACGTTTTCAATACTTATGAAGACATTTTTGTTCAGTATATATATCTAGAATATTAAAATATATGTCTCTCTCTAAAATGTACTATAAAGATAAATGTTGCATATATATATATAATGTACTATAATATAAAGATACATATTGTTGTGTTTGTAAAATACTTCACTTTGAATTGCACATTCATACACAGTTTTGGGAGAGAAACTAGTGTTGGAGAATTTTCTGATAGATTTGATATTGTTGTAATTTATAGAATGCAGAACATGCACCTAAACTGGATGCCTTCTGTGTAATATTTCAGGAACAGTCAAGCTGAATAGTTTGTCACCGTGCCAACATTCTCATTTCTCGTAGTGTGCTGTAGGTAACAGTTGCTTATGGATTGTCTACACTCATAACTTCTCAGCTTTACACAACATAATTTCCTCTGTTTGTGGGCCAATTAACCCTTGATTGAAGAGACCTACAGACTAGTTTAATGGCCCACAAGAGATAGTTTACCATAACTAGAGGCAAAATGATAACTAATATTTTGTTCAGCAGCCTTTTTCTTTTTCAATCAATTTGAGAAATGATTAAAACCAGTAATTTCAATTCTGTAATTAAAATTAATTCTGTAATTTTAATCTCTGCAAAAAGGTTTGTTGTTATCAGTTCAAGATATCCAGGAGGATTCAGAAATATTTTCATAAAGCAATTATTGTATCTGGATTGGTTGGATTTTTTGTGATATTTTATAATTGTTGTTTACAACTAGCTTGATGGCTGTTAATTGTTCCCTAAAATCACCATGAAGGCTGAAAGTTTAGTGAATGTTAATAACAATTCTCTAAGTTTTCATGGTGCATTGCCAGTTTCCTAATTCTGTTGCTCTAAGGGCCATTACTGTTTTTCAGTTCTATTAAGTCTTTTGTCCAAATATTTTTTCATGATACACACAAGAGTGAATTTTCAAATGTGTGGTTCTTCCTTGCTGAAACTAGTTCTGTGAACAAGCCCAGAAAGAAGAGATCCCAATTAACTCTGCAGCTAAATTTTGTAATAAATCCTTTTGAAAATACTTTGAAAAAACCCTCACATACAGAGAAATGAAGATTGGTCAGGTAACAATTGATAGTCTAAAGAAATACCAGTGTGTTTTGTAAACTATTCAAGTCTTTGAATACAAAATTAGAAAATCTGCCTTTTGGTAATGTAAACATAATCAGCTGCCTTGACTTGTCAGAAATGCCTCACATCTATCTTCTTAAAGGCTAACTACATTCTCCCCCCAAAAAAAACAAGTCTAGAGAAACAGATAGACTTTAAAGTACTTTACAGAATAAACCTCCAGAACATTAGCAGCAGTCATATCTTGTTTAAAGAAGGTCAAAGACTTCTAGAATTGAAATATATCTTGTCTTGTATGGAGAGGAAATACCTTTATCCTTTTGCTATATAACTTTGGCCCTTCTAAGTTTAAAAAAGCACAACCACAAGACAGATGCTTGTCTCTGAATTGTATAACTCTTCTTTGTAGCTGTACATAGACAAGCTCAAACTTTTCACTCAAAGTGCTAGTTTCTTCTGTGGGAAACAACAAGCAAACTAGACACTAGAAATAAAATTGCCTTGTTGTGGCAGGCTTCAGAATAATTTAGCTATTTTCCAAAATTATATCCATAGTCCTTTACCCAGACTTTATCAAAGTCCCAACCCTTAAAAACACTACTAATCCATTATCTGCTGCAAAAGTGAGTAGGTGCAGTGAAATCACATGCCCGGTTACATCCTTGAACATCTGGTGACATGAGGCCTAATATCAATAAGTCAGAGAGGCATTTTCATGCCATTTAACTGAACTTATGTATTTAGATAAGGGGCTTTGTTTCATTTCACCTTGGGTGTCCAGAATTTAGAGAGACAGCCTAAACTACATTTCTAGGTGTCCTGCCTCTATAGTCACTGAAGAGTAACATGACTCTGCTCCTGGAACTAGTGATTTATAGTTTCTAGCTTGAAATTAAATCAATCCTTTGGTAGCTCTTCATTAATTGGGACAGTGACTTTAACTAAAAACTAACTTTTAAATATTGAAAATTGCATGAGATAAATTCACTTCTCCATGGTAAGCTCTGAAGGCAGAAGTTGCATAAGAATTGTTTTCTATGAAGCAAATATTAAGGGAATTGTGATTCCTGAGCACCACAGCTTAAATCCTTGCTCTCATGGCGTATTTCCATTTTTGTCCCTGCCCATGGCACTGCCTTAGGTAATGTTTTTAAACATCCACTTTCTGAAATTATAACATCATATGTAAAAATAAGTTGTGATAATCCGATTTAATGTCCTGTTCAATTAATCCTATACTGCTAATGTGACCTTTCACAAGACAGGGGTGTAGAAGGAGAATAAGGTTGCATAGCACCCCAGAAATTCAAAATTATCAGGTAAGAAAACCAGAAATTCTAAAAAAAAAAAAAATCTAAAAAACCCCCAGAATTCTAAACATTTACCTCAAACACTGAAAAGCTTGGTTATATCATTTAAATGGACTATTTTATAATCCTACTCAAGGGTTGGCTGCTTCCTCTTGTTTCTTACCAGTGATGCACAGTTCCCTGTCTTCTGTGCTGAGGACAAGCTATGCAGACAGGCATGGCAAGTCTCCTGCACTTTTGACCTGCTAGTTGCCTTTGTTTCCTGTCTACCTGCATTAATTTTGGTTCATTTGCACAAGTCTTCATGTACAATAAAATAAAGACAATCTCACAGTGTAGCTTCTTACTGATTAAGTGGAAAAAATAGCAAACATTTCTCCTTCATTTCTTTAAATAGCTTTTACATGCAGAATTGATATAAAAAGCAAGAATAATGCCAGAGGTCTCACTGTTCTAGGTCATTTGGCTTTCAGATTCTGAAGCTGGCCTCTCTTGGGAAGGTTTGATGTCTTCCAGTGGAAGGCAGGAGGAAATGAAAACAACCCTGTGGAAAAAGAAGAGAGGAATATTTTTCCTTCCTTGCTGGATTATATTCCCCTAGGGCTCAGCAGAAGTCTGTACTGCATACTGAATATGCAATAGATGGTTTTGCTATTGCTAATTCTGTAGTAATAACCCAGCAAGATAAAAAAGCTAATAGGCAGCTCATGTGTTTAAAATAGTCTTCCAAAAGCACATTTTAAAAATAAATATATTCCAGAGGATGAAATGGAAAGAGACATTTTTATATCCGAATTAGAAAAAACCCCACCACAACCTATATTAAAATTGATGTGAGTTTCTCTCCTGAATTCAGTTACAGAAGAATTTTAAGATACAGTTCTTGAGAACTTTGCAGGCAATATCTCGCATTCCTTCAGAAGCAGGTTTGTGGCAAATCCAGATACCTGTGGAGTATCAGTTTTTTCACAAGTGTAACAGAACCCAATTAATATCTACTGAATAATGAATACCTACATAAAAATGAATACCCACATTTGTCAGCTTCATTACATGCAAACGTAGCAAAGGGTTTGCTATATTTTCTACTTAAAATCCTGCCATTGATAGGTCTTTTGCCACGCATCTATACCAAGAAATAACAGCGGTACCATCTTCTCCTTTTGCAGTTTGTATTTTCTTCTGTGGTACCAGATGTTACAGCTTCTTCACCAGTTTTTGAATTTCTTCTGTGTGTCGCATTCCCTACAATCCGTATGTTCCTTGTAAATGTTTCTGTTCACTTTTTCTTGATGCCTTCTTCCTACGGTTTCCATGTGGCAGCACACAGACTGCTTCCTGTTCTTTTTTACCTTTCAGTAACAAATATCTCTACCTTCAGTAACAAATATCTCTACCTTTCCTTCTTTCTAAAGTACTTCCACTCCTCTGCCTACATCTATAAAGGTGTTTTGTGTCCCTTTTTTCTCTGTAGACCTCAATCTCCATGTTTTTTTCTTGTGCAAGACATTGTGTACAACAAAAGTGCTAATTAGGGTTGGCTAAATATAATCCACTATCTGTGCAATTTCTGTCTAAAAGAAAAGCTAAGCAATGGCTGGCAATAAAGCATCAAAGTGTTTAATAGTTATATAAAAGTCAATAAAACAAAGGTATTGTCTGGGTGTCTGTGCAGTCATGGCTTTCTAAGATTTCAGATTTACATACATAAACAAAGTGGTAATTCTCTCTTAATTTTTATTCTGTAATTAAATTTTCGGAGTCTTCTATCACAATATCAAAATCAATCTGCAAAGACTGGGGAGACATTTGTTCAACAATTGCAGAAAAAATGAATGATAAAAAATGAATGATAAAGTCAAGATCAAAACTGAAGATATTTTTCTCCACAGGTCAGCCCAGAGTTTAGTCAGTGTGGACTTATGAATGCACAAGTGGAAGCTAATTCTTTCTAACATATTAGTGCAAGTGTAGGCTGTTCTTAAGTGAAGAGGGAAATACTGGGCCATAGTAGCAGCTGAGAGGACTGTATAACTTGAACAGATTATATTTTCAGAAGGCTTCATCTGCCTTTAATCAGGATCTCTCAAGATAGGTTTTCTAATTTTATTGGTTACATTAGTGCAAAGCTTTCTTTTTAACTAAACTAGCAGGTGCAATGGGAGGTGTGAAAGAGTTTCAAAGGTGTCTTAGTAAGTTCCTACAAAAAAGGCTAAAAGTCATGTATAATGTCAAAAAAGGAGATCTTCATAATTCATGTTCTGCACATGCAAACTCTACTTGTGCATTCTCAAAATCAGATGAGATATTTCACAAGGTGACCTGATGTCCTGGTTTTGGCCAGGACAGGGTTAATGTTTTGCAGTAGCTGGGAGGGGGCATGGACCCAGAGGTTATGCTGTCCCACTTCAAGCTGGGGGCATGGGCGAAGGGGCTTTTTGGCTTCTGAGAAGAAGGGTGTGGCTTCTGGTCAAAAACCCATGGTGGGATGGGGGAAGTTATCCACCATTGTTCATTGTCTTGAGGTCCACAGTGAGCATTTTGCATGTGAGTCACTCTCCATTTTGTATGCTTCTTTTATTAATATTGTTGCTGTTACTGTTCTTTTTCTTATCTCCTTGTTGTTTCCAATAAATAGTTTTTATCTCAGCTCCTGATCTTCACCTTTTTTGCCTCCAATTCTTGTCTCTATCCGGAAGCAGTGAGGGGTGAGAGCAGCATGTGGTTTGGGAGTGTCTCGGTGGGGGCATTGAATTGGGAAGTCCATTCCTAAACGAGGACACCTGACTGCATAAGCTGTTGATGCTATCATATTTAAGCAAGCAAACTTGCAGATGATATTGTTCTGTGATCAATTTGTTATAATACTTTGGGACATCCTGAAAGCCGAAAGATTATTATTAATTGATACATTACAACCAAATCTTTACAAATACGCCTATAAAATAAAGTTTATTTTCCATGTCATTAGTCTGTATTAATTACAATTGCATGACTGAATTGCTCATAATTTTCCCAGTTAAACAAATGAATATTTTTTTTTAATTTGAGTCTTTCTAACATTTTGTTTTAAATAACAGACTTTTGATATCTGAGTACATTCATAGCATGCTAACATAAAGAAAACTGTTACTCTAGAAAAATGAAATGTGGTTAGGTTTTCTCATACGGATGCAATAAAAACCACTTCTGGTGGCTTGACATTGCACAGCTGAATAGTTCTTGACAGGGAAAATAAGTATAGTTTAGTCTGAGCTTTGGCAATACTACAAGTTATTAAATACTTGCAGTAATCCAGTAAGTGAAACTTTATTATAGGCCGGTTGCTTCAAAGTGTATTATCTCCATAGTTACAGACATTTTCGTTATGTTGGCCTTTTTTCTATATGAATGTACCACTTTTTTCTTTATTTTTATATTGTTTCATGGACTTATCAATGGCCTTTTGGAAGTTTTCCATTTTCCCTACTTCTCCTCTTTTCTCTTATAAGTAGGATGAAGTTCTTCTGAAATACATAGGACAATGTTCTGGTAAAAAATAATTAAAAAAAAATGCCCAGAGCTGCTGTTCAAATCAAGTATACTTAAACTCACTTGTGGGGTTTTTTTTCAATATGGAATTTTATTGAGCTCTTCCAGATCTTTACTTTGCCAAAATAATACTGTATGACAGTGCATATGTTACCTCACCTATCCTTTGGGCTTCCACTATCACGGCATGATAATTCATCACTCTTTATGTACTGCTCTTCTGGGGCAGTCAGGAATCTGCCTCCAAGCACAGATGCAGAAACCAGTGTGGGAGCTCATGGCATGCAGTGAGGACGTGTGGGGACATCCAAGGGTGGTATGAACAGGAGAGCTCTGGCACTGCCATGGGAATGGCTCCAGCACCACATGCTAGGACAGTTATACAGCATCCAGGATCTCAGGTAGCATCTCTTCTGAGAGTTGTGTGGTGTCCTGCAGGTGAATTATCTGCTCCAAGCATAGCCTGGACTTAGACAGGTATTCTGAATTTGGGGGAGGGCACCACTCAAGCTGAATGTCACAGAAGCACATGAAAGGAAGCTCTTGGTTTTGACCAATATTTGCTCAGGCCTGGTGCAGAGACCCAACTCAATAAATGTGCTTATGGGGAGGTCTCAATTAGGTGAGCTCTACTCTTGTTCCAGAGTCACATCCCGGGATTTGCAACAAATGCCTTCACACTTTGTAGTGGGAAAAATGAAACTCCTTTCTTTGGGTTGATTATACAGATAATTTGAAAAAGGAAAGAGGAAAGGTTTCACATGATGGGATATCTCACCAAAGGAGGAAAAATCTGTGAATGGAGGTGAGACAACTGTGATTGAGGTATACAGGTGGTAAGAGTTAATTAAGAGTAAAACATTTTTTTCCCTCTGGTAATTGCAATTATTTTCTGTCATGAAGAAATGTGCTATGAGGTGACATTGAAGGTAAAGAAGAAAAAGATGAGGAATTATTAACTTAGAATTCTAGTAGTGTTAGGTGAAAAGTGAGCAACAGGATGATGAAACAATTTTCCAGAATATGATTATTTTTCAGAAATACATTAAATTCCACCATTAGGTGTTTCCCTCGTGTTTCATAGAATCTGATTTGGCTTATGATACAGAGAAGTATCTTCTGTAAAGACAGTAATGGAAATCAATTTTAATAAATTAGAGCGTATGCAGAAAGGTTTGTAACTATGTCTAAAATTTAAGAGAGTTGTTTAGGTTTTCTGTTATTTTTAACAATTATTCATAAGAAAAATATTTACTAATTTTTCTTATTGATACATTACAACCAAATCTTTACAAATACGCCTATAAAATAAAGTTTATTTTCCATGTCATTAGTCTGTATTAATTACAATTGCATGACTGAATTGCTCATAATTTTCCCAGTTAAACAAATGAATATATATTTTTTTTATCCATTAAATTCTTATTTTTTTATCCATTAAATTCTTAATGGATTTTATGAGGAAACTGTTACTTACAGTACCATAAATATAAGGCTTGAATATTATAAAGGAAGGCATCACTGCAAGTAGCACTTCTGTTGGGTACCTGATAAGTGATAAGTTGTGGGACTGGTGTGAAGGGGACAGGGCTGAGTTTTATAGTAATCATGATAAGAGCTGATGGAAACTGATCTCAGTCATGCAGAGCAGCGTGTGGGAGGGGAAGGTGAACCTTTGTACTGAGCTGTGAGACTGGTGCCAGTCTACCAAGGTCAAATGTTGAATAACACTCTTTCATTTTACAGTTTTATTCCATGTGTGAAGGCAGTCCAGGAATTCAGCTTAGATAAGGAAAAGGCAGAAATATATCTTTTGTTGTCCTTTGATTTTGGATATGTTTTAAGTTTCTTTACTGTAGTATTGGAGCCTCGAGGAGTGCCATGTTCCTGACTCAAAAAGCTAACATAACTGTGACCTAAACATCCATACTGCAGTGCACTGTGTTGGGGGAAGTAAGGAGGAATCAATTCCAGCTGTTGCAGTTGCTCTGAACTCCTTGGTGGTGGATGAGAGCCATTTTTGTATTCTGACTAAAAAGCCTGCTTCAATCTACAGGAATTTCAGTACTCTGTAGAGACTCTTACGCACATTCAGGTAATGTCTTGTTATAAAAACACAACTCTTCATCAAACATGATTTAACTAATACAATAATTAATTGTATTTGGTTTGGCTGAGGTGGAGTTAGCCTTCCCTCACTGTACTTTGAATTGGTAGCTAGAAAGGTGTTGACAACACACCAGGCTGCTGTTGAGAAGGCCTCACACAGCATTGGCACTGTCCCTCCAACAATCCCCCCGCACCAGCAGGCAACTATTGAGCAAGATCTTTGGAAGAAACATATCCAGGACATCTGACACAATTCCATACCAATGTGATGTCTGCTCAGCAATAGAAGCTAAGAGAAAGAAGGAGTGGGACATTTTTATCATGACATTTATTTTCCAAAGCAATCGCTCCATGTACTGAAGCTCTGCTTCCCAGGGAATGGCTGGACAGTGCCTGCTGATAGGAAATAGAGAATAAATCTTCTGGTTTTCTTTGCTTCTGCATGTGCATTATTTGCTTTGGCTTTATCAAACTGTCTTTATCTTGCCTTATGAATTCTCTTCCATCTTACTTTCTCCCTGCCCTGTCCTATTGAGGAGGGGAGTGGTAGAGTAGCTTGGTGGGCAGCTGGTGTCCAGTCAAGGTCAACCCACCACATTATTTAAAAATGTGTTCAATATATTTATAAGCTTCCACCCACTTCTCTCCAGCTAAGAGAAAAGCCACCTAGTAGAAGATGAATCAAGCCTAGAGAAAGGAAATAAATATTTAAATCTTCAACCTACAGGTAGTAAACATAGTACTGTGACAGGTGGCATTTCTCTGGAGGTCAGCCCACATACTGAAATATATGAATGCAGGATGGAGCAGAAAAAGCCTCCAAAGTTCTTCTTGAAATTTGTAGCAAAACTCTGTTGGCTGAAGAGTCACTTAAATTTTTTTTTTTTTTGAGACTCTTTGACAGTAGATCTCTGTTCACATGGAAGACATGTACCTGGAAATCTGGATCGTCTCGCCTTGAAATCAAGAGAAGGTGTAGGCTCATGTTCTGCATCATCCTGTAGGAGATCTCATCTCCACTGACAACACAGTGAATTCTGTGGGATTAGCAGCTGACTTCAAAACTTCTATAGATTTTTTGAAATGGAATTACTATGAAAACCCCACATGCAGCATTCAGCCTCCACTCCCTCAGTGGGATTACAATGTTATAAAGACAGATCATGTGTTCCTCTGGGTCAGAACCAACAGTGCCTTTGTATTTTACATTACCTAGCTCAGTGGAGCTCTATGCTAGCTGATTCTTTTCCAGATTAATGAAACATAAATATTTAGTCTCAAGTAAAATAGCTCTAGCATGTTATGATATTTAATTATATGTACTTTGTGATCAATTTCTCATAACATGGCAACATATGATCTGTATCATGGGTCACACCTATAAGCAACAGGACACAGCTATATGAATATATTTGACATTTGTGCAAACCAACGAAACTGGGAGTCTTTATGCTATATTAATAAACACTATTAACCAATCCTTCCTATTAATTTACTTTTTGTCCCACTAAGTTTATCAACATGTTCTATAACCATAGATGATTTTCTACACTGACCTTGCCTATGACAATGCATTTACACAAAGAAATGAATCCTTGCTCAATCTCATCATAGATCACTCTGTTAACAGAGAAGAGAGAAAGAAAAGGAGAGAGGAATGTGCAGCTGTTTTGGTGGTTCAGGACTTTATTTGCTGTTATTTAGGTTGGTGTCATTTACTTTTATCTGCTAAAAGATCTTTGACTTGCTGACTATAAGATGATTGTTAATAAATGGTCATGAAATACATCTGAAATGATCATAAAATAAGGGAACAGAAAATGCCTCCCTGTGGAGACAAATAAAACATCTTGTGAGGGTCCTTTTTTACCATGATAAGAATGGACTGTGGCAGAAAAGCTAATAATGAGAAATATTATCATGTGAAAGAAATGCATGTTTTAAGTAAAAAGTTTTTCACTGACTAAATTTCCTTGTATCAAAGCTTGTCTAGTTTTAAACTTTCTCAGGGGTCTACAGAAACAAGTAAATTATGTTTATGTGAGGAGGAAGGGATTCTTTGCACAAGTACAGTGGTAATAGCTCTGGTATGTACTTCGAGGTCTGCAAAATTGCTTTTTCTGAGGAAAGCAGTTCATGAAATTTCCACAGCTAAGGCCAATTTGCACAATCCAAGTAAATGACCTGGGATAGTCTCTGAGGGCTAAAGGGCTGAGTACACCCACCATACCTCATCCTACTGGCAGCAGTCATGGAGGCCAGCAGTCAGGGTAACGGGCGAGCTCTTCCATGTCCTCTGAAGTCATCTCACTTCTGAACCCATCTTTATGCCTCATTCTCACAGAATTATAATAAATAATAATTCTATTTAATGACATTTTATTGTTCAATAACACAGAGGCAAAATGCAGACTGATTTTCAGGGAATCAAATGAAAATTTGCCCTCTGTTTAGGATGGTGGCAAGTTCTTACACAGGATTTTGCATCTTTGCAGGAATTTGCATTATGTTCCTTGCATTCAGTATACATGGGAAAGGGTGAGGAATACACAACTTCTCTCTCCACTGTGTAGCGTTAAAAGAAAAAGGATATAGTGCTATTTTTAAGCTTTGCATTAAGGGTTCAACTTTCACCCTCCATATTGTCCAACAATCTGCTAAAATTTCCAACAGCTACATTTTCCAATGAAGCCAACTACAGGATGAGGTTTTCCAAAAGGTGAATGAAACGATCCATTAAAAATGTCAGTCAGAAGCCAGGACATAATTTTATTTCTTTTTTTTGATCCTTGCTGAGAATTCATATGATTAGCATGTGGCAAACTGTAAAACGAAGTGGAACAAAAGGGCCTGAAATAAATTTCACCTTGACCTGATTTCCACTTGACTGAATTTGTTGTAGTAAACTGGTGACACATAGTGGATAAACAGTAACACATGTCTGCATTCAGAAAGGGAGAACAGATGGCAAACACACTGATATAAGGGCTGTTACACAAGAGCTCTGTGTATAATTCAGAAAGGTCAAATCCCCTGAAAGACAAAACAAGTTTGATAAGGGAGAAGGATTCATTGACAAGGAGTCAAGTGGGCACAACTGAAGCAGACAAGGCTTCCAGCTCCTCAGTGGGTTTCGCTCAGAAAAGGCATCTGGCCACATCTGTCTTTTTTTGTAAAA
The DNA here is from genome assembly GCA_013396655.1 of Campylorhamphus procurvoides. Classification (NCBI taxonomy): domain Eukaryota; kingdom Metazoa; phylum Chordata; class Aves; order Passeriformes; family Dendrocolaptidae; genus Campylorhamphus; species Campylorhamphus procurvoides. Next base: position 457,539 of record WBMV01004910.1, on the reverse strand, counting down.
CCATTGTCAAAGGTGTTATTCACAGGGATGCTTGTTCTGAAAGGCACTTCTTCAGAAGACACCACTGCTGTTCCACTGGTTGAATATGTGCCACTGCCCTAAATCCTACCTCTTTTGCAACAGTAAAATCCATACTTTTTGTGGTTTGGGAATAAATATATTTTGGCCATCCAAAGACATTGATTCACTGGATCTTAACTTCTGCAGTGTGGATTATCTGCTCCCACGGGTGACTACAGCTGAGCATGAGTACTGCGTTGGGTAAAGGAGTCTAAGCTGAGTTTGAGAAGACAACTGTCTTTGAATGTCTTTACTGTCTGCATGTCCATTAGTGTGCCTGAAGGGTTACTGTCCTCATTTCACATACTGGGAACAAGCAATTTTTCCAGTGGCCACCTGGGGTACAGTAATGAGTAAAACAGAGATATCCCAGATCCTAAGCACATTTCCTGTACGTTGAAATGCCTTCTGTTAGATTCACACTGAAAGGATTTGGTCAAAATGCACTTGGCAAGGAAAGAAGCTACTCAACCTCACATATAATTGAAGTATTCATGGTCAGCAAGAGCAAAGAAGAAGAAAAAGGAAAAATGAAAATCCAAATAAGAAATCATTGCCAATAGTGGTGGTGATGGTCAGCTCTCAGCCTGTTCTCCAGGTGCAATTCAAGATATGTGAGTTAAAAAACCTATGTACATGAAAATATAATTTTCTTTATAAACACTTATATTTTATCTTGTATGGTTCTAAAATCTGAGTTTTTACACCTCAGAATGCACCAAAACATCTTATAAGGGAGACAATAAGTAATTTAGAAGCAAATAACTTCTGCAGATTATGAAGATGTTTTCTAAACTATTCAAAGGAATTCCATTAAAATATAATTCATAGTATAATACTTACTCTATTTTAAAAGAGTTTCTACTGTTAAAAATACACCTAGAAAGCATTATTTGTAAGTCATATTTTTTCAATCAATTCTTGGCAGGAGACTATAGATTTAAAATTGAAGTTGTTCTGTTTCAGGACTCACAGAAAAAGGAGATGGAGTGAAAAATTAGGTGCTGAAGTCAGGCATGTTGAAGGTTCAGCTTGTATCTGTTTTCATGACTTAACAATGCCAAAGTCATTTCGCTTGTGACTTATTTAACAGCTGTCTGCAATTGGAGATCCAAATTTAGTCTCTTATCACATTTTTTACTCCAGGGGCTACTTACTCCCTTAAAACAAAAACAATCCAAGCCAAAAATTTTTACAAATCATACAAGATTTTCTTTTTAGCTAAAGCAGGGACCTTGCTGTTATTCCTGCAAAATAAAAAGCGTTTCTCTACCTTTCACCAATGTGTCTGAAATTTCTTTGTGGGTTACAGCTCCAAGCCTAAAGGATTTGTGGTCTTCATGCTTAAAGAATCTAAGATGAGTAGAGTTGTTGTTTTGTTTACTTTCCCAGCTACTCAAATATTAGAAAAAGTCACTTCATCTACCCTACATCTCCGTTACTGACTTCTATGGGGCATATTTCCATTGTGACTTTTGCATATGACTTGGACAGTACCAGAGAAAGCCAAAGTGCCCAGAATATGGCACAGCTCCAGACTTTGTGGGAAATTTGTAGAAGGAAATTAAATTTAGCTTCATCATAAGCAGTTCAGCTCATGCAGTTTGAACTCAGTTTAGTCTGTGAACTAAAGCACAAAAAAATAGGAAAACTCTATGAGTAATTTTAAAAGTGCATTTCTAACCTAACCTAAATGGGATAAGCATCAGTTGCAGCTTTAGTCACATATCCAACCTGCAAATAATAAATATTAAAGAGCTTATTGGCAATTCTTTCGTTGAAATGCATTTTTACAGAGAAGGTCTCTAATGGAAAAGCAAATCCACAAAACTCTAGGTCTGCTTCTGAAGGATTTAGGGACACAAGGAGTACTGACTTATTGTGTTTTATGTATGTGAAAAATCAAATTATGTCATTTTAGCAGAGTAGTTAGCACACCATAAGAATCGAACTGGTACTTTCTCACTCACCTGGGAGGTCCTGGTGAACATTTGAACTGTTAATGTGAAGAATATATAGCTCTAATATCAACTCTAAAACCAGTTGATAAAAACTGGCCATCTGAGAATCAAATCAATATTTTTATTCAAGAAAAAAATTAAGTAACCTTTAAGACCTCCAAGACAGAAGCATTTGTCTTAAGGGAGTGCATATAGAAGATGATGCCTCTGAGTCAGAAAATATAGAGGTTTTCTGGAATCAGACTTAACAGTTGCAATATGGTGTCATATTTCTGTAACAGCATATTAAGCTGAACACAGTAGTACAGATAGCTTTATTCTATAAACCTGGAAATATACTGTGATTTTTTTACATCAAGTGACATTTAAGAGAGTGGGTCACTGAGGTTACCTGAGTGCTGCTCTTTCAGAACCACTTATTAGTCCTGTCTTTAAAGGTCATCTATAAAGGGCAAAGTTCCTGTCTCTTTGCTTTTAAGAGTATTTTTTCCCTTATTCTTACTTTATGGAGAATATTTTGTGTTTGTGTATGCCAAGAAAGGGATTTAAAAAACATGGCAAGGTAAATGGATATCATGTTTGCCCTGTTTTGTAGGGAGGCCATGTTATCAATGTATCAGACAGATTGTTACCAGTTTCCCATAGAGCACATGCCATCAAATGGCATATTTTTTCTGTTCAGTACTTATATGTAGTACTTCTTTCACAGGAGCTTTAAGAGACGGCTTTATAACTACTAGTCAGTAATTTCAAATAAAAGGTTAAAAAGCAAATGTATGTGTGGGAAGAAAAGCTTACATGTGTTACCAAAATATTCAATACATTTACAGAACAATGAGGAAGGGCTTTATTCTCTGTTACCATACCTGGAATCTTTGGAATGCTTAAGAAAGGCTAGTTTGTAATTATAAACATTTGGATAACTTTCGTTTTTCTAATAAATTCCTCTTTTTTCTCATATTTGCATATTTCAGTCCTATTTATTTTGAGAGCTATAATTAGCAAAATAAAAATAAACAGTTTTTAATGTCCCAAAAATTATATAGATTTACTGTAAAAAACAACTTATCTTAGATGAAAATAAAACAAATTCAACATGCTTGCAAGATTAACTGTACTATTTTTAACTCCTTTTTATATGAAGCACATTTGTCTTGTAGATAGACCAATGAACTCAGAAATAAATACATTGCCATTAGATATTTGACAAAGACATTTACATAAACTTTATTTAAAGGAAGCATGTGTTGCAAGAAATATGCTACCATTCTAAATATTTTCCCTCCTTCCCTTTTTCTTTCTCTTTCTTTCCTTTCTTTTGGACCTCTGCTTGTAGTAGGGCTATGTTTCTACATAAGGCCAGGAAAAGTGTGTAGCATAATTAAAGAGGAAATCAAACTTATCCCAAAATAAAAGCCAATTAAAAACCTGAGGGCCTCAGTGAGAAAAATACGAAGGCTATCACTGGAAAAAGTTCTGTGTGTAAGAGCTTAAAATCTTCATCAATCTTTGTTTCATTTACAAAGGCAGTCAAAAAAACCAAGATATTGTTGAGTAATGACATCAACTGGAGAAGTAATTTTGCCATTGCACAAAATCATTTACACCATTTTTGATTATTATGTGCAGCTCTGGTCTTCAATACTCTGGGACAGTGAAGTCAAAGGTGATAACTTCAACCTAAAACACTTTAGGGATAAAGCAGCTGCCTTCTTTGAAGGGACTAAGCCAGATGGGATAGAACCCTGCAAACCATAAAGCTGGGGTGAGATATCACAGAAGTTTACACAATTGTGTAGACAGCAGATAAACAAAATGTGGAAGTGTCCTTCACCAAGTCTTACAATAAAAGGACAAGTCAGAGCAACTACAAAGGAAAGTGGATACCAAAAGACAAATAGGGAAAGAGATACCCTAAGGCAACAACTCTGAATGCTGGGGAGAAATGAAGAGTACGCCACAGAAAGTGTCCTCAGTAAGGTGACTGATGCTCCTCTCATTACAATTTCATCCCAACTGGAGTGACTATAATGTTTTGTGGAATAGAGTCTTGGGAATCCCATAATAACACTATCACTGGGTCCACACAGTAAAGCTCATGAAACTTCCATATTGTAGCTCTGTCACATTAAGGTTTTCCAAGAGAAAATAGACATGTTTAGGACCACAGCTATTCCAGTCTTCTAATGCAATTGTCTAGTATGCAAGCCCTTCTACATTTTCTCATAAATTCATTACTGCTGAGTGCTGCTAAGGGGGTCTTCTACACTCTATTGACTGCATTTTAGCTGGAGTGATATTCTTCATAAAATCTGTATTAAAAGCTATAGGTTATTATCTAACAGAACCACAATAAATAAAATTTCCTCACTTTTAATTTACCTTGATGCCTATATTCTAAAAGAGAACACAAAAACTGAAAAGGAAAGAAAAAAATCCTATACTTGAAAGTTATTCGGACAGATTTTTGAGAGATTTATTGCAACACTCAGCGTCATGCCTGCAGCCTAAGAATTATGTCTGCAGGAAATTAGCTATGCATTCCAAGGGACATTTTAAGTGGAAATTCGGAGCTAACTCTAGTCTATTCTATGAAAATACAAGACTAGAGACACTTCCTGTCTTTCATCCAGTCCATTTATATAGAAAAAAATGTTGACAAGGAATGTCTTATTTAATCTTCATACCCAGTAAAGGTTCTTTCAGTGTGTGTCAAAGGTCTAATAACCAGTCTTATTGTATCTCTGAGACTTTAGGGTAGACTTATGAAGGCACCTTTTAAAGAGAAGCATGGTGCCATCCATCAGAGATCTTTTTCTGTTTCTGAGGGCACAAGTGAAGTCTGATGACTCCTGTCATACTCAGCTGGTGTTTCAGTTCTTTGCAATAAAATACACAAACAGGTATCCTGTTTGTTTGCCTATAATGAATGGAGGGGCAAAATTAATTAAGAATACATTATGTTTGATAGTATGTCACATTGGGATATTAAAAAGGGAAAAATTTAACATGCCAATTCTACCATAATTGTTTCATGTAGGTATTCACTGATGCCACCTCTCTATGTTACCCAGAAAAAGCTCTGAACTTAGTCCCAAGAGACTGCAGTGCCTTGGCCTCCACTGCCCCTGACCCAGAGCAACAACGGGACTCACACTGCTCACTACTTTGAGGCAGACCTCACCCCCTGACTGTCTCCCCCACCAGAAGGCTCTCCTTTTCCTGCCCCATGAAGTGCTGGAGAGGACCAGCTACAGATACAAGTGGTATCCCTGGTGTCTCTGGGTCAGGGAAGGGCTGTGAGTGAGGAGAATTGTCAAAAGGGAGGCAATCATGTATGCTGTCATGGAGCTTGCAAGGGAAGTGTGCAGAAGGGCTGAACAGATCTGAAAAGGTGATATTCTTTCTGCAACCTTCTGAAGCATCTTTCCTTCTCTGAAACATTTCTCCTTCTACTTCCCGGACTATTTCCCAAAATATTTGATATTATCAAAACAGATAATAATACCGAGATGCTTCTTCTACATCCCTGAATCAAAGAAGGCTCATATGACATTGCACATTAATTTTGATTACAGATTGAGCTTGGCTGACTTATTATAAAATTAAGTGATAACTCCAAATCTTTATTATTGTAAGATTCAATTGAGACTCTTACCTTGAAAATACAGATCTATTTCCCAGAAAAGTAGAAGTTGGCAAAATCTTTTTGCATCTTATTTCCCTCTAAGTGCAGATGGTATGCATGTTTATGTTGTCTGTCATCAAACCCCATGAATTTGGGAAGCACATTGCACCTTCATGTCAGTCCTACACAAGCAGTTCCTTGGCTCACTCAAATCAGGAACAGGCATATGGCAACTCAGGTTGTACACAAAAGAAGGCATGTAGCCTTCTTTTTTTTTTTTTTTCCATTTTCCAGTATACAAGATCTAAATACATTTGACTTGTACTCTCTTGCTAATGCTTTTCTAATTGCTAATGGCTTTATGTGATACTATTCTAAATCCTCATTAAAGAATACACAGGCACGCACAATTGCATAAGTTTTTTGAGATCCCTGGCAGCTAAAAAAAATTGAGTTGCCACAAGTAAAGAAAGATTGTGTCCAGTACAAGGTAACCAGACTAACCAGTGGGTTGTGTCTACATTCTCTGTAATTTAACTTTTCTTCAATATATTAATATAAACTATTTTATCAGCTCACTACTTCCCTGTTACCAGTCCTCACTAGTGTAATGCCAGTGGTATAACTGATATCAACATCAATCAAACAGCTTGCAAAGAAAGTTCAGAAGGTTCTCCAGAAACTGGTCTCATGCACTGGAAGCAAAAGCAGTCTTTCACAAAGAAAATGGAAACTAGTTGCTACATCTGTATACATTCAATTTTGTATTCTCCATGAGTTGTTGAAGCTGGTTTGGGGTGATTTCAGGCAATATTTATCTTCTTTTTGGGTTAATATGTAACTTATTAAGATATACTTCATTTGTTGTAGTCATTATCACCAGGGTTGAGAGAGGAACCACAGGTTCTACAGCATGACTTGTTTGCCAGGGACCATATGTGGCAGGTTAAACTCAGAAGGTTTATAATTGCTACTGAACAAACTTACAAGTTAGTTACCACTAATGAAGACCGTTCCTGTTAACAGTGAGATTCCACAGATATGTCCTGAGGCACTCCGGGTGAGCTGGGTGTATCCATAAAAAATGGTAGCCTGGGACTTTGCAGAGCTCACACTAGTGGGGTTGTGTTATGAAGCACTATCAAAGATGGGAAAAGATTGGACCAGAAGGTTTATGATATAAGGCACGATTAAACAAGGCTGGCTATGCTCCAGCTGTGTGGGTGACAGTCAGTAGCAGGCTAGAATGGCTGAGTAACAGATGGCTGGTATGGATGTTAGAAAGGTTTGTGTTTAGGCACCCCATGCTAAACCAGTTAATCTAGTTCACAGATGTCCTTGCTTTTGCAACTATTTTCTTTAGATGTCCTTGAAAAATCCTACTCCTAGATACACCTGATATGATTTGTATTTCACATTGCTTTCTCAGAGTGATAAATCCAGTGTTGATTTAAGTGCTGTGAAGACTTAGGCTGATGATTGCATTTGCCTAAACCTATCACTGATCCTAGCAACTCCACAATCTGAATTGTCTCTAAGATGCTCTGACAGAACACTAATATCATAATATCATCCATTTAAAAAAGCGATATATTTAATGAGAATGTGTGAGGCTAGAAGATTTCTTGGCTTAGGCAACTGCTGTCAAATTCAGTACCCTATCAGGATCTCAAGGTTTCTGAGGGAAACAGTAGTTAAAGTAAGTTTATAAGAAATGGGACAAAAGTAGCAAACCGTAAGACTAGCAGGCAGTCATACTTGAGATATTGAAAATAGATAATCTTACTAGAATGGCTCTAAAATGTTTGGATATTTCTAGATTAAAAAATAATGTCCGAAAAAGGAAAAAAAAAATCTATAGTGTATGAAACCTACAGGTTTAGCTAGACCTACCAGTGCAGGAGGGCAACACTTTGGCCTGTGTTGTCAAAAACGGTCCTGCTTAAGGGAGGACAGCCCATACGAAGTGGTATTGTGGTATTTCCAGTTTTATTGCAGCATGCAGCTGTCAAAGTGGAAAGGGATTTGTGAGAAGGGGCATGCTGGATTGCAGGTACATGCAAATATTGTCAGCTAGTTATCTGTTCAGATACCAAAACCTGTGCAAAACCTGTGGATTGGTGTTGGCACTAGTGAATGAAATCTGCAGAGTTTGTCAAATCAGTTAAATTTAAGCACAGGTTGGAAAACTGTGAGGTTGTATGGAACCTGGATTTGCATGTCTTTTCTCAAATAGTGAAAATATTTACCCATAATCACAGTTTTAACTGCCTGTAAGGTGGTGTGCTCCTTCTCTCTAGATAGATAGCAGCCCTGTGATATATTAAATATAGTTCACTACTTACAATTTGGGCATATGCTAAAAATACCAGTCTTATTTTTGATTCTGGAACACCTCCAGAGGAAACAAATCCAAAATTCAAGGATCTTGTAGGATGTGACATCTTGACATCTCTTTTTTTTTTTCTTTTCTCCACTGAAATTTTGAAGTGTTGCTGCTTTATTTTCTAGAGAAGTCTCATAAAAAAGTGAATGGTAGGGACAGAATACACTTAAGCTTGTATATTTTATGGAAAATGTAGTCATGATTATAGCAAGACATCATAGACACCTTCCCAGGGCAATGTTGAACATGGCCCTTCCTTGGTAACTGAAAGAACTACTATAAACCTTGGAGCACACTCAAAAAAGTGATTTGGACAGGAGCTAAGTATTGACAGGACTCCTTATAGATCTATTGTTGCTATGCTGTATTTACCTTTCACCTGAGCTGCGGCCTTTACAGCCTGCTTTTGAATTTGGTTGAGAGCTAAGACTGCTTCCGCAAAACCCAAGTGTAATACCAGCTCAGATGATCTATGTGTGAAGATGTTGCTTAAGGTTGTTCCACAAAACTGCATATGCAGAAAAGAAGCTTCTCAGTTGGAGTGCAGAGCAGCGCGGGGTGGGGGAAAGGGACTTTCACAAATGCTTGCAAAATCCTGGAGATTATTTTGGAGACAGTGGGCTTTGAAGTGGAGGTGTTGGCTGAAGGCTGTTTGTTTCATTGTGTCTCTGAGAGCAAGATTTTGGGCATTTTTGACATACATGTCAACCTCAGAACCTGGTAGGAGGCAAAGACTTTTTCTTCTGTTCCAACCACATTTGAGGTACATTTTTTCTATTGTATTTGTCCTTTTCTCTGCTAGAATTTAGCAGTATTATTCCTATTCTAACTAGAGCTCCTTCAAAGATGCTAGCACTCCTTCAGGTCTAGAACCATTTTTTCTCCTAGTTGAAAAATCCCAGGAAAACCAACTCTTTGTTAGCCACTTTGGCTAGAAGAGTTACTGCTCTAGCTTTATAATAGCATTTTTCCATAGGTTCTTTCACCATATGCCTAGCAATCTGCACACAACTTTGAAACACTAAGAGTTGGTTGTCTGAGTTTCTTTGAGTAACCCAGTCAAAAAAAGAGTGAATTGTGTTAACATCTTATTATGAGAACTTTGGATGGACAAATGAATGAAATGCTAGTTTTCTGAGCCAAACCAGAAGACAGGTTTTGTATAAAATAACTTTTTAATTGCTGTTCAAGATGAAACCACCCACCTTAGCTCAGAAAGAGGTAGTTCAGATAATGGAGCCTTGACAACTGATACATCCCTTCCTATCGTGGCTTTATATTCTGTATGTCACTAAACTTCTGACTACCCAGTATATATTTTGCATTCTTCCTCCTTGATGTCCTGTCTCCATGAAAGAGAATTTCCTCAATGGTTGCAAGGAGCCATGAGTGTTGTCTGATGGCTTAGTAGTAGGTGCAGCATTGCAGAGGTATAGATAAGCCAAATAAGCAAATTACACCTCTGGTTCTATGGAAAAATTAACAAAATTTCTAAAATAAAAAGTTACTAGAGAGACAGCTTAAAATCTCCTCTGAAAAAAAGGACAGTAACTATCTAAGACAAGCTGGATAGATACAAAGGAATTATGGAGGGGTGATACTCAATAGTCCTTTAAAAATGCGTTTTGCATAGAGGCTTTTACTCTTTCCTATTTCTACCAGAGATGGACAATGAAGGTGAGGTCTTTTCTTCAAAAAGAAGAAAGCCCTAATGTGAAGATGAAAGAAATATTAAACCTTTAAGGTTTTGGCTCCAGGATCCGGATGAAGTCCTGTGGTGGAGCAAAAGGATGAATCCAAGTTTCCTAAGTGCTGTCTGAGACCTCCAACACCAAACCATCCATTTGTTTTTACATTTTTTTTGAAGCTAGGGCCTGCCAGATGCTGCTTCTTAATGTAGGAGAGTCACTGGTGGAGGTGGTATGGCTATTCTCAAGCAGTCTACGTAAGCAACCTGCAGACCAGGGTGGAGTGGGCTTAGCTTAAAATCTTTGGAATTTTAGGGATAGACCAGAGACAGTACAAATAGAACAGCATTACTGGGACTCACTAGCACAATGCATTGTTAACCTGCAGGCATACAATTCGGTTTAGTTTTGGGAGTTCATAATTCCACAAAATCCACAGCAATTTTTGGTTTTAACACCTGAAGGGACCTTGACGTTTACAGCACAAGTTTGCTCATGACCTACTGTGAAACTCAGCCCCCTGAGATATGTTGCTGGCAGGTATGACCTTTTGGGGAAGCTGGTGGTCTGGCTTAATGTTTTGTTTGTTTTTTCTTCAAAGCTAACAAGTAAGTAACACAGAAAGCTGTCTGCCTTCTCTGGTATTAGCAAAGGTTATTTTGTTTCTTCAGTATGCAGAGTTGATTTATGGCAACTCCCTCAGCCTTTCTGTTACCAGCACAGGCTTTCAAAAAGTAGGGTGGTTTGGTTTGGGGTTTGTCATTTTTTTCAGGACTTGAAATCTGAGGCATCTACACAGTAATTTTTTATTCAGATTAAGAGTATTGAAGCCAGTCTCCTGATTGTCCCCTCTTGCTGTACTTTGGTTAGCAATGTTTCTAGGACTTCTGAAACTGGACCCTTTCTAGATGAAACTAAACAATAATATGCCCCAGGAGCAGAACTAATGTGGTCCAGCTACTGCTGAAACAAGCTAGAGATGGCCTGAAATAAAAGATCCCAATACATGTAATGTGGCCATCAGGTCCTTATCACCAGACAAAGGGTTCAGTTACTCAGCAGATCCACTTCTATCGACCTGTGCTATTTCCTAATGTTGGCATAGTCAATAGGTCTCTTGCAAGATTCTAATTTCACTAGAAGTTATGTAGAAAAAAACATAAATTCATAAGTTTCACAGAAAGAGCGACTTCCATTTTAGTCAGCTGAGTATATTTAGCATACGGATTTCTGAGTTTTGCTGAAGCATTTCACATACAAGAAGCACAGATAAATGAAAAATGAGTGCCAGTAAATGATAAAAACTGTGCATTAGACAGCTAGGCTACAGCACAGTAGAAGGAATTATGCCTATAGTTAAGAATAAAGAATAGTTCAGATACTTCCATTGTCATTTAGTTACTTTAGGAAAGCTGTTCCACCATCAAGCAGGAATGGAAACATACAGAACACCAGCCTGAATTTAAAATAGAGCCTCTCCCTTTCCCTGTGACCATCATTACTTTTCTGGATTAATTTACCCTACAATATGATAAATTAGCCACACATCTTTCTTTAAAACAAAACTGCATGTCTGCTAAAGAATTTTTACATACTTCAACCAATAAACTCAATATTTTACGGAGTACTGTTTGATACAGCCAATAGAGATACAGCAATATAATGTTGGGAACAATTATTGAATAAAAATGGGAGACTCATCGTACATTTTAGATGATCCAAAGGGTTTCTCATGATCTTAGTAACTATGAAAATATTTTCTAGTTTTCCACCAAGTGTGGAGGGCTCAGAACTTCACATTATCTCAGCACTTGTCTGAAGTTACAAGGTTAAGATCTGTAAAGAGAAACTCATACCTACAAAATGTACCAACCTCTTTATCCTCTCTTTAGAAAATGACAGAGTGATAGCTGAAATGAACACTACATATAATGTATTTCTTTAAATATAGAGTATGAAAAGCTAAATATATTAAAATCTAATTTGCCTTCCTTCACAGTGGCCCTTTTTTATTAGCTAAATTGTACTTAATGAAAAGAATTTTCTATAGGGTGTTAGCAATTCCTGGAGTTAGAGTAGAAATCAGGACCTTATGATTAAACAATTCCTGTGTCAGTACCTTCAATCTAAATACACTCATGAAAAAACTCATATCAGAAGAAAGAAATCAGTGGGGTGAAATGATGTGCACAAGGCTGCACAGAAGATCTGTTGAAGAGCCAGCTCAACTCTTGATAGTATTCTGACACATTGCAATCTTTGCTATGCATGAAATGACTGTGGGACTATCACCGACATCTATTTTTCCAGTAGTATATTTTTAAAAAAAGTAAGATGGCATAAAACAGTGTCAGAGGTTTCACAATGTCCACCCTGCCTTCAGAAAGGAAAAAAAAATTATTGAGTAACCATTGTTCATTTAAGATTCCATGACTGACATTCTGACGCTCTTTGAGAATGGTTGCTTTTTTCCCAGAACACAAAATTTTGCTTTGAACCATAAGAAAGCTAATGGAATGAAAATGAAAGCATTTACACTACTACATTTGGACTGACTTGCAAAACTGTTTAATAAACTCTTTGCAACTGTCTGCATAGTAGTAGCTGGAAAGAAAACAGCGATGATGTAATAACAGTAATCAGCTGAGCATAGTTCAACATTTGCCTCTCAGACACCGCAGTCCTATTCCCCATCAACATCTGCCTTAGTTCAGCACACTTAGATGGAAGAGCTGTATTAAATATTCTTTACATCAGCATTTATACGTTGAGATTTTCTGTAACCTGGCAGGATTATACTATTGGTATACAAAGGTGAGTATTGTGTTTCTTACAACATTAGATGGCACTATTTGTGTTGTATTGATTGTGCCTGATGTTCTTTGAGGACAACGTATTAATTCATCATTAGTCTTGCCTTCCCAAACTCCCCCAGGTTATACATCCTTTTTTTTTCTACCTAAAATAAGTTTTCTGCCTCAGAGAACTCATGATCAGACTTGTATGCAAATACAGTGGGTATTAGAATGATTTTCTTCTGAATAATCTGGCATAGCAGTGTCCGATCAGTCTAACTGTCAACAATCTACTTATTTACATACCTTTTTGTCAGTAACTCCCAATTAATTTGACACTGATCCTTGACTAGAAATTCAGTACAGTGGTATCTTCTCAAACACTATCATTCTATACACGGGTCATGACTTTTGTGTTTACAGGTTACCCAAACCTAACCAGCAGTACGTGCAAAGCAAGTCAACCACCAGAGCAGGGAGAACTATTCTTAGTGCTCAATTGACTCAGCAAATGCATCTATTTTCTCTTTGTGAGTTACCTATTGGTCCCTGCTGGATGGCTCCCAAACCCACAGAAGTGCTTCTAGTGACCACTGCATACCTCTGGCATGAGAACTTCTGTAAGCATGCAATCATGACAGCTTCTCATTCCAAAAATAACTTTACAGATAAAAAGAACATAAAGTTTTAGAGGAAGCAACTGTACAGTGACTGTCAATCAAAATGACTCAATTGCAGCCTGTATCCAACCAATTTTCCACAGCAATTCTTTAATGATGCTACCTACAGAATACAAAAAAAATTATACAGGGATCATCCTTAATTCACTCACTTCTACAAGAGCAAGTGGAATGTTAGAGAGTATATAGAGCACTGGAAAGTGCATCGGCTAATGTCCTTTTGTACTTAAGAAATGCAAATAAATGTTCTTACTGTGGCTAAATCTTGCAAAGCATGTTTTTGAAATAGATTTCAGGGTGGTTCTTTGACTTTTGAAATCTTGTTACAATGGCACTGCCTTTATCTTGTGAAGTAGCATTGGAAAGAGTGGGTATACTTCAAGGAAACATTAGTGCTTGCCATAGTGGAAAGCTTTTTATTTGTCAATTGAGCTAAATTCCTTACTCTACTCAACTTACCTGGTAAAAAAGGAGTAGATTTTTTTTCAGGATATAGCATGTGTTTGGAGCTACAGCTGTGATATCAGGGAGCCAGGATTTCTGCAATATGATATTGTCTACCTTTTTGTCTGTCTTTCTCACTCCCTAACACTCTCTTTCCATTCCTACGCTCCCACTCCCAGAATCTCCCTCTTTTATGTGGCAACAAGGATAATAAAAATCAATGGCAGCAAATGGAAACAGCTCAACTAAACACAAATGTGCAGATTATAAAATTAGGGAAAAGTGTCCTCCTCTCAGGAGACTTCTATTCTTGGAAAACAGTGGGGAAGCAGGAGACTGTAGTGTGTTTGTTATTCGTTGTCTCCATTTATTACATTAGAATAACTATGCCATATTTGTTTGTGCCTCAAGTCCAAACGGATAGCAGAGGACAGAGAATGAAACATCCAACACACAATTTAATATACAAGCCAAGTCAGCCATTAAGGGTTCACTCCCAAGCATCTGGATCCTGAATACACAGTTATACAAGTTGAATTAATATGGTTGTTTACTCACATTCTTCCGGAGCATTTTCAGCCATCAGCCCTTTGCAATAATATTACACCCAGCCAGGCTGGAGTCTGGTGACTGGTTATTCTTAAACAGATCCCTAAGCAAACTGCTGAATAAAATGATTAAAGTACAGTATTATTCCTCTTTACTTCTATCTGAGATGTAAGTAATGTGATTTAAAGTTCATTTAACCCTGAGTTATCTGTGTTCTTATTACCTATATTAAATATAGTAAAAAGTTGCCTAACATAGCAATCGTTTGAAGGTATTTTGAAAATCCTTCAATTTTTAATCCCATGGACTTTTCTTAATACAGCCTGTGTTCAAAATGTTAATTTTTCTTGGAATCAAAAGTGAAGCTTATTCTTCACTTGTAAAACTTAATTATTTTTTCTTTTCCTGTATCTTCTGAAAGTATCACCCTTAATGGGAAAATTCACTCAAGGTAGCTTGAGGATTATAGTTGAAAGGCCTCTACATGAAAATTCAGCCACTGATCCAAGCTCTTTATATTTTACTGTCCATTTTTTATACACATTTGAGAGTTTTCTTCAAGGCTATGTACAAGCCATTACTTCAGTGGGCTCTCCAGCTACCAGTAAAATTTCATTTCAGGTACTAGAAAGCCCTTACCCTAAAAAGTTTCACATTTCTCTGGAAGGTCCTGTCATCTGAAAGGAGTGTTACAATTATTTGAAAACCAGAAAAAGTCAGGATTTTGCGACTTTCTTCCCAGTGGAATTAAAATCTGAGGTCCAGAGGGATCATCCAAAGACCATCCTTTTAAAACATCCAAATGTCACATACAGTGTAATGGTATACTCTTTGATCTATAAAAGGAGATAAGATGCTTCATTCAGCACTGAATAGCAGCTGTCTTTAATGGTTTTAAAGATAGAATAGACTATTTCAACTATTATGTAGTGTCATCTTTTAACATCTCAGTGTTAGGAGTGGTGAGCAGTGACTGCAATTACATAGTATGCTGTGAGATGAGGTTAAAATATTTCACTCAGAAGAGAAACAAAAATAATATATGAGATGAAGTTTGGAGACTCTGAAAAGAATCTTTTTTTCTGAAACAACCCTTGTGAAAACTCATTTTTTGTATCTATTTTCTTGTGAAGCTCTAATGCTTGAACAAAAATTGTGCAAAGTTCAAAGTTTTCCACAACATAAAAATTCCAGACTATAACATCATGTGCTGGGAAACATGATAATTAGACAGCTAAATGTCAACTTCCACTTCAAAATTGTAGGTAAGAGAGCAAACGCGGATATGTAGGCAAAGGAGTACCAGGTTGCTGTGTAATTAGTGAGATTAGGACTGCAGTGCTATAACCTTTGTGTTTGTATATATTGGGAGACAGAGTTCAAAAAAGTGCTTCTTGTGGGGACCATAATAATAACAATATATCAATTTAGTTCAAAGCAAAGGTTAGCAGTTCTTTAGTTACATATATGTATGTGAGAATCAGGTTTTACAGCATGGGAATCCCCAATATAGCTGATGAAAGCTTATCAAGGTCACAAAGCTGCAAAGAGAAGTGTGAACAGTTCAGAGATAAGGTGAAGAATTTTATAGCTAAAACTAGTTATTTCACTAAAACGATTCTGTTTTGTTGCAGTTCCAGTAATCTTTCAAAACAGATTTGGAAACTGTCTTGAAAGACATTCTACAGCCTCTTCATGCACCCTCATACTGCACCCAAAGTGCCCTGGGTACTTTGCAGACATCCTGAGAGAAAGCTGAGAGCCTTTGCGATCCTGCTAATCCAAAATTGTTGAGGGATTTCAGATCACTCAGGAGATACTGGAGTGATAGCAGGAAGAATTTGTTTTCACTCGGGAGTGGCTTGCACTGTAGTTAGTGACAACAGAAATATCATGCTCTTCCCTTGTTTTGTTCTTCAGTTTTTGTCCCTAAAGGAAGAAAATAATTTTTTCTCATCAGGTTTGTTCACAGCCTTCTATGTCATTAAAATGTCATGGGTTTTCCTTGAAATCTTCCTGTTTCCTTATTCTTTCCCTCACGCTTCCTCCCACTCTCTCTTTCTTTCTCCTGTTTCAGCTCTCCCTTTTTCTACGTTTTCCATTGTACTTGAAGAACAAAACATTCCACAAAACACAAACCTTTTCCTGTTTGCAACCCCTTCTCCAAAGTGAAGATTAAAGCTATTTCTTTTTTTTTTTCCTGAATTATGGCAGCTCTTCACAGTGTAATGCATTTGCTACCTAGGCCAATTTCCTGAACAGGGACACAGAGCAAGACTTTTTTTTATGATACAAAGCATCATTCTAATGACATTTCTTCCCAGAGGGAGAGAGAGAGACAGAGGGAGAGACGGAGAATTTTCTGTTTTCCTGCTTCCAGCTTTATCTACTTTGGGATCAACCATTCAATCCAAGCTTAATAAAGTAATTAGGTCAGTGTGAGGCAGTTTCCCAAGGGCAGAGCCTTTTAGAATTTTCTGTTCTTTCTTAAATGCAGAGATGTTATCCAATATAGCATGGTTCCTACAAACAATGTTGTGTAATGTACGTTTAATCTGTATATACAACACAGCACCACATCAAGTCATGATTATTCAAACTAAACCTGGCAGCATTTCAATGTCAATTTCTCCCTCCCATTTTCCTTTCTCCTCTTATTTTTCAGGACCCAAAGAACTTATTTTTCCTGTAAATATTCTTGTTATCTGTCACTACCAGCAATCCAGGGAATTTTTCTCAACCATTAGGAGACTGTGTATTCGAGTTCAGTTAAGTCCTTCTTCACTGTCTAAATGAGTACATTGTGGAAACAAGCGACCATACTATCTACACAACAATGTGCACAAAGTTGTATCTGTACAGGATATGACAAAGAGGTTCATATGTAACTCACAGTGCCATTAATATGTTCTCCTATTAATAAATGCTGCAAATGTCCCATGACATTCTCTACATTGCCTTTCTGTTATAACTGTATTTTTGTTTTGTTGATAAGGGTAACAGTCAGCTACTGTTTCTGTACTGTTTTCTGTACAAACTAGAAATGCTAGAGTGAAAAAGTTACTCCTATGGCAGTTTAGCTCTAAAGATTAATTGCTGGAAAGCCATAAAATACTTCTGTGCTAGCTAATCAGTTTACGTAGCAATAATCTCTTTCTGAAGCTAGAAATTCATTAATTAATCATCCCAACTGTAAATGCAGTCTCAGCAGAAAAATCAATAAAAGCCCCAACCACTCTTTTAAGGTCAGATGTTATCAAACAAAACTCTGCTGTTTTACTTATGCAAGACTGCACATCTAGTTAGAGATAAGGCAACCACTGCTGAAAAAACTGCATATGTGCTAAAGAATTTTCATAAAGACCCGAAAAGAAGTCTTTTCAGTTTTACTGAACTTGCTTTTATCTCATTCTTCTCACACTATTGCTCTCTCATCCATAAGCAGAGAAGTGAGCATTTCATTTAGCATAAGGCAAAAGGGCAGTTTTGATCAGTACTGAATCTGTAGTCTTAATAGTTATTATTCTTCAGAAGGACCTGGGAGATTTTCCCAAGTAGGAATATAAATTCTACTTGGTGAAAAGTTTAACATATGTTCTGGGAATTCATGAATGATTGAGCAATAAATTATTAACAGTTTCACATAAGAAAGGATGGGATGGAGACTCTCAAAGAAAAGATTTGATCTAAAACCAGCTCAAGACATTAATTTTCACACATATGATTACAGTACAGTACTCAATAACATAAGATGTACTTGGTACTGAATCCAAAATTGCTACCAGATTTATCTAAATCAAAAAGATTTATCCTACAGAAGAATTCTGAAAGAAAAATGCTTCAAGGACTATTAACCACTATTAAGTATCTCAAAACCAGACATATTACAGATACCTGAGACATATATTCTTACAATTTTAATGCATGCTTTTCATAAATATCGGCTTCAGACCTTTGACAGGGTCGGGCTCTTTGGCCTTTAGTCTTCCTTTAACATGAGTACTTCTTATCTTCTGCTCTAGCTTTTGCACTGTGTGACTCACTCATCTGTATTTCTGTCAGCAGATGGCATTACTCAGTACAACCTATGAATGTAAGCCGAACAAAAGGGAGTTGATTTTTTCAGAAAACGAAGTCCTCATCTGAGTATGATAACAAAGTGAACTGATCTATTTTCATTTTTGAAATTTCACTCTAAGAGTTAGGCAAAAGAGAATTAAATGGTTCTGAAATACATACCCTAATCCATTACATAATGTGAAGCAAGAAAATTAGTATTTTCCAGAAAGAAATGTGAATTGAAGCGCAGCATCTAACTCAGATCTTTTCTTTAAGTGTAAACATAAGAAGACCATCCCAAATTCCATCTCTCAGGTCTGTAATAGAAGATTCTGTTGCCAAAATGAATACGTATTATCAAATAAAAAAGTTTATTCTAATAAAAAGGTAATATGAAAGAATCCCGCTTAACAGACTAATGACTAGCTTCGCCAACCCCACTTACATTATAAATGTCTTGCTCTGTGAATACACTTGATGAAATGTATGTGACTACTTCTCTTGATAATGATGTGTATAGAATTCATTCCTTCTTCAAAAATTAAAAAATAATTCTGATAATCAAAGGGGAATGGCTGTGTGAGGTGGGAGAGATAATGTTTTGTGGGCTTTTGGTTTTTTTGCAACAATAACTGACAGAGGTTATATGAATATGTTAATTCCCAGAAAGCAGACCAAAGCAAAGTCCAAAACACAATGGCAACTGAACTTCATGAAAGATTGCATTCAAAGCAGGGCTAAACTAGCCTGGCTCACCTCTGACTACACCAGGGAAAACAAATTGTGGGCTTTGAGAGAGACACAAGGAAAACTTCTAACCAAACAATCCCTGGTCATATAGGTTAGCCACCAAGGGAAGTCATTACTCCGTGAATCATTCCTTGACATTCTGATCTCTTCTGAAAGAAACCTTCTCAGCAAATGTGCAAGTCACCTGCAAATTTACAGGCTTTAATGGGCTGCTTTTTGTTGATCACAATATTCTCATAATAAAGTTACACTGGCTTTCAATCTGTGTTTCACCTTTAGTATTTCCTACTGAAGGTATTTGCAGTTGACATCGTGTTGAACACTGGCGCTGATTAAACCACTTCAGACCATTTAATTTAGGTACCACTCCTCTTCCTCCCTCTTTTCATCTCCCAGTCTTTTGAAGACTTCCACCCTTCTCTCTTTGACTATGAGGAAAGACAAGCTTCTCAGTTTGCTGAAACACAGCAGAGCTGCACACCTAAAATGAGGCAATGTAGATGATGAAAATACCCATTTGTGGGTAAGGCAGGGTAGAAACAATGCGGAGATATCCCTTTGGAAAGATACACTACTAAGAATTGACAAACCTATCCCACAGTCCACTGAAAGAGAAATCTTTTAATGGAGGAATGTTTCCAGGCACCATTCTTTTCTAATAAAAAGATGTCACTGAATATTTAATGGAAAACTTTTAAAGAGTTTACTTATTTATGCGGTATATCACTCCAAATGTTTTCAGAGAATGAGCACGTTCAACAGCATAATGACTACAAGGATTATTTAAAAAATTATGGGGGAAAACTTTATATGACAAATCATTAATGTGCAGTCATATTTAAAAGCAAAAAACTCTGAGAAGTTACCTTTGCTTCAAGTTGGAATTCTGCAGCTGAAGATGCTATCCTGTTCAGAATGCAATTTAGTTTGTTGTTAAAATTCTGTTTACAAAACCGAATTCATTTAAAACTGCAGTTGGGCAGGAGGATTTCAGTATTCATCTCAACTCCATAAAAAATTGTAAATCACATCCTTACTTCAGGAGTTTCTTTCCGAAAAGATTTTTTCATTGGCTGTGTCTAACTATGAGATATAACTTTTCTTAGGTTAGTATAATGAAAAGAAATGCTGCTTTAATTTTGTTTTTCTTGAAAAAGGCAGTTTATTTTGATGATAATTTTATGTTTTGTTAAAATGGAAACACATTGAAAACTTTTCTTACTTCTACTTCTGTGCAATTTTAGGGAAATAATTTTATAGAAATCTTCCTCATCAAGAAATTACCAAGAAAATTAATTCCATTCAAACACCTGCACCATTTCTGTGTATTCCTAATTTGGCAGTTCTTGCAGGGGTGATTTTCATAATGTGCTTAGCACCACCCTCAGGAAATCTTTAAGATGTCTCACATAAAACTGGAGAAATATATCACTGATTTCCAAAATATTTGCTTATTTCTTTCAGGGAAAGCTAATTATATGTGACATATGAAAAAGCATGAGAACTCATGCATATTCCAAGTTATAAGAAGCTTATAGCCTAAAAAAAATATTTCCACAATGGGTAAGATGAACAGCAGGTGAGAAAAAGATGCATGGGGAAGAATCACAGATTATAGCTACCCATAGCTAATTGCTGTTTAGATGAAACATGTGCATCTGTTTTCAGCAATTAGAGTGGAGATCAATAGAAAACATATATATATAATTAGACATATGGTTCACTTTACCATAATTGAAAACCCCTGTCACTTCTGGCTCTCCAAATGCAGTATGCTCTAAAATGTTTTCTGGGGTGTATTTGCATCATCTGGAAGGTGAAGCACAGACAGCAACTGACACTCAGATCTCATTGTCTCATGATGCTGTTAAATGTAGGCATTGTGGTGATTTAACTAGGCCAGAAACAAATAAAGCTTTGGTTTTAAATGTCATTTAACCCTTTCCCTGGTGACTGACCACACTGCATGTCTTGTAGCAACCACAAGTGTTAACACCATGTCTATTCACTGGTCTTCAAGCTTACCAGTATTTTGAAGAAAGCCATTCTGAAAATCCGTAAGAATTAGAGAAACTTTCGCTTTTTAACTCCTCTGAGTAACAGATACATCCAGAATAAGGAAGAATGGTCTTGGAATAATGACATTTTACTCACTGAATATCTCTTAATCAGAGATTTCAGTTAAAAAACCAAACCAGAATGAAAAACCCCCACAAAAATCTTCCAGTAAAGTCTGAATTGACAAACCCACCCCAGCTCCCCAAGTTTTTCCGTTTAAATAATATTTAGTTACTGTATGTCGATCTCATATGCATTAAACCGTGAATGAGGGAAAACTTCCACTGCAGTGTCCAAGAGAAGACACAAACAGCAACAGAATGGGGGAGGGAACTTATTCCCAGTGCCCAAACTGTCTACATGTGTGTCAGAAAACACATTCATGAATGTTTAAGTGTTCAACTCCAGTGTCTATCTTAGACTAATATGCTTATTAGTCTTAATATCTTAAACTTTTATATGTTAATTTAAGTACTTCAATATTGCTTACCAGATTTTTTATCAATTTGGCAGATATGAAATGGTTGAAACAGGAACAATTTAGTGAAAATCATAGTTGTTGCTCAGAATGTGTCACATTGCAAACATCTGCCTGGCTCAGGCTAAAGGATCTATTTTTAGTAGAACTAGTTAACAGACAGAGCAAGAAAGCTCCATTAGAGCGAGTCAGGGAAATGGCAGAAGGAAAGTTGTGTCGACAGTTGTTGATTTCCATGTTAAAAATTCTGTGCTCAGTCTTATAAGGGATGCAGACACCAAAAACATGGCAGTGAAAGGACTCTTAAAGATGAATGGGTATGTACGACCTGTTAAATGGCCCTGTAGGTAAAGCTTACAAACAGGAACTAAGAGCTGAAGTAAATCATATCTTTCATCTGGATGAAAGATTTCAAAACCACCTATAAGGCGAACAACTTTGCAAACAGATATGGGATATTCTGGGTAAGGGAACTTCCCAGTCCTCTTATTTTACGCCCTGGTAATGGCAGGAAAGGATTGTGGCTTCATGGAAACAGAAGAACAGCAAAAATATTAAAGTACTGAATCTCATACATCTGCATTTTCTAAGGTGAGACATTCAATGTGTATAAACAGTCTTTGTTTCCAGAATTATGTTTCAGAAATGAGTATCTTTGAACCAAATAAACACTGGAGTCAAAACAGAATGTTTGCTTTCAGTGGCCTTCACTAGAATATTTAACCATATGTACTAAAAATGTCACTTTTCAGCCTACCATAAGTATAAACAAACCATGAATTCACTTTACCTGAATGTATTGGCCTAAAAACTTCTGCAGTTGATAGGCAGCCTTTTTCTAAGAGATGAAAGTTACAGACTTAGCATTCCTCAATTTGAGGAATAATTTAAAACTTTCCTTCCATTTCTTAGGCAAATATTCTAAACAAATAATAGGCAACATCACCACTATTTTTTGTGAAGTCTAGTCCTGCCACTGAAGCAGGTCTGGGAAATTATTCCTCTCTGGGACCTTAAATGGAAAAATCTCTCTCTGCATGTAGTTTGGAAGAAATTAGACAACACTTTCTTCAAAACAGAGCAAGGTTGGATTTTGGGTATGTGAAAAATGTTAACATTACAGAGTAAAGGATTCTTGTATTTAGAGCAAGTTAATCAAGATGTTTCTATGTTGCCATCTTGGGTGTAGATCCTGAAAGTCTATCCACGTCTCCTTTAAAAATTTGAGTCCTTTTCTTCTTAGACATATTTCTCCTCAACTATACAAACCTCCTAAGATGTTTTTGAGCTCCCTCTTCCATGTCTTTGCTCACTCCATATTGTTAGAGGAGTCTGTTGACCCAAAAGAACTTTCATCCTGAGACAACAGCTGCATAAAGATACATTTCCAGCAGAGAAGTCAGCTGCATCATTTGTTTTGTCAGAAAGTTGTTCTTTATCTTAATTACATAAATGGGCTCAGAACAGAGCAGCCAGGGAACAAGTGTTAGAAACACCAAGGAGCATAGTGTAGTTTCTTTCTCACACATTGCTTCAAAGATTCACTTTGTCCTGCCTAATATTTTTTTCCTTCCTGACTCTTTAAACTGAAACTGCCCAAATCAAAAGTATTACTCTTGGACTGCTGCCTATGAATGTTATTGGTAATTGCAGGAATTAATGGGAATTTGTGAGTATTATTGCCAATGAATAAATTTACATTAGCTTTGTTTTACAAGGGAAAATTTCTTTCACCAGTATCTGAATTCTTGCTTACCTCATGAGGCAGCTTTGGGTTATTGTTGCTGGACAGAGGCCTGAGCACGGAGTGCACTGAAGGCCAAAATAAAAAGAAAACAAACCAACAACAAAAACTCAATCCCTCTTGAAATCCACTGGAAGTGAAATTGTTTGTGAAATTTTGTTTTCACAGAGTTGACAGAAGTGCCTCTGGTTCAGCCAGAGAACAGAGGAGTTGTGCTCTGATGTGATGCCTTATCTGAAAGAGGAGGAAAGGCTACAATTTGCTTGACAGTACTAATTCACTTTGCAAGAGATACTAACAGTTGATTTTATCCTTTCCTACTTTGTTCAAAATGGTTGTATAACTCAGGAGAGCATCGCTCAGGATTTTCTGGGTTTCCCAGCAACATCCTGGCTGCACAGCAGAATGTGACCCACAACTGCTGAACATAAGAAAAAAGCATGTTCAGACCAAGACAAGTGAGCAACAGTGTTTCTCCTAGCTCACACTCAGGTGGTGACTAGCTCAGTGGCATTGACAAAAGCACAGCGCAATGCAGGACGTTGTTTCAATAGCAAGCCCTGGGGGAAGGCAACAGAGCAGTTTCTTTGTGAGCGGCACTGCCAGTGGCTGTCTGTACTCACCATGAGCCCTCACCCTCCGACTTGGAGTTAAACACCAGACTGGTCCAATGCCTTCTTCATGTTACCACCCACATGGAGATTAAGCCTCTGTTCAGGCCAAAATGATTGCTTTTTACCCCAGCCTCTGCCACCAAGTGTGTTTGCAAATAATTGACTTTTTATTTCTAGCCCTCTTCTTAAGAATCAAAGAGAAAATAAGTCTAAAGAAAAGGTTTCAACACCATCTTGGGATTTTTTTAGATTGTATGTGTGATTTGTACGTTATAAGGAGTGGCAAGATTATCCTCTTTTTCTCCTTAAACTGATTTCAAAGTTATTTTATCATCATGAGGATAGGTACAGAGCAGGTAAATGTTCATGGACACAACTGCATTGCTTAGAGATCAGACAACTGTGCTAGGAAATGCAAAACTGCTGCTGCCAACTCAGTGAAAAGCCCACTGCTTGTAGCCATCTCACTAGCAACTTCTCTGAAGACTTAACTGCTCTGGGGAAATGGGAAAATGCCATCTCCTCCCAGCCCAGAGTCATTTAAATGTTCTAGTGACAACCAATATTATACTGCTTTTATATTTTCTCCATTAGACAGCTGCTGGATCTGCCTTTATGGGAAAGCCACCCTTGAAGTCACTTGACCTCTTGGTGCCTTAGTCAACACAGATGGAACATTGAATAAAACCAGGATGTTGTAGAAATCATATGACTCATTTGAACTGGGGAGGAAGGGCATTTTTGGGAACTGCTTTTTCTTTCTCCTTGGATAAATAAGAGTTTGGCTTATCTAATTATATGCAAAGGTACACAGATTCTGTTTTGCAAGAATGTATTCTCACAGTCCAGCAGTCATCTTTAAAAGGTCAACAGTTGTATAAGAAAAAGCAGCATACATTTTCATCTGAAGCAAAACCCTGTACTTGTATTCAGATATTAGGATCACTGCATGGGAAGCATTGGCATACAGATGATATTTGCTTTATATATCAAGACTTTCATTTGGTTTATAATTCCATTTAGAAGTGTAACAGAATTTTAGTTACAAGTAAAACAGTTTAATAAATTGAAAATATTTTTTTTCTCAGAGATGAGATACCACAATCCACAGTTATGACGTTTTTCTCTGTCATGATCCAGCGGCCTCCCGAAAGAGCTGCCAGCAATTGCCTGAAGGTCATGAGCTTGTTTCCTTCCCTTCCTTCTGGCATTCTGCCAAAGCAGACTTGTTCAGACATCAAAACCATCTCTATCTGCTGCTTCAGTATACCTGCAATACCTATTCATCCTGCTCTGCCAAATCATGGAGTGGATTTACTGAAGTACTGCAGGAATTAGGACTGAAGATACTATGTTGATTTAGAAATGGGCTGAATGCAAGAAATTATGGATCCATGAAATCAAGAGTCATGTGGCAACACAGGTGAAAGTGACAGAACTTGAAACCACAAATTGGAAAAATGCACACATTATCTATTAATCTATCAAAAAGACAGTTTATAATTATTTTTCTCATATCTATTTGATTTATGTCAATCAGATACTCCATTGTAAAGTACCTCACTGAAAAGAAGAGGCATTTAAATACTAAATTTAAATGAAGCTGTGAAATGGTGAGCAATTCCAGGAGGCTGACCCTATCAATTAAATGTTTGCAATGCAAATTGAGAAACTCTGGAGAAGCATGATAGGAATTCTAATACATCCTCATCATTATGCATCTGGACACAGAATATCTCTGCTTGAAAACAGAGATCAAAGTGTTTTTGTTTGGAACGCAAAATTCTACTATTGTTCATCATTGTGCCTCACTGCTAAACAGTACATGAACAGAAGTTTTCCTTTCATGATGCTACAAGCCCTTTAGCTTCAGCAAAAGAAGCCTTCTCCTCATCACTCCCCTGATATTTTCATTTAGCTTTCATGTTTGATTTCAAGATCAGCAAAGGTTACATTGAAAACATGATATATTTACAGTTTCACATGACTTTGGGGACCACCAATACATTATGAAAGGTTTGTAATCTTTAATGGGTCAGTTGACAGCCCTGGTCTACACTATCTTCTGAACAGGAAAAGATCGAATCAGGAGGATCTCAGAATATTAAAATGCCTCTGATGATGTAGCCATTTTTAAATTCTGACAGCATTTACTGGGAGAAATAAACTCTATAATAATGACAATAAAAGAAATGTTTACACACAGTATGAAAAAATTACATATACTCGATGACTTGAAACTTCATAAAAGCAACATAATAAAAACAGATGCACCACTGAATCAGAAAACAAAGGGCGACAGCTAGTTCTAGAAGAGAGGATACACAAGAAGCTTAAAGACATGGCTGGAAGCCCAAATTATAAGGAAAAGCTTTTGTAGAAAGGGTGACATTAGTTAGCACGGCTATAAAGTAGGAGCTGTGTTCAGTCTTAGGGTCTGCTGGTTTCTGCTCACAGAAGGTGTTGATGGTCTCACTGAGAAGGGACCAGCCCACAAAGAGGGAGGAAGAACAGGCTTGCAGCTGGTACACACAGCAAGTACACACCACAAGCTTCAGAGTCCTGGGAAGTATTTTAATCTCTCCAAACTCCTTCAGGGAAGGTGTAACACAAGATGGAGCTGCACCTGAACACCATAATTAATCTCTCTGTTAACATGACAGATACTCTTTGAGCTAAATGTACTCACAACACAAGGTTGGAACACATGGTTAAGGCTGCTTGTTATTTACAGGGCACTTCACTGAATCCCAGTTTGTCTCAGTTAGTGATGTGTCCTGTTAAGTACCCTATTCATAAGGCAAATAAAGTTATATTGACCATGATCGCATGTTTGTTTCATACCCTCTTGCCTATTGTGAAGCGCTGGTAGATCTGTGTAATTCGGAGACCTCCCTCTTGACCTACTTCAGTGATAACTGGTTTTTGTTCCATCCTTTGATAAACATTATTTCACATCTGGAAGACAGTCCCACATATTTTAATATCTGTAACAGATGTTTTGTGTATAATTTTAAAATAGTTCTTAAGTGAAAGTTTAAAGAGCTGCTGCATATTACTTTTATTGTTGTTCTTATTTAAAACAAATAATTTGTAAGTTTTCTTCTTCCACCATTTCTACAGCAGTAGAAATGCACAATGAACTTCATTTAAGTATAACAGAGTTTTGTAGCCAGCAAAAGTCACTTTCATGAACTTCATTGAATAGCATTGTTATTAACCATCAAACCAAAATCCTGATGCAGAATTGCCCCTCCAACCCCATATTAGAAGCAATTATCTCATGCTGAATCTCCTTGTAAGTTATAAAAAGTATTTGTATTCCTCACAGTCTGTAGGCAACAGAAAGTTATTGTTTATCTACAAGTTTCATAAGAGGCTTAAACTCTGATATTAACGTTAGGGTTATTTTGTGTGAAGACATTCACTCTCTGGGCTTAAAACTTCTGGTAGAATTCACCCTCCATTCTCTTTCATTGATATTATCTCCCATTAACCTTAAAATCTCTGTTTTCGCTATTTCTTTTCAATTCCTGGCAAAGCATAACAGAAATCAATGCAGCAGATGATGCCAGTAGGCCTGTCTCTGTAATCTCAAGGGTGGGGTAAGTATGGGAAGAGCAGTACCTATTTCTCTCTCTGCAAACCACAGCTGAATCACACCAGTCAATGGCTCTGTTGCACTTTTTTTTGCCTTTTAAAAAGAGTATCAATCCTCACTGTGTTCTCCATGGTACAGATTTTGAGTGAATTTTTGAGGAAATCCATTGTCACACAGTAGTGTAAAACTAAAGAAAAAATCCTTACTGCTCAGTAAGTGCTAAAAGTGGCTAAATTATTTTACCTGAACATCAAATAGGTTTGTTATCTTCACCTGCATCTCTGTTGAGACCCAAAAGTACATAAAGGTGCTGAATTGCTTGTTTGTAAAGTTGCTGAATTGTTCATTGAATTAGCCAAAGGGATTCTGAACTTCATTGCTAATGGGACTGAAATAGTTGTTCACAATCCAAATATCCACTTCCTCAAAAACAGTAAGAAGAAAAGAAAAAAAAAAGAGATCTTCATTTTGCAACAATAATAGCATACTGGAAAGTTTATTACACTATAAATAGCTGTTTTAAAAGAGTTTTCTTTGGAGCAGCTATAAAATAAAGAAAAAAGATAAACAGAGTGATTCATATGTTCATGTGAGCTCTGGTAAGCTACTTATGAAGTGAATAAGAATTAGTGGTTTGTAAGAAGCCTCTGCTTTTCAGCTATAAAGTTTTAGTGTTTGACAGAAGAGTCTGATTGAAAATAATGACCTCATCCACTGATTTACAGCTGACCATTCTGTTATTGGGGATAAAACTAGGCTTTCTGCTAATTTGAGCTTATTTGGACTCATTATGTAGAGATTGACGTTTCTCATAAAATAAGAGAGTATACTGGAGACATGTATGTCTCAGCTATAGTCTGGAATTCCAGTACCATTTGAGGACTGCAATTTTGAAAAATAACTGAAGATCTCATGAGCTGTGAAGAGGAGGAAGCAGACAGTATAGAGATTGGGCACTGTGCCACTATAAATAAAGTGTTTGCCATCCATCACATCACTGGTCTGGGCAGTACCCAGAGTTATGCCTCCAGGCCAAACTCAAAATCAGGTTTTGTGTCTCTCAAAAACAATTAACTTAACCAGGTATTTGTATAACCCTTTATTGCTTAGGGGTCTTACATGAAATGTATAGATCAACCACATATACTGGCTGATGTTCATGTAAACCTAAACAAAGTAGAGTGTAGAAAGTGTTAAGATTAAACAGAAGTATTGTTGAAAAATGTTTCTTCCCACATGTGGGAAGACAGAGATATTTAAGAAAGCAGTATTTGACCCTCAAACATTGCAAAGAACATTCTAGAATAATTATAAAAATTTTGAGGTTTTTTTTTAATTTTCTGCTTTCATAACCTTTTGATACATTTCCAAAAGATCTGCAAGCCCAGTGAAGACAGTGAAGTGTCTTAGGTATAACTGAGATTGAAAATATACCTTTCTGAATTTTGTAATACTTTCTCCTTTGAGTGTAAACATAAACACCTGTGATTATGAAAAACTCCTGTCAAACCATTTGTATTTTCAAATGTTTTTGTAATACTTGCAAACAACTCTGCAGTTTTGGGCCTTATTTTCTTCTGATGCTTGAAGAACGGTACATACATACTAATGTGTCTCTTGTTGCTTGTTTCTGAGTAAAACAATGATTAACCATACATTCCTTTTCCTAACTGTGCAGAAAGGGGATCTTGGCAGATTTCCCACCTTCAAGTGTTTGTATGTCTCAGTGGAGGCATGTGGTTTGACAGCACCTTTTAATATTAATATAAACCTTGCCATAGCAACATGAGTGTTGCCACAAAAAGGTCACTGAAGTCACCTAGAAAAATAATTTGAATTACTGTGGGGAAAATTGCAGATTAAGCCCAGCTTCCCAAAATTGTTGTAACACACACAATTGTTTTAGTCCCACACTCTGGCTCAGTTTTGCATTCTCTGTCTCTTTGGAAGGAAACATGGCTTCACTTTTCATTAGATCTTAATAGCAAGAAGTAAGAATGCACAGGGCTCTAGCTTTAATTGTCAGTAATTTGCAGCACTTACAAGTGACTTATACTGAACAAAGAGAATAACTAAAAAGGTTTGTAGGTCCAGAACCTCAACAGATGTTCTTTCCCTTCATGGCAGTGCTTGGGATAGAGTATCTGTAAGGTTGGTAAACCTCCTCCAAGGGCCCAGGGCTTCAGCGAGGGGATCGAAGAAAGAACTCAGTCCTCAGAATGACTTCAGTCAGATGCAGAAACCAGCTGGTTGCAATCACAAGTACTTTAGGCTGGTCTGCCTGTTACATTTAGAACACAGAAGAGGGAATTAATAATAAATGCAAACCAACAAATCTACCAGTGCAGAGCTGAGATTTGAATCAAGCAACAGAGAGTTCTTATAACCTAAGTGTACTTGACCTTCTTCTTACATTAAAGCAGGGAACTGAAGTTCTCCTGTGTGAGTCTGGCCATTGTTTTCATTGCAAGAGCAATAATTACAGTGACGAAGGGTAGCACAGTACAGGTACATAACAAACTGGTGACCTATTTCTTTCAGTCTGTCCCTTCACTTACTGTCTGTTGAATTTAATAGGTGAAACCCTTGACCTGAATAAAATAACACTGAAACCTTCCAACACCATCCTAGTAACTCCTATGTGACCCTCTGGTTCCTGAGTTCAGGCCAGGAGGCTGACAGAAATATAATGAGAAACCATCTCTGGTTAAGCTATGCTTCCATCCCTTCTTCAGACCATACTGTGATTCCACAGGCTAAGGGGATTTATGAGGGAATATTTACTGTGCCTTTGTCTTAATTTTTCCCTTGTATTAAAAACAGGAACAGAAGAGATATCAAAAATGGTGCTACCACTCCAGCTGTACTCTGAGCTCAGCTACTCTGAGGAAACAACTCTTTTCATGCTTTTTTTTTTGAAAGAACTCTAAAGAACAACAAACAGGTTTCTGTTTTTAAATTAGATGCTACTCTTTTTTTAGGCTTTGTAAACCCAAATGCATTCAGAGAGAGATTTTGGAAAGAAACTGTGGTCTTTTCAGAGCATCTCCACTTTGAATTGGTGCTTAAAGATGCCTTTTGAAGTGACATCATTTGTCAAGAAAAGTACTGAAGAAAATTTATAGGATATATCTGATACTTTAGGCAAAAAAAAAGAAACAATTTATTTTTATCATGTGCTCAAGAATCATGAAAAGTATTTCACAAGAATCAAATAGCTGGAATGGCTGATCTGAAGCAGCACTAAAAGTAAAGAAAATTCATCTTTGCTGGGATCTTAAACTGCTGCTTGATGAGTGTTTCATATAATGATGACAATTTCTTTGCTGAATATGAGAAAGGTTGTGGCAGCCGTGAGATGATCATGAAAAGAGAGTAGGTTTGGATTAGATATTATGAAAAAATTCTTCACTGTGATGGTGATGAGGCACAGGAACAGGTTGCCCAGAAAAGTGGTGGATGCCATATCCTTGGGAGTGTTGAAGACCAGGTTAGATAGGGCTCCAAGCAACCTAGTCTGTTTGAAGGTGTTCTTGGCCAAGGCAAGAGAGGTTGGGACAAGATGATCTTCAAGGTCCCCTTCCAATCAAAACCATTCTATGATTCTATGATACAGAGTCTGTCCCCATTGCTATTGGTAGCATCACAGAAGAGCCAACTGTAAAACCATTATTAGCCATGGGAAGATGTGGAGACCACTCCTTTTGAGGGATCTTGTTGTTGTCGCAAAATTGTCCCAAAAGGATCCTCTAAAAGCCAAAGGAAGACATAATCTTGAACATGCTATGTCACAGAATGACAGAATCAATTAGGTTGAAAAAGATCTCTGAGATCATGAAGTCCAACCTATGACTGCACACTATCATGCCAACTAGACCATGGCACCAAATGCCACATACAGTTTCTTAAACACCTCCAGGGACAGTGAGTCCCTCACCACCCTGAGCAACCGATTCCAATGTCTAATCACCCATTTGGCCATTTGGTGAAGAACTTCTTCCTAATGTCCAAACTAAACCTCCCCTAGTGCAGTTTAAGACTATGTCCTCTCATCCTTCCTCTGCTTATTTAGAGGAGGCTGACCCCCAACTGGCTACAACCTCCTTTCAGATAGTTTCAGAGAGTGATAAGGTCAGTCTTGAGCCTCCTCTTCTCCAGGCTAAACAACTCCCACTCTCTCCGCTGCTCCTCATAAGACTTGTGCTCCACTCCCTTCACCAGCTCCATTGCCCTTCTCTGGACACACTCGAGCACCTCAGTTTCCTTTCTGAACTGAGGGGCCCAGAAATGGACACAGCACTTAAGGTGTGGTCTCACCAGCGATGAGTACAGGGGAAGAGTCACTTCCCTGGTCCTGCTGGCCACACTATTGCTGATACAGGCCAGGATGCCATTGGCCTTCTTGGCTACCTGGGCACACAGCTGGCTCATGTTCAGCAGCTGTCAACCAGCACCCCCAGGTCCTTTTTTGCTGGACTGCTTTCCAGCCACTCTGTCCCCAGCCTGTAGCACTGCATGGGGTTATTTTGTCTCACAGTTTTGTCCTGAAAAAAAAAGCAAGTTAGAAAATTACTGAGTTGTGAAGTTATTAAAGCTGCCAAATGAATCATGATAAAGAGTAATTTAAACTCTCTTCCCCCCTCCTATGTGTATATGGAAATAAAGATCTTAACTAACAAATTTAATTGCTTCCAAGACCTGCTGGCTTGGTAAGTATACAGGATGGTGATGAAAAGCACTGCTGAAGAGGCCCAGGTCCTCTGATATCCTGTCAGTTGAGACTTAGAGGCACAGAGCCTGCTGTGTTCTCCCACTTCCACTGAGCTGGGAAATACACAGATGCCATACCACATAGACATTACAGTCCTGAGGAACACAGGAAAAAAAAAAAGGGAAAAAATCCCAATTCTGTCTTGACTAGCATTTAAACAGTTTGCAGGAAAATGGCTGGAGGCCACACGCTAAACACATAGTGAAAGCTAATTTTTATATTAATAAAAAGAATATTTTATAAAATATATTTTATATATTAATATTTTTATAAAAATGATATTTTTATTTTATAGTAATAAAAATAATAAAAGTAATCCTACTTATTAGGGATACTCCGTCCATGCTGAGCGGAGGACAAGGCAAGGGTGGTCTGGAATCCTACCTCAGTGCATATGCATGAAACAGCTGGATTATTGTCACAAAGCGCCCTTAAGTCTACTATTTCCTAACTTCTAAATTATCTGGCTTCTAATATTGTGGCTTTTGGGATAGCCTGTGTGTGTATAACGTTAACATAAGGCGGCCAAAAAATTCAAAGGAGCAGATCTGGATTTCTATAAATCTACTGATAATTTTTTGCTTCCTTAAAAAGCACAAGAGTTCTTTCCACAGGTTAAACTGACTTTTGTTTCAGTGTTAATTTCTCAATAGAGCACATGACTCTAAATCAATACATCTTTTTTCTGCTACATATTCAAGCTAGGAAAGTTTGGAGGGATTGATTAAACTTACCCTTCTGTCCATTCACTTCATACTCCTTCCTTACTTGCCCTTGATGCTTACAATATCCAGGGTCTAATTTTGTGCATATTTCTGTCTGAATCGTGACATCATAAAACGTGTAAGTGTGTAACTCATGACTAAGCTCTAGCATGTTGCAGAAATATCTTAGTATTTCTTCCCTCTGAACTTCTTTTAGGACCCTATTTGATACTTTTCAAGAAAAACACGCTGATTATAGCCCATGGTTTCCCCTGAAATTCTCTGGGAAATCAGTATTGAGAGGGCCTAGGCACAGTGGGATACTCAGCTACAGATCTTTCCTCTGCCTGATCTGTGTGTAGGATTTAAACCTAGTCCTCTCACCACTGCAGTGCAAATGTAGAGATTTTAGTTCTGATATTGTCTCAGTCTCTCGTTCTACTGTGCAAAATACTTAAATATGCACTGGGCTTGGACAGATTGTGAAAATGACTGTATTTAGATAACAATCTCCGCTCGTACAACTACTAATGTGCACGTAAAGTGCATTACCCTCAACAAAAAGAGATTTTACCCAGTATATTCTAAGTGTAAAGAAGCTCTCTTTGGAGGAAAGCAATTTTACTTCAAGGTGTTTCCCTAAATAAGGTGTAAGGAGGATTTAAATATTCAGACTCAGTGCTTTGAATTCAGCTAGGATGACAGCCTTCCTCTTTTGGCTTTTTTTAACATCACTTTTGCATCTACCCTACTTCCGGAATTGATTTGTAGCTGTGACATATATATTAACAGAATCCTTCTTTCCCTCTACTCCAGAATCTGCAGATGAAGTACCTTTAAAAAACAGCCAAATCCTGCTGTTGTCTGGGAATTCCCTGTTGGCCAACTTAGGTTGCCTCCCATGCATCTGTCTATCTCCTGACTCCTGGCTTCAGATATTTAAATGCACTCTATCTGTTGCCTGCCACTAATTTGACTGTCGAGAATTGCCCATTCATGCAACTGGGACTCGGTTCCCCATATGTGCTCAGGCCAGATGGGAGGCAGGGTGATGGCTCTAAGGACTCTTTGGAGGCTGCAGGGACTGCAACAGTGACACTGCCGTCTTGGTGGGGTGGAGTGCCTAGAGACGGAAAGCGCTGGAAGCCCAAGATCAGGGGGTGGCAGCAGGTGGGGCACAGCCCCCCCCTCTGACAGCACCTGGGGCAGAGCACAGCCCTGAAAATTTGGGCAATTGTGCAAAAGCCAAGTAGAAAACATATGGAAAGAATGAAATCAGGGAACCTTATAAAAAGATTGCATTTAGAAAGATGAAATACATGGAGAACAACTTGAGAAGCTTTGCCTGAAGCAAAGGCTGTGGGTACTGCCAGCCTTTTTTTGTGCAAATAAAAACCCTTGGCCATGATTTGAGGTATGAGGTAATTGCTAGCAGTGGTTAACCAGTATCAGATTGGTACACTTGCAATATTTTCATTTTAGAAGGCCTGATTTTAAGAAATGGAGTGCAGTGAGACTTCC
Organism: Campylorhamphus procurvoides; assembly: GCA_013396655.1. NCBI lineage: Eukaryota > Metazoa > Chordata > Aves > Passeriformes > Dendrocolaptidae > Campylorhamphus > Campylorhamphus procurvoides. The sequence goes on along the minus strand of WBMV01004910.1, from coordinate 423,048 downwards.
AGCACTTGATAAATCTAATGAAAATAGTTTGGATTCCTCAAAATTTTTGTTCACATTTTCCTCTCTTGTTCCCCCATCCCTTCACATTACCATAAGAGACTGTGGTCCTCTAAGCCATATACCAAGCCATATACCTTCAGCTCACCTCAGGTAAACTCTGTCAGAATATTATGTCCCTGCTCCATTTGGTATTTCTCATTCTCTTTGTTTGAAGAGTGAGAGGAATGTGTCTCACCCAAGGGAATCTCCTCACCATAGTACAGCAGAAAGCCAGCAGCTCAGCTGAACCAGTGCAGCTAAGTTATTTTAAAAGCATTTTGCTGATGCGTCAGTTATGGCAGTGTGTCTTGCACCTTTCATAGTGATCACAAGTAAAATAAGGGCTCACAAAGATAGCACGCTGTTCATGGCATGGCCGCAAGCACAGCCACTGCCAGCGTCCATGGGTGTCTTGTTTTGCAGGAGTAGCCCAAGTATGAGTGAGGAAGTTTTTCCTTTGAATACAACTGGCAGTCATCCTTCAAAGCATAAAAATGTTTTGAGGTGGAGCAAATTGTAAGCATGCAATTAATTGAATTATTTTTTGCTGCTGAGTTGCTGGTGAGATTCCCTCTGTGCTTATATTGCACAGGCTTTTATATTTTGCTTTCCATTCTATGTTTGCTTTATGGTCTGTAAATATATCACAGGAAGGCTATTGCCTAGGATACATGAAATTAACATTTTCTAATTAATAGATTAAGAATCAATAGTGGGTTACACCTAATCTTTCTGAGAATCCAACTTGGAACTTTGAAAGTTGATAAATGTACAACAGTAAATAAAGCTAGCAATGATTCATTCTCCTTAAATAAATACTGTTTCTCTTCCTTAGGCAAACGTAAGGACTTTGCTTATATAATAAGAACTACTAAGTGAAATTATTTATGCAAAAAAGATTAGTGTTTGATAAAGTACCACACACAAATTAAACAAATGAACTGATAAATGAACATATGTTAAAGAAAATACAGATAAAACACAAACCTCACCCCCACCCCTCCAAACTACTAAAACTGAAATATCTTGTTCAGAGTATAATATATTTCAGCTCTATTCTGTAATAGCATTGAAAAGGACTGGGTAGTGTCAACATTCAGCTTTTAGCTGGTGCACCTGAAATGCAGTAAGAATGTTTAGCTATTATCTGTACCTGTCTGAACTTGCTGCACTTGCTACTGCAGGGTTTCTCTCCACATTGATATGTCTGATGCCTTTGCTTTGAAACAGCCAGTCTGTAGTGTGGGAAATACACAGGTCTGTGGCACACCTAGTTAATTTTTTTGTTATGCCTGCGTTGTCAGAGAAGGAATGTACACATTGCAACCTCTGCTGTTTTCTGTTAATTTAGAGTGACTATAGAATTCTTTCTGGATTACTCTGCAATCTGCAAGAACAAGCAATTACAATAGGTACAAAGTATTACCTATCAAACCCTGTGTACTTATCATGTAAGCAATGAGTGCTTACATGATCACCATGAGCTGTAACATAGTTATCTAAACCCTGCTAAATGTTTTAAAGACTTTTTCACAGGGTTCCCCACCAGTATAAAAAAAATAATAATAATGTCTGTAGATGATATATAGCAGCTGTGTTTTTAGCAAGACTGGGCACTGAAAATCATCAAAGATAATAGTTTATGAGACCCAAACCAATTCTTCACTTGTAAGCACAGTGGGCATTCTATTACTCAATATAACTAAACCAAAAACTTTTGCTTTAATAACGTAATTAAAAACATGAGAAAAAATAAACAAGTTAGTCATCTAAAATGAATGCAAGCCATCTTTGATTCTCAGTTTGACAGTTCCAGGAACAGATTTAATTCTAAATTACTCTGAAGCATCTATTTATTTTTTTTTACATTCTGTTTGTTTCAGCTTATTAAAAATAGACATTAATAATAATTTTCCATGTTGAAAGTTGACTACTTATTCTTGCCTTATAGCCAAATCCTTACCCATGATAGAACTGCCATTTATGTTATTGCCCCATTATTGAACTAATATTAACTCATTACCTTAAAAATAAGTATATTTCTGAAACAGCATTTAATTAATTATAGGCTATTCCATGATTTCTCTCAGCCACTTATTCAGTAATTATATTTTTTTACATGCACTGAGACAATTCTGATAAATTGGGATCAATTTTCCATGGGGTTCAGAATCAAAAGAGTTTTTTAACCATAGTAGACAGGCATCAAGTGTATATGGGTCTTGTAAAATTATTTTTCAGTTTTTCTAGGAGGTGTCAGAGCATCTTCCACTGGCATCTGTAACCCTTTAGAGCCAGGACTAACTTCTGTCTGTATCTCTTCACATAGGTGAGCCTGTGATTCCCCTGGCCATGGCATGCAAAGAGTTTTCTTTTGCCCTCAGAGCACCTTGAAACTTTCTTTCTTCCCCCTGTCAAAGAGTCAAGAATTACTCTCCCCTCACCTAATGCCTACATATGTTCTCTGGGACTGATGGAGGATTGGGTACAGGGAACTGAAAGATGTTCAGACAGAGAAAAAAGGGTAGGGACCATTTATCACAATAGCAGCAGCTGATGAAGAGTGTTCTTCCTCAAGGAGTCCTGCGCCCCCTGTAAAGTACATGCATATTACTAAATAAAATGAAAAAAAATATATATCTTTGCAATGGCATATGATGCATGAAACACCTCTTCTTGAGACTTCATTGCGGAAAATCCTAAGCTCAACATCTCCCCTGAGATAACATCTGCCCTTCATTACCTTCACCTTCTATGTGTTTGTGAATAGCTCTTTTTTTTTCTGTGATAACCCTGACATTACTGGACTCTCACTTACATTAGAAAACAAGGGTTCCTTTTGTTGAGTTACTAGTAATGAGCCTTTCAGAGTTATGTTTTTAATGAAAGTTTCCATAGATGGTAGATTTTATTTGAATGGCATTACACTTCCATAAAACCAGTAGGTCTTCATTGTTTCCATATATACCTCTTATAGTTGTTTTTTGAGCTGGTCACAGCAAAAGCTGATGTCATGTAAAATTTCTATGAAGGGACCTTTCCAAAATTTCTTGGATCATTATCACAGCAACAGAATAGAGAAGAAAAGTTTCTGAAAGGCCAGAGGAATTTTTACCAGCCCACCTTTTTCATATTTGGATATATGGTTCAGTTTAGTTGTTCCTGGCCATCCTTACACTCAGATGAGCCACAGAAAAAGACAATTAGTGTGGTGTTCTCTAGCTGTAATTAATTTTACCTTTAGCTTTTAATTTCACCTCTGGCATCTGCAGATCTCTACACATAAAACTTCCAGGCGGCTACATATAGTGAGCTCTAGGACATTGTATAGCACTAACATAACAGATACAAGTCCTATCAACTTCCTGTTCTTTTGATTAATCCAAGGATGAGTTGCATCTATAGTTTCAGTTGAGCAGTGTCAAGCATGTATGATCTCAAACTCCATGTATCTGGAGAAGATATGAAGGTCTTACAGTTTTCAAAAGTTTCCAAAGATACTAAAATAGCTACATGAAATAATTTTGATGCTATTATGCAAGGATAAGAATTTTCCGTGGTGACTTAGAGTGAGGAGCTGGATTCATCTCATATGACTTTAGGCATGCAGGTAATAGTATCTCTGTATAAGCTGGTTGCCTAGGTTTTTGTACAGGCACTAGAAAGAGATCTGTGGGGCAAACTATCTCATTTGACTTTAAGTCCTCAGCAGCCTTTGGATCTTACATAGCTGCCACACTTTTTGGAATAGAATTGTGGTAGACAGTCTAAAACGTACTCATTCTAATGATGTTGTCACAAAGCAAGGGAGTCTGTGCTTGGATGTACTTGAAAACCCATCCTTCATATTAGCATCAGTGAATGGATAGCATGATTCACAATGTGGTGGAATAAGTGACACGAATGAGGCAAGAAGAAATGTTAGGTGTATCTTCTCCCTATCCTTAAGAAGATGTTATGTATGTGTGTGTATATATATATATGTATGCATATGTATATTTAGCAGGAATGTTCATGGTACTTTGCAGACATAAGAGCTCCCAGAGAATTTACCATCTAAGGTTATTTGTCAGTGCTTTACATGAAACTCCTAAACTTGGCAGGATCCATACTCTATTTGAATACTATGAGGGATAAAATAAGCAGCCAGGGATCCCACAGACTGAGTAATGCTAAAAGAAGGTGTTTTATACTGTAAATCTGGCACCCTTCACTTTTCTATCTTGATGCATCTGGTCTCAAGATGGCCTGGAGTGGAAGTGGACATCATGGTTGTGTAAAAGATTCCTCTATCTCAGCTTAAGAACTTGGCTGCTCCGGAACTGCAGGTGGTCCTCTGCTGGGGACACTGCCTCTTGCCAAGAGCCCTTAGCTGAGATGGGAGAAAGGAAAGCTCCAGAGTTTCCTGTTTTTTTGAACTGAAGTGTCAATGACCATTATTTATTAACTGACAAAGGGGCCTTTTTTTCCTCTCTTTTAATTAGAAATTACAACAACTTGCTTTTCAAAGCTGAAAAATACTTGAAATGATCCCAAGTAATATTCCAAAACCACTAGCCTAAAGCTGGCAGTTAGAAACCTAATGAAATCTGATCGACTGGCTGAGCCCTCCTTTTCCTATGCACATACTCACATGCACACACACGCTCCCCTTGCCCCAACACCACAAAAAAAGGCCCCAGACAAGACGACCACATTCCTTTTGAACAGCCATCTACATTTGTCACACAGCGGACAACTTGGGATCTATTCATGAGAGATTACACTTACTGCTTTGAGAGGCAAAATCTCCTTCATGAAACCTCCCAGAACAGACTAAGAAAAGTACATCAATTTCACAGGCTATATTTAATTTCATTCTGGGCTCATCACAGGGCTTTATAATCCTCTTCTGTGGAGAATATCTTCATGGTTTGAACTCCTCTTTAGCAGGATAGATTTATCATTTGCTGTGGGAGGGGGAAAAGCTAAATGAAGCTGTGTTGAGTTGCAGCAGCTGCTCCATCACGGGCTTTTTCCTTCCCCATTTAGCATGATTGCTATTCTACCTCAGGCCTCTGCAGTGCACACACACACACGCTCACAAGATGTGAGTGGTTTGTGTTTTAATGGCAGAGTTTGACAGACAGCTTGCTGCTGAGGTTCAGCCAGATACAGCTGGTCAAAGCAATGCTGCTCATTTACATCTGTCTCCCATGCATTGAATTCTGTCGGGGTTTATTTGTAATGGATGGAGTTAATTGTGAAATGCTCGATATTGAGAGAATATGGAAGATACAACATAAAACAAGCATCTGTTCTGTGAGAAAACTAAAAATCTGATACAAAGCTGGGCTAAAGCTCAAGCAGTTTAAATAGCTGCACAGGTTCCATGTGTTTGAGTGCTCCTGGATTATTTAGTCTGTCTCATCCAGTCCTCCTCCTAACAAGTTCCTCTGTCATAACCTGCCCATAGAATGAGCTTTTGAGCCTGTAATTGTACAGTTTTGCATCTCAAAATGTACTTGAAGATTGTGATAGGACACTGATAAGTAAGATTATGTCACAGAAGTATAAACAGCAACAAGTTGACGTACTACTGAAAGGGTTTGAGAAAGGGGGACTTGGGATGGGGAGTGGGCAGAAGATGGGGAGGCTGGAAAGCATCAGTAGCACAGATACAAAGTAGGAACTTGACTCTTGCTTGAGACATGCCCACATCATCTCAAGTCTATCTGGTATGGATGGTCTACGTTTCTTTAGCCTGTCTGCAACATGCTTATTTAAAATGGTGTCAGATCATCTGTGCATCGTCCAGCTGTTCCTCTTCAGCATCAGCAGGATCACTGTCAGCTGGTCACAGAGGTCTCATGATATATTTGCCACCAAGTAGAAAATAGTTTTTAAGAGACTATTCTGAGACATTATGGTGCCCAGAAGCTTCCACAAGGAAAATATTTCATCTATCTAAAAGCATGGAAAAAACTCTTCTCTACAGATCTTCAGTCAGTGACTGCCTTTAGGAAATAAAGGTTTGTAGGAATATGAAACTGCCAATGTGGCACTTTTCATGCAGTATAGAGACCTTTTCCAAAAGCACAGTATTTATGAGAAATCACGTTTCATTTCTGTTTGCACAAAGTTTTATCATGTATTCTAAAAGTTGTGCTTGGTTATATGTTTGATGTCTCTGTTCATGAACGCAAATTTGAAACAAGAATCTTCTGAGAATAACTATACACTGTATAGCTGGGATATACTTTTTCCTATGCTAGCCTCTCTATAGGCACACAACCATCAGTGCTTGCAAAATATTCACAACACAACACACAATACATATGCCAAGAGTTACACTTAAATCTTACTGGTCAAATGTGACTTCATCATTATAAGTTAAACACACACAAAGTCTTTGCAAAATGGTGCTTCAAACACTTGTTAAAGCCTTCCTCTTTCATACCAAAGGGTCATAATAATTTGGAGTTAGTGCTGCCACTTCTGAGTACTTTGATCTATGTAAAAAACTCTTCCTTGTTATCTGCTGCACATCTGCTCACCTTCTCGGCCAGTTGCACTCCATGAGAGCCTGTGGGCTCTCTGGAGTCTAATTCACTTAGGTGGGATGAAGCAGAAATTCAGTCCTGATCTATCAGAAAGGCCAAAAACATTGACAGTCTTGAGTCAGGAGTTAGAAACTGTACCAGATGTGAAGAGGAACAAATTGCAGCTAATTGCAGAAAACTGCTAGCAATCCATGGGAAGAGACAGAACTCATGGAGGAAATCACACAAATTTCAGGAACTTCAAAATTCCTCTTACCCATGCTGTCTTTACAGTCTTTCTCTACATCCATTCTCTCTTCCTTTTAATGGCAAGTTAGCTACACCTTTGCTTGAAAGAATGTCTATCATTCTTTGCTACTTTTTTTTCATCATCTCTTTCCCCTCCTCCTCTTTACCTCCAAAAATATAGGGGTAAATAAATAAGCAGTGACTGTGACCTCTCCCTGACTCTGTTCTGCTTGCAACAGAAACATGGTGCAGGTTGATGCTTGAGCATAACTCATGGTAATTTAAATTCTTTTGAAACGAATGTTTCAATGTTTTTGTCATCTGGAGCCTTAGGATAAACTTAGGAACAATAACATGCTGTCTGTATTTGTTTGCATTGTTTTTGAGATCTTTATGTCTATTTGATTTTATTTGTACATAGTACAGAGTTCACTACCTAACAGAGATGGTGGAGTCTTTGTGGAGTCATAGCTATCTGTGGTAAATCGTTCAGAAATTTGGAATTCTCTTCCATGTTCAGGGAGTCAAACCCCTTTAATGGATCAGCTTTGCCCTCTTCCAGACCAGAAAAGCAATATTAAACCTGCCCTGGTCACTAACAAGTTTGCCCTTTGTCTTTGAAGTGTCATCATATGGAAGCCTGAACAAAAATTAGAATTTTTTTCCTAATCTCCCCATTTCTTTATGCCAACAATTCTCCATCCTTTATGCTCATACCATTTCTCTCACATCAGCATTTCCAGAATAAGAAAACCTGCCTAGTCTGCCAAAGATATGAGAAATTCTGCCACATCCATAGAAGGGCAGCTATTTCACATCGATCCATCATTTGACATACAGTAGGAAGACCGTGAGAACGGTGTCCCAGCCCAAACCCCTGTGACTGAGTACAAGGCCACAAATATTTCCATTACACAGCATTGAGAATTCCATTCTAAATGCAATAGGTAACTCGTTTGGACATTTTGCCTGGTGTTTTCCCAAGAAACTTATGGATTTGCCTGGAATAAGTGAACTGGATTGCCAGATTGTGTCAGTTATCACTTTCTGAAATCCTTCTTTGGACTCCATATAGTGAGTGTACCCTTACACGTTTTTACTGTAAAATAAAGAAAGGCAATGTTTCAGCTTGTCCAGCTGGTAAATGTCAATATTTACAATTTTACAATTGTCAATTTTTACAATTTTTATGTTAGAAATTCATATCATGTTAATTTAGTTAACTTTAATGTAGGTATGCAATGTGTACTGATTTCTTTGGGCCCATAAATACAATTTATTGTTTTTAAGAAAATAGAAGGATTAAATAAGCACTGATGTATAAATGTACTTCGAATTTTCCCATCCTTTAAGAATCAAAGAAAGAGCTTCAAAAGTGTGGTTATTTCTAGGACTTGCAATACCAAGTCTGAGATCAAGCAATTTAAAAGAACATAAAATTTATTGGAACCATGTTTAGCTTGTTCTTAAAAACCAACATTTTGGCTTTTAAACTCAGATTATATTTGTGGGAAATTAGTGCTTACTGCTAATAACTGGATTTAATTTCTAAGAAATACAAGTGCAAACTTCTGATAAAAAAAATTAAAGAGAATTTGTAAATATATCACATGGCCCAGATTTAAATCTTATCAGGTTCACTAGTGTCTTCATTTGCATTATTGCAAGCTTATTCCAGAATTAAGTGGCTTAGTTGCAAATTTTTGAAGAAGAGCACTGATGCTGATTATTGCACAAACAAAGCCTAAGATTTTTAAAGAATTTAGTGGAATTAAAGATCCAGCTTCCAGTGGAATGTAGACACCTAAAGCTCCTAAAGCTTGTTTATATTATGACTAAAAGATGTTTTGTTACAGAGTTCTGTCCTTACTGAAATGTCATGCTGACTATTACTCAAGTTTTTACCAGAGGGTTTTGTAGTAGGCAGGAACATGAGAAGTACACAATCCATATGCAGCACTGTCTTTCTGGGACCTCCAGCCCCAATCTATTGACAAAAATTTCAGGATGGCAGTGTGAATAAGTAACCTGTGCCAGGGCAAAGTTCCATGTTTTCTTGCTGATTTAATAGAACATGGATATTAACAGAAAAAGGACAGCTCAGAAGATGAAAGCTCAAGGTAATTGTGCAAGTCAGCTTCTGCCACTTCAGTAATGATGTAAAGGTGTCAGCTATTAGAACATATTATTGATGTTTCTCCTATCCACCAAAAACTGCCTCAACAAAAACTCAGGATGAGATGGAAATGAGAAAAATAGTAGTTTAAAACTGAGGGAGTATATGTCAGTTTTCCTTTTTCATTTGATGTGCCCTTGTTCTAGCTTCAAGCTTCCCCTAAAAGTGGTGCTTTTGGTTGGAAACATATCACTGTGCAATCCTGTATTTTAGATAATAAAAAGATCCACACACAACCCCTCCCCGCCCCCCCCCCCCCCCCAAAAAAAAGTTGTTTCTTAATGTCAGTTTTAGACAGTTTTATAAAATCGATCTGTTCTGCTTCTGTTTTCTGTAATACTGTCTTTCTGGAACAGCATCTGCACACCAGTTTGTGGTACCACTCACAGTTCTAAAACATCATTCTCCTTAACTGTGCTGGCCAGGGCAGTGGGACCTGTAAGGTCAACTAGGTGTCAGCTTGGAACTTGGTGACTGCTACCAGTGCAGATGAATGACGTGAAAGACTAAAAGTACTAAGTAGCTCTTTCAACTGTTCCCATGAATGGTGGGTAGCCAAGAAGAGCAACTGTTTGGGGAAGTTCAAGGTTGGGCAACATTTCAATCAAATATAGTCATCTGAAACAAAGGGGAAAAATTGCTTCCACGGGAGATTAAGTTTGGTGATGGGAAGCAGAAGTGCAGAATGAGTGTTCCCACTGCTGTATAATACAAAAATTTCTGAGGTGGATGAGCTGTGCAATGCATTGCTTATTGCATTGATTTTAGTGGTGGTTTGCATGGATTTTAGTGGTTCAATAGGATATCATATGTAAACTTATGGGATTATTCAGCCCACAGTCTCCCATTAAAAGGGATTTTTTTTTTAGCTGCAAATAGTAATTACAGAGTTTTAACTTGGAGTTGTGGTTACAGAGCTTAAACTTGGAGTTGTGGTTCAGATGACAAAGATGTGCTAGCAGTAGCATCTTATGATCTGGTTTGGTCTATGTTACTGACTGAAAGAACGAATAGTCACCACCAGTATTCTAGATACATATTTAGATCACTCTTGGCAAACCCCAAAATGGCTAACATACACACTCTCACTTCAGATTGTGTTTCAAATTGAACTGACACCTCTCTCTTTCCATTTACTTTAAAAACAAGTAATAAATCTTTGACATGCCTCAAATGAGAAACTGCCTTTCATATTAGGTTTCTTGAGATGAAAAAACCCACAAAACAAAATCTAATAACCAAAACAGAACCAGTTTAGTTGCAATAAAATGGACTAAGTTTTTGGCTGTAAACCCTACTTGTGGTGCACTATAGTGTTAGTAATTCCTCTTGGATAGGGCAAAAATTTAGAACAACCCTAATGGTTGTTCTAAAGCATGTACACACAGAAAAAGTCCTAAGCTTTATTCATTTTGGATGTATTTCTGCTTATCTAATAGCTAAAAAAAATATTTTGGCAGTGTAACAGTATGTTATATAGTTTTTTTGCCTTTCGTTTTGGAAAATGAAAGTTGCTAAGAGACTGTGGCTTGGAAGCTGTTTGGAGAGCGTGTACAGTGTATCTCACAGGCATACACTTTCACTGTATTTTTGTTTTGTCAATGGATTACAGACATCTCATACAGTTAGACTTTTATGTATCTTTTTAAAGCCCCTTAAGAAGTGTAGGTGGACTCTCAGCTGGTTTAATTTGAGTCACTCCTATGATATTAAAAGCTATGTTTTATACTACAATAAATATAATAATAACATATTATACCACCCCAGGAGCTGTTGCTTTATAGATTCTTGTAAAAGGTTTTGATTTCTTACTTGCTAATTAAATCTATTCATCTCACCTTTCCCTAAAGAAGTTTTCCAACCCATAAAAAGACACCTTTTTCTGAGATTTATTGAATAAATAAAAAAGAATGAAATTCCACAATCTTTTTTTATTGTGTGTACTGTCTGATGCTAGAACATACAGAAGTAGTAAATGAAGAGAGAGGTGAATAGAGCAAAGGAGTTTGAGGGGAAATGACATGAGAGGTATATGGTGGGTGCTGATTCAATGGGATTGCAATAACAACCACAGAACCAGGTTTTATACTGAGAAAAGATCACAGTGTCTATGGTTTAGGTTATTTTTTCAGGACACTGAATATACAGAGAAATATGAGGCGGGGTATCAGGATGGAGGTGGTGCTTAACCCTTACTTGGAGTTGGGAAGGCTGTTGAGTAGCTTAACACATAGGGACACTGGGCCATCAGTTTTGTCCCAGGGTTCTACTTTGCTGGGAGACCTAGAAGGTGGCCTGAGGCTACCACTGGAGTATTGATGGCTTGTATACTTTCTTCTCAGCAGTACTTTCAGCTCTCACAGTTGTGTTGTAATTACTCTCCTGTCTTTAAATCAGGATTTATCTCGCACTCACTGTGCCGAGTGGTGCTGGGAAGATTTCCTGCCTATTTTGCTCAAAATTAATCCAATCTTTACTCTAAGATTCCAAGAATTATTAGAGTAAAATTAGGGTGTTTCTATCCAAAGGTTATAACAGAGTTGCAAACGCCAGCAAGTCTCCATGAGCCAGACCTCTTTCCCCAGAATTGTCACAGTGGCAATTCCTAACCTGGGATACATAAATTTAGTTTAGTGAATATTTCACAGATTTCTGTGTTTCCTCCCTTTTACAAACAAAATGGCAAACTACTGTTTAAATCCGTCTCAGTGTCTTTTTTGTGCTTTTTTCCTCCCACTTTTTTTATCACTATCAGTGAAACAGTAGCTTGAGCATGAAATAACTGACAGTTTTTAAAAGGGATAAAAAAGTTGTTTGTTTGTTCACTTTTATCTCAGGACAGAAAGAGTGGTAGAAGTACAAGGAAATAAATTACTTATTAAAGCTCTTATCAAAGAGAATCAGTTCCATTTTGCATAGTCCAATGTGTGAGTGGAGAGGAAATGGGGAAATAGTTTTCTAGTGAAAAAATACTATCTCCAAGATAGCCATGAGAGTGAACAGAGGCTGAGCAGTGCCCAGGTGCCAGCCTCCTCCCACCATGGCCATGTCTTGCACCTGTCTGTGCCTGGCAGACCCCAAGCACACTGGAGCAGGCACCCCAGATTATGGGCTCCAGGTATGGAGAGGGGTCTGGCCATGAAGAAAAACCTGGTCGAAGGGCAGTGGAGACACGTACAGAAATTCAGAGCTTGAGGAATCAGCCTGACAATACAGGTTTTTTAAGGCCACAACACGTGGAGAATACAAACTACATTTTTTATTTGGTTAAGTAAAGCACTTTTTAAATAACCATGCATGGATGTATAACAAAGATATATGGGTGTAATAAATATTAGGATGCTCTCATTTATGGCATGCCACTGAGGGGAGTAAAATCAATAAAGAAGAGATACAAGAGGAAATAAATCTTAGAGGTCGAAGCAATAAATCAACATCATGTGAAATGCCAGTCAGATTTTTTTGGTGCTTTTGCTGCAAAAAATACATAGCGGTAGAAATTGCAAGGGATAGAATTGTAAGTGGGGCACACAGCTGCACCTTTACCTTTGCTGCCAAGGTCTACCCTTGGTAAACTATGCTCTGACTTAATAAAGGTCCCCTTTTTTATGCCATTCTATATACCAGTAGCCTGGCATCTGCACCGGGGTTCCCTGGCTGTGCAAAGCTGGCAAGTTGCAGGATAGATGACCTTCCAGCAGCGCTCACAGGCCATGCTGGGAGGCTGGTTCACCCCCTCTTTCACAAAAGCATCCTTCTCTCTGTCTCCACCATGCTACAAACATGTGATTCCCCCTGATCTGTTCCACATACTGGTCCGGGTGGGACCCAGATACTCCTATGAACTGGATGCAAACTTATTTCCAACACCTCTTCCAAGGACCATAGTTTCCTTGCCAGCCTGACTAGGAAAGATAAGTGTAGGTCTAGGCTGGGTTCCCAGATCCTGAAGATAGCTGCTGGGGAAACAGAGGTGCTTTTCTGCAGCTTAGGCAACCTGTCTGTGAGCAAGTGAGCACTGCCAAGGGGCCCCTGTGCTGAGGCAATGTTTAAAGGACGTGGCAGTCACAAGTGTGTTCAGCATGCTTTGCAAATACCTCTCCAACCATGGCCCATCAGGGATTTAGACTGAGGAATGCCTGTTTCTCCAGCTCCCAGCTGCTCGTCCCTGTCAGGAAAGGGCCTGTCCTGGTGATGTGCTGAGATGTGAACCCTGGCAGCAGGGAACTGTGGTGAAAGAGGAAAGCCGCCTGGGGTTTGTGTGCCCGCAGTCTGCTGCAGCCATTGTGTGTTCGTGTTCCGTGCCTCTGTTCACCACCCAAATACTGCTTGAGACCCACTGTGAATCCAGGGCCTGGATCCACCCCACTTCACATGTATTAATTGGCACACAGAAACATCCCTTTCCTTTCTGAAATGGGCCATCGCTTCTTTGTCTGCTTATATTCCTTTATTTCACCTCTTGTTGATGCCATCATTTCATCTGGCCCCTGCACTTGACCTCCTCTCCTGACTTGCAGGTCCCAGGCCACCCTGCAAACACTTTGCACAAACTCATCTTTTTCTCCTAGTCTTCCTCCCCAGGGCCTTTCCTGTCTCTGGCCACACTTGTGGCTGGGCTGCCTCGGATTATTTCCCCAAATGTCTCCCAGTTTTCTCTAAGGCTGCAGTCAGGATCCCTCCACGATCTTCCAGCCCCAGCAAAAACAGCTACTCTTTGGAGAGCGGGCATTAGTTTCCAGATGAAAGGGCTGATTTTATGTGGGAACTGTAGATTGGTTTGGAGTATTTTTTTCGTTCTGTTTCCCAAAAGCCTTGTCTGTGAAGGGCCCCACAGGTAACGCACAGCAGGGCATTGTGTAACCCGGTGCAATTATGTGTTTGCTCTGGTAAACAAGCAGGGTGCAGAACACAGCCAGTTCCCAGACTTCATACTTTCCCCAAATGTTTTCACAGGAAAGAATTCACATTTCACTTCCTCTGTTGCTGCAAAGGTTCAAAGCGTTCATACTTGGCATATGGTTTTATTTTATTTTGAGCTTTATTTATCCTTGTTTTCCCTGAATATAGAAGCCACCATAACTAAACTGTGCTGTAATTCAAATACATGTTTAACTACAGAGTTAAGAAATGAAAAGCTAATTTAAAAAAAGAAAAAAAAAAGAGTAAGTGAACTCGGCACTAAACCACAGCATATTTCCAAATGAAACCGCACAGAATCATTACACTGCCTGTGTGGTGGGATAAAATGAAAATTACCTCCATGAATATTTTTCAGCAAAATGACAGCAGAGACAATTTAAATATTTATATACATATATATAGATATATATGTCTAACATAAAATTGGCTAATATCATTTGAACCTTATTCCTCTCTAGAATATTCATGTTTACACAGTGATTTATATGATTCAGGTAAGAAAAGGATCATGCCTACCACTTACAAACAATCATACTATCATATTCTTAAATGCCATCTCTGAAACAAGCATTTTCTCCATTAATTTTTTCCTCTCTCATATTGAAAACTGTACTTTGTATTTACCTCTGTTGTGATTTTTTTTTTAAAAAATTATTTTTTTAAGGAAGTATGACTGAACTAATTTCAGCAGCCATTGAAATTTTCAAAAGTAAAAAAAAAACCCTTTATTTTATAGTATGGCTTTGAACTAAACAGATAATTTTGTCCAAAAGTCATATTTCAGAATTATTTGGAAACAAACTGGATATGGCACACAAAAAAAAAATCCCCAAACAAGACCAGAATCTCACATTTCTCTTGAGATTCTAAAATTAAAAATAAAGATAATAAAAAAGGAAGGCTTTCTGTGAAGAAGTGATCTCCATACATTAGGCAGACCATGCTTTTCTAGCTAAAATAGTATTAGACGTGGGATTTATTGGTGTGGGCAGATACAAGTCATTTATCCTACTTGTTATTACCCCTTTGAAACCAAATGCTCAGTGTAGATTATCAGAATTTCTACCAGTCACAGAAAATGCCACTCTTCCAACTGGAGAAGAAAATGTTGGTAGAATATGGGAGAGTCATAGTTAATGTCATGGAGAACAATGAGTTCTTCAATTAAAAAAATGGGATTTTCTGCACTACAGTAATTTTATATCCCCCATTTAAAATGAAATAATGATCAAACACTTTGCTGTGCAGATGTATACTCAGTGCATTAATTTTGGCAGGGTGAACAAGTTCTAACAATATGGTGCTTAAAACTGATCATATTTCAATCCAGAGCTAAAAAAGACTGGAAGGTTTCAGTAGATAAGCACTGCAAGACAACATCTTTCATCTTTCTCTAACTGGCTGGAAGCAGCCCAGGCCAGTAGTAACCAGAAGTTTTTATTGTCCTGAATAAAGACTTTCCAAAGTCTGTTTTCTTGGTGAAATGAAGAAGCAGTTTTAGATCCACATACCAGTAAACCTCTCACTGTTGTCAGGGGCCTTGTGGACTATCTCAGCACATTGTCAGGAGTTTAGCATTCAGGACTGTGCATTTACACCTCACTCCTAGGAATACATCCCTGGAGGACAGGTTGGGAGAGTTTGCTGTGGGAATGTCTGCAGGACAGACAGTATTAAAGTCACACAAGCTAAATTAACATGTAAAATACACAAATTATTTCAAATAATTATACTTTTTTATTTGACATGTTGAGATCTGCCACAGACCTACTGAGCATCTTTAGAGGCTGCAGGAAATGCACGCTAAGTCACATGATGCATGATCTTAACGTACAACTGCAGAACATACGAAGATTCTACTTTATCTGCTCCTTCTGCACTAATTCTGTTTGTTGGCCTTTTGTAAAAGAGTTATATTAACACTCAGTGAGAACCTTATACTGCTTGTTTCTGAATTTGAACCAGTCAGGAAAAAGTCTGCATTAAATTTAGACAGAAAGACTTGCCTTCTTTCTTTATTAGTGTAAATGATTTTGCTCTGACTCAATAGCAACTCCAATGCTGCCAGACTTACAGGAAATGATAAATAGGCCTCTGCTTTGCATGTAGGAGAAAAAGGTAGGAGGGAAAACCCTCTGATTTGTTTGTATGAATAATAGTACTTCTCTCTGAGG
The DNA here is from genome assembly GCA_013396655.1 of Campylorhamphus procurvoides. Classification (NCBI taxonomy): domain Eukaryota; kingdom Metazoa; phylum Chordata; class Aves; order Passeriformes; family Dendrocolaptidae; genus Campylorhamphus; species Campylorhamphus procurvoides. Next base: position 406,966 of record WBMV01004910.1, on the reverse strand, counting down.
CAGTCTCTTTGAGGAGCTGTTGTTCCTGTTTTGGAAATGACACCCTGTAGTAAATCTAAGCATATGTATAAAACTGAAGGCAAAGAGAGGGATAACTGATGGAGGGCAGGAGCAGCACACATCGCTGTGCAAACAGGCACAGGACTCCTGCCTGAGTAAAATAGAGCTTTCAACATGGTGTACTGACTGAAATGATTTTTTCACTTGATCTTGAATCACCTAGCCCTGTCTAGATGTCCTTCCTCCTACTGAGAGTTTCTCTGTGGGACTGCTCAGGCAACTCAGCTGAGTTAATGAGCTAAAAATGTGAAACAGGAGCATATAGTTAATGCCACAGAGTCAAGACTAATCCTGTTTCTTTGAGGAGTCTAGGCAGATAGATATATAAAATCAATTTGGGGTGAGAGGGGATGGTTTTCTAATGGCCCTGGAACTAATTAGTTAAATTTTTGCGTGCCTGATACTCATTTATTCTCTTCTAGCTTCAGATTCTGTAAATATCTTTCCAGTCAAAACCAGCCTGTATTCCCAGCGATCTCAGGATGCTTTCAAAGAATCACTGTAAACATCACTGGTGGCAAAGACTTATTGTGACTCTCCGCCTTTCAACTCCAGGCTGAAGAGGACCCTGCAGGATTTTCCCATGTACTGAGAAAATCAAATGTTCTAGAGCAGATTGGAAACTTACCTTCCTGCTTTTATATCCCTATCACAGCATGTACACTGATTATCAAAAAGAGGGGAGCCTCTGCAATTTACTCTGTAATTGATATGTATGAATCTTGCAAGTATCACAGGCCAGAGCCTTAGAGATGGATTTTTTCTTTTGCTCTTGAACAATAGTAAAAGAATATGTTGAACAAGAGGATCTACTTGACTATATTCAAAGTTCAAAATGCATTTTTGAAGAGTTGGGAAAGAATAACAATAACTCCAGATTCAAATAATTTAATCTTTTGGAGTATGAGAAAAGCCCTGAAAGTCTTGAAAAACAAATAGGTTTAAGAAAGCAAGCCAAATAGATACATAAACCTTTCTTCAAAGTTGCTGCGCATGCCAAGAAAGGTAAGAAAACTAGAGAGGTACTTTGCACACATGACACAGTCACCTTCTAGCAAACAGCTGCAGCTCAGTGAAGACTTCTCACCTTGAAGGCAGGAGCCTGGACACTTTTCTATGGTGCCCACAAATAAAGCTAACCTTGGGTAAGCATGACTTTGATTATAAGAAAGTTGACTAGAAGGCAATCAAAGAAATTAAAAGGACACATATTAGAACTGTTCTTGCTGCAATTGAACCGCATTTTGAACTCTAATGGATTTTGGTTTAGCTATAGTGTTGTGTGCAAGTATGAATTGTAATGATAGGTTAAAGTTACATGTTTATTAGAAGAAAAGCTACACAGCTTAGCCAATATATGATCATCCCAGATAAAAGCTGACTCACTTTGGCCCAAGGGCAGAATCACTGGGATAAATCCTACTAAGAGCTAAAATCAGAAAGAATCAAAGCTACAAATCTGGCATGCAAGAGCTTTAATCTAGAAGCACTATATACATTATATTATAGTTTTGATTTTAATGTACTCATTGCTCGAGGAAAAACCATCTGCTTTACATTATGCCTGTGGTGCAGAGTACATTGATTTCACCACATCTCTGTACAGAATAACAATAAATGGACTGGGAACCATTCTTCAAATAACTTCTTTAAGAATATAGCAACTGGTGTAATATTTCAAGGTATGAAAACATAAAGAGAATTAAATAAAATAACTCCAAAAATGCACTTTGAAAGCATGTTTTGGAGTGGTCTTGGTCATCTTCCATTTATTTTATTGTCCATTTTGACCGCTGTCACTGAAGAAATTGATTTTATACTTTTCATTTTTTCTTGCTTTTGAGATGCTGTATTATATTTAGAGGAGATACCGAACTTCTGCAACATGGGAATTGTAGAGTTCTTTTACAAGAAAGTTGTTACTTAAAACACTAAGAAAAAATGTAGAGAACTTCAGATTTTCAAGAATAGATTAAAGCAGAAAGTATTTCTAGGCTTTACAAATGCCTGGGTTTAGAAAAAGTTGTCAGGTTGCTTTCTAAAATAGGACTTTCAGAACAAAATAAAACCCCAAAACAAACACAAAAGCACAGTTCATGCAAGTGTTTTGCAAAAGAAGTTAACCTGTTTTAACACGGAAGCAAATCTAACTATCTGGAACTTTCAGAAAAGCAGCGTAGATGTGATGATGAGCAGGTGACACAAGCTATATCATTGTGCAGACATTATCTACAGCACAGGGTGACATACATGGCTATTATGGTCATCAGCCAGAACAAAGAAAGTTCAAAGGATGAGGAAAAGAGGTGAAAATAAATGCAGTCAATAGCAGTTTTCCATGACTTTGATGAAGAGTGTGTGATTGCTCCATGTAGTGCAAGGCAATAGTATTACAGCAGGAACTCTTCAGAACAAATTACAAGATCAGAGCCTGAACCTCCAGTAGTAGGCAAAACAGTACTGAGCTGAACTTGAGTGTCTGCATGATGTGAGGAGCAAGTCCTTAGGCCCTGTTGTCCTATCACTGTATGATCTGAATTCCCCTGCTGTGGAGGACAGTCACTGACCAACCACAATTAGGCCAGTGATTAGAAAATTTGTACTAGCCATCAGAAAAATTCAATGGCGCTTGGTAACTTTGTGTGTGGGATGGTATGACCATATTCCTTTAACACTGAAGGTCTAGTTCTGGTGACCCAGAAGTCCTTCTAAACTGATTTGGGGGAGCCTTTCTGTTCACACGAGACCAGACACCAGTATAGGAATCACTCTGCAGACTTCACTTGACTGTTGGTCCGAGATCTTTGTTGACAATAAAAATTGAAGTACTGACAACAAGCTCATATGTACATTCTAAAATTAGGCCGGTACTGACTCCCCACCCTTTTACTCGGCTGTTGTTTCTGTTGTGCTTTTTCAACTGTATGAGTCAAGACAGCCCTAAGTAATGGCCAAGAGACTTGCTGGCACAGATCATTCTGATTCATCCATGAATCTGTAAATCAAAAGAAGCTTCAAATGCTCCGCAAAAGGTCTCATATGCTGAGGTCTGCATACATGGAATATGGAAACATTTTGTTTACTCAACTTTAATTAAATTAAAGGGCCTCACGTTTAAGTGGGTTTCTAAAAAGTAGTTACATTTTATTGTTGGGGTATTCTCCCATGCTTTGGGTCAGCCCCACTACACGACTCAGTGCTTTACAAGGGAGCAACCAGGAGTTCAGGTTCCCCATTTCCATGAAGATCTAGCCATACATATGAGAGAAGACGAACAGCTCACTCTGGAATGAAATCTGCTGCTGCAAAGGCAGTAAAGAGAAACAAGTAACCTTTTCCATGGGAGCCCACTCATTCTCCCTGTTCAATCCAGAAAGGTTCATCTCTAGCAGCTTCTGTGACTGCGCCTGACTCTGTCAGGAAAGAAGTGACCAGAGCTCTTCTCTGAGTACATCAAATAAGTTACATTTCTTTAAACCTATTTTGACATATTTGTGAAGACAGAAAAACCAGGAAATGTCTAGCAAAAAATGAAATACAGGTAATAGGACCCCAAATTAGTTTTCATTTACATTTACATTTATTACTTTACATTTTATTTTTAGCCTGGGACTGAAACTGATTTTGCTGCAGGAGATCATCAAATCATAGAGCACCTCAAGTTGAAATGAGCCCATAAAAGACCATGTTATACCCTAAACCTTAATTTTCACTTTTTGTGGACCAAACACACTTTTTCCCTGCAATAGGCACAGGAAGTGACCATACATTCTAGTTACCTTTTTGATACATAAAAGATGACTATGAAAATAAATGAAATCATGTTAGCGCTTTGTCTGATGTGACATTATATATGTTCTTTTCTTCCTCAGTGTATTTCAGTGGCTCTCAGCATACAGCAGAATCCAAATAAATCATGATAAACATAGATTCAAATCGGAGAAGGGTTTTTCACAAAACTAATAAAAGCAATGGTGAAAGACTGGTAAGTGGGTCAAGGGGATAAAGAAAAATATTATTCTACCTTTACACTAAAAGCAAAAGAGTCTGAAGACCTGACCCTCCCTGCCATCTGTTGGGACCCAGATGCCAGAATATATCTGCAACGTTCAAAGTCTGGCACAAGTGGTCAGTGACTGTATGACTTCAAAGGACAGCCGTCCCCTTGAAAAATGTGTCATTCAAAAAAACCCCTAAAGTAAATGACCTTTCTAGTAAAGACCATGTTGGTATTTCAGGTAAATCAGACAGCACTTAAAAAAAATGCAGTAAAACCTTAATGAATGCCTCTACATTTGGCATAAAGCCAAAGAAAATGCTGTACTACTGCTTTTCAGAGAAAGTGAAGTTATTATTCACTTTATGGGTGTGGGATAATTGTTATGCACTTCTTTGAAGCCAAACTTTCTCAAAGGCAATTTAAACCATCAAGTAAATTTCATGGATTTTGAAAACAAAATATCTTTTATTGACAATACAGACATTTTGCCAAGAGGAAATCTATAAAAGGAGCAGATTTACTGGCAGAAGTGATAGGAGGGTTTTGTAAAGATTAGAACTCTATAAAATCTTTTGGAGTTTTTTTTGGGGGGGGAGGTTTGTGATTCTTACTGCATCTATTCTAACAATATGATTTCAGTGGAAATTTGGCTCCTGTGTGAATGACAGGTGTTCTCAGCCTTATTCACTTCACGGGGAAGATGCAGATTCTCAGTACAGTACCCAGAACCTCTCTGCTCATATTTTCACTTCAATTACAATAAAATATTCTCTGGGATAGATAGTAGGAATGATTTAATCACTTGCAACAGCTAATATGAGGGCTTACATTGTGCACATCCCAGGTGAGTCCTTCCAGTTCTCTGAGTTTTTTGAGTCACAGATCAGCCAGTTTGTAAAACTGTGAAAAATTTTCCACAGAATTTTTGGCCTGGTCAGCAAGCTTGTCTTTAGCCAATTACCTCATCTGCAAACAGAAAGATTCTTCAGGAGATAAGAGCGGAGCAGTTATGGCAGAGCTTCTATTGGAGAAGTGGATGCATCATCTATGAAAACTATCCAGCACTGTTCCAGCTAGCTGATGCTACCCAGAAATATGCAAGGCATATGCTTGAGGGATCACAATGAGCTTTGAAAGATTTTGCTTCAAAAACGTCTTTTCAGAAATGTTCTTCCTTCTTACCAGGTCAGAGACCTGGAGAAAAAAGAGTTAGCATAGAAAACTAAGCTGAGTGCCAGCAGTTTCAGCAGAGCTGAAGTGCTAGGCTCACTGGATCTGGCTTTTGTGATTGCCTAAGGCAGCTGTATCACCCACTGGTGCTGGCAGACGGCCTGCACCCTGTCACTGTAAAAGCTTTCTGGTTGACTTTCTTATCCCCTGTCACAGAGAGAGGAACAGGCAAGATGCCACTGGCAGCTACAAATGGATGATTCCCAAGGTCTTTTGCTCACAGAACACTTAGAAGAAGGATGCAATCTATCTGAATGTGATGGATAATTGATGGAATGGTTTTATATTGAAGGCTGAGCACCACAGGCCAGAACCGATGTGCTGCCAGGAGGTCATATTTGGACATACATACTGTGTTTTCTTCAGTGAGATGAGATTGTCAGTTTTTTTCCACATAAAAATGTAAGTTGCTTCTGCAATCCAGATTCTTTGCTGATACAATTATCTCTTATAAATTTTAAAAAGTTTTATCAGGACAACATAGACCAGTTATGAGCACAAAAGAACTGTGACCTGAAGGTGGATTAAAAAGAGAAGATGTTACTAAATTCAGTTTTAGCCTCCTGATTTTCATTCTGTGAGATGGTACATAAGTCAAACTGATTGCCTATTAAGATGTTAAATAAATCTACATGTTGGTTGTGTCAGAATGTGAAAGAGACATAATTATTTATTCAGTTTTTTTCTCCTATATGCTCTTCAACAACGTCTGGATGCCACAATGTGGCAGTGATTCATATACCTGGAACAGGCACCAATCTCTCGTGGCCTACCAGCTGCTGCAGTAAGAGGTTGCAAAGTTGCTTATGTAGTTACTTTGGATAGCCTATAACTAAAATGACACTAGATGCCCATGTTTATGTCCCTGAACATCTTCCAGTGTGTCATTCAATAATGTGGTTAGGAGATTGAGTTTACAAGTTCAGAACTTCAAGACTTATTTGTGTAACCACTAACTATGTATACCCTAAGTAACCAAACAGCTGATCGTGATCTTATACCTGTCTTGCTCTTGATAGTCTGTAAAATACAGAAGAAAGCTACATCTAGCATTACAGCTGGTTACAGATCCTTTCCCTTTGCAACAGTGAAGTATTTCAAACAGTCACTTTTCATTCCTCAGTTAAGCGCAAAATGGATGATGACATTATCGCTGAGTGAGAAAGAAAAGATGCATACCAGTAAGACTGTGTCAGTAGATTACTAATTGCTGTGTCAGAAGATTGCAAAGGTTTCAATTTCTCAGTGAAGGGCAGAGATTACATTCTTTGAAACTACACAGATGCTGAGGAGAGGCTGAGTTGCTGAGGAAAAAACAGAGAGGAGGAACAATACGAAAGCTGATTTCTCCACCTGTAGAAAAGATAATCTTCTAAAGATGTTTAGAAAGGTTTTCTATTGTCTCAACTTCTTCATATAGTATATAACCATTTATAAAGTAAATCTGCCAAGTAGTGGCAGGACTGAAATGTGGAAACAGCCTTGGTTTTGTTCTACTGTCATTATTTTCTATCTTCCCCTCTTTGATGCCACAACAGTTGTAGAACAGATCAGGAAACTAAGGTTAAAAACCCACCACAGTCAGTGTTTTCCAAGCTATATACACTCATTTTTTTAAAATGGGCTTTCCTCTGATTTGCATGCACGACAATCATCTCCATCTTCAGAGGCAGTATCCATTACTGCTGGGATGGGAGCAAACTTAGGAGACCCAGAGGTGACATTAAGAGCCAGAGACTGCCAGAATTGTTTTTGGTGTATGTGGACAGTATAGTTACTTTCACAAATATGTTCTGTATTTTTCTACATGAGCAGGCAGAAGTGATCTCTTTCCTGAGGCATATAGTTCCTAAATAAGGTAGGCCACTTCTAAACTAGACTGTCAGCTTTAAACAAGGGAATTTTCTTAGTTTGCAGACTGAATTAAATCCACTGTGACTGGGCCTTCAGGTGAGGAAGAACAGTCAGGGTAGAGGCACTGGTAGGAAAAGAGGGGAAGACAGAAAGGCAGTGAGTAAATCTATACTCATATTTTTGTTTGTTTGTTTTTCCTGTAGGCCAAAAAGATTCCACAAAACAATGTGGGAAATATTTAGAACTGGCAAATACAGGATTTACATGCAAGTTTTGTAAAGAATCTCAGATAACTTATGCTGCAATTAATCCAGTTCCATGAAGTAAAATAACATCAGGAGCAAAGGAGGATACATGTTCAGCTACCACAGAGCATCTTGGTAATAGCTGAGGACACCTGCTGCAGGCAGAGATACCACACACAAAGGCTGTCAGCTAGGGAGTAAACACCTTCCTGATCCATTTTTCTGGATGGATTTTGAAATGTTTGTGTGAGTTATTTCCAAACGTTTTGTATGATTTTCTAAACCACATGAAAGCAAAAAGAGAAAGCAATGTGGCAGGCAACTATGAGCCTTTTAAAAAAAATACAGGCAAGCATCCACTCTTGGGCTGTGCACACATGTTTTTCCACAGAATGAAAGCCCCCAGTCATGGACTAAGCAGAGTTATGAATAAAAGATGGGAGAAATCCATTAAGTCATATAAATTGTTCCCAGATCACAAGCTAGCTCAGTCTAGGTCTGAGCGTCCTACACAATGGCATCTCTAACCCCCAAGGGACCATCATTGGATGTCTTATTACTCCCCAGGCTTCCTTAATATTGTGTTTTATCTTTCCTTCACAGTTCTATCTAACAGCTCCCTGCTGCATCCTCTTTTGTCAAAATAAGTCTCGCTCACCTTTTTATCTTGATTGTTTTGGAATTGCAGACTGACATCTCTTCCAAAGTATGAAGAAAACAAGGAATTCTTTGTGATGGAGAAAGAGACACTGGATAGGCACTTGATATGAATTTACAACATACTGTTCAACAAAACCAAACCAGTACAAATGTGGCATGTATAGGGAATTTCCTCATATAAAGAAGGAGACGAGGTTTTCCCCTGTTTGTATGCCTCTAATATGATGAACAGTCAATTGAACTAATGTCTCTTTGTCCAGCACTGACATAATGGACTGTATCCACATTCAGGAAAAAAACCAAAACAAAACCAAACCCCAAAAAAACCAAAAACACCTCCCCCCCAAAAATAACCAAAACAAAACAAAAACCACCAACCCCAAACCAACAGCTTGATGAAACAAAAGGATTTTGGAAACACAATAATAAAAATGGGCTTGTGTTACAAGCAAAAGGCTCAAGGATTTTTATTGAAGAATTATCCTGTCAAGAAAAAAATAATAGCTGGGCACCTGCCACTTCTGCTGAATCAGTCTATTTCTTTTTACTTGTCTTTTTACTTGTTCATACCAATGATTTTATAGCATGGTGTATGGATATATCAGTCCCTGAATACATAGTTTAAAAGGACTAAGGCTAATAGTCAATAAATATTTTGTTGTGTGGCTGTCTGGAAGGCAGTATCTTAAAATAACTACAATAACTAAAATTGCTAACTAGAAGGAAGCAATGAAGAGCAGAAAAAGATTGGATGAATGAAATCTTTCTCCCAGGGAGAGCTCATACAGGCCTACTGGGCTTTTGAGTGAATAGGACGTACCACAGTCGCTGGAGTCAGATAGATGAAGCTTTTACACAACGACGAAGAATCCTGTTCTGTCAGTGAGAGAGACAACGTAAGAGGTCTTTGCATCATTCTGTGATTCACTAGTAATGTTTCTGTTTACTGATGCAGTTGAATAATCAGGTGATGTACTTCTACTAAAGGCTCTCCTGTGAAATAACCATTTTGAAGGTTCCTCACTGATAAGCTGCAATTAAACAGTCTGATCACAAGCTAAAGAAAACCATAGGTCATAGCTTGTTTATGCAGCTCCCTAAGAAACACTCAGAAGATCAATAACAAGACTTTATCTGAGCACAATATAGCTGTAATTCAAAGCACTTGACTTTTTTTAGTTTCTAGTGTCCCTAAAAACGGGTTTTGAAACTTTAAGAATCAGAAGAATCAGAACAGGATGCAATTTATCCTGCAAGGCCAAAAATGCTAGCCTAAAGAACTCTTTAATGTAATCTCAATGGCACTGTACTGACATTCATCTGATGTGAATGACTTTGTTTAGGCAGACTAACAAAAAAATCTTAAAAGCCACAGCCTGCACTGTGGTTACAAATGAGTACGATCCCAGAAGCAGATAAGTAGCTGATTTGCTCCCAAATGTGCAGAATCTCAAAATACATTCATGATGGGTGAGACTTTCTTAATCTCCAGCCAAAAGTTACTATATTTTCCCCTTCTGCTACTAGGCAAAATGTGCCTGGACATTTTACAGTGTGTCATAAATTAAAGAACACCAAAGGGACCTTTCCTCTTTATTATAGCAATCCACACCAAAACCACAGTCTGATTTCATATTGTAAATAAAACAACATATCTGGTTTCTTATTCCAGCAAGCTGAACAGCTAGTTGTTAATGTGGCTCTGAAAAAGCATTTCATGCATGTTTTAAGAAGCGGAGTGTAAATAATTGTATCTGAAATTATACCACTAAAAATATAGTATGGTAAATGAAAGGTCAAATACTGGCTCTTGAGGGATGGAAGGACATTTCTTCTTTATTCATTGAGTGCAATTTTTAAAGAAGTGTTTGTAAAATTTTGGATTACAACTAGGAAGCTATAAAAGGCTTCAAAGATGTAATGGGTGGATGAAGTATGTACAAGTTCTATTCCTCTAACATGGGGAGTGATGAGTGAACATGAATGCACTGTAATACCCGGCTGGGTATGTTTATCTCTGTCAGAAAACTGTTACCTACCTCTCCCTGCTGGCAGCGGCTTGGTTCCTCCTCAGCAGAAGAATTCACTCAGGGCTGCATGAAGACAGACAAGCCAAAAAGTTGAGAAAGATTGCTTGGGGGGAAGACATGAATCAGAAGTGACTGGCAAAGAGAGAGCTGAATTATTATTTGAGTCTGGCACTGGGGCAAGGTCCCTGTTCACAGCACGCTGGGGGCAGAGGAGGAACATTGATGACAACGGACAGTCCAAGACAGGTATTCTCCTTGCCAACTCTGCTGTGGGACAGATGGTCAGGGCCTCAAAAAAATTAAAAAAAAAATCAATCTCTCCTCTAAAGAGAAATTCAGAAATTTCCTTTATGCTACAAAGTAAGACAAAGACATGTATGTTAGATGTCTGCAAAAGCAAGGAACAGAGAGCAGTGAGAAGTTGTAAAGAACAGTAGCGAAGAAGTGCGGCAAAGTTGCAAAAAGCAGATAAGCCACTTAGCAGCCATTCAGATTGGGTCCTGTTACCCAACAGATTTTATCAATTGAGGGTTGCTATTTAAATGATATTTCAAAGTGGAGAAGAATTGACCCAGGGGTTGCCACATCAGGGGAAAACAGATTCTAAAATAGTTTGGTATTTGCTTTAGGCATTAGATGTTATAAATCATCCTGTTTAACAAACTTGTTGGAATTTTCTGCCTCCCCCCTACCTCTAAATAACCATGTTAGGTGATTTGTGTTTGCAAGCAGGGAAGTCAGCCCATTTTGAACATGAATTCAGATCTGTTATTCCAAGTTCCTGGGTGGAAACTCAACTGGAGTGTTTGTTGTCCTTCCTACTACAGTCCTTCCTACTGCCAGTCAAGTCCTGGCAGAAAGCTTGTACTAGAACCACAAGGCTATTGCATAAAAGGGAGTCACCAGTCAAACAGGTCTGGTCTAGGAGCTTACAATTGGCTCTGGGCCCTGTGGTGTGAGCAGTGCTTAGCACTACAGATCTCCCTGCACTGTCAGTACAGGACTTAAGAGCCCTGGCAGCAATTCTGAGCCATATTTGTCCTTTGTACATCCTGGCAGTGACTCCAGCTCCTGTGCAGTGCTGTAGGAGGAGTCTAGCTACCTTATTCCCTGATGAAATGGGCAACTGCTCTAGCCATGACACAACTGTTCCTGCTCTACAGACTCCCACAGGCTAAACCCATCTGCCTTTATCATCTGGGAACTATCTTCCAAAGTGATTTGAAGAGCCTTTCATACCATGGCCCATTCTGCCAAAGCTACACAGTTGTCTTCATTCAGAAGCAGCAGAGGCTACAAACAACATTGATAATATCTAAACTGTAAGCTTAAATTGATCTTGTTGTATGATTATCTCTTGGAGCAGGTTCTGTGCAAGGTTCATATGACACCTAAGAGTGGGTAGGCAAGCGTCCTCATTAATATACAAATATCCTAGTTCTAAAAATAAATAAACGCAATGAAAGTGTTCCAATGGTACATCTACTCAGCTCTGGACCTTTTGCCACGTTTCACTTTTGTCCAGATTCTAGCATTAGAGAGCAACAGGCATGCTGACTTCAAAGCACTTTGAACTTCCACAAGTTTTGAAGTCACAGCTGAGTCAGAAAATCTGTATCTTTTTCCATCTGTAGCAAGAAATATCTTAAATGCTGGGGTTTGATGTCTGCAGAACAAGGAGGGAATGAAACAAACTTGATGAATGTGACTTCACAAAGCTGTATTTGAGGGGAGAAGCAAGAGCTCAGAAGTATATTGATAAGGTTTATCTACATTTTTTAAACCGATCATTTCCACATTTTTGCTGCTTAATAATATTCTTGGTCTAAACCTCCTGTGATTGTTATTTTACTTAAAATTGAAATATAAAGTTAGCAAGTCGGGTTTTTTTGCCTGAGAATTTCCTTATATTTATTTTATTAAGAACTCCCAAGGGACTGAAAACAGATTTGAGCCACAAAGCTAAGTACATAAAGGTTTATGCACTGATTATAAATCCAGGTCTGAAGTTGAATGCAGATCCTTCTTTATACTGAATGAAGTGTCACAGGCTCTTATTAGCCTTTCAAGGTTTGATTGGATGCCAGTATAATTAAAACATTCTCTGGCACACAATCATGTGCCTTCATGATCACAGGCTGCTCTGTGTGCATGCCTGTGCATATTATGCAGCAATGATACTACTGCCCACCATGGCCTCACAAATGTTATACCATTTTCTCCAGAAATTTTAGGGACTTCCACAAGCAAATGACTGTTCTATTTTCTCATAATGATTGGCACTACTGTGAAGTTCTGGCCAGCTCTTGATATCGTATTTGAAGGTCTATTTGGAGGAAGTCAGTCTGCTTTTACTCCACAGTTCAATTTATAAGTTGGAAGAGCAATTTGCAGCTTCTGTAGAAAAAGTTCTCAGAGACCCTGATAATTAAATTTGGAAAATATGTGTTTTAAAAAACATGTGGCAGCACGGACAGCTAAAATCAAAGGGAACAAACTTTCTGATAAGGCCATTTATAGCATATTTCAGCTGAGGAGATCCTTCATCCTCTGCAGATGTAAAACAAACTATGAAGGTCATGCTTTTTTATTCTGTTTGTGGGCTTTTACATTTAAACCTCCATCCAAAATGGATTACATTTCTCCCCTGTAGAGAAGGAAAAATATGCTGAATGAGTGTCCTGATTGCTGGGCCATAGACTGCCCTGGGCACCCAGCACATCCTACTGAAGAATGGAACAACCTAAGAGGAGAGATTTTTTTTAATTTCAGGATATCCTGTGAACCACTATGGTGACTATGACTTCATTCACATCTAAACAAGGTCGAGGATGGAGCTGACTTGTGTGCTTTGCTTGCCCATTAGTTTCTTTTGACAGAAGAATTTCTGGCTGCTTTACGTTGGACAAATTTGCTCAGTACGTTCTGAAACGCTTACTGGTTTGGGCCCAGTAGATACAGGAAACATCTGGTATGCAACTTTGAGGGCTTGGTAGCCAAGTAGTTCAGTGCTGCCAGGATCTGAGTGACTATGGAAGAATCAGGCAGCTGAGTAAGGAGTCTGAAGATTTAAATTTTGTCCTTTAAAAAAAGTATGGATTATGATTCAGAAACTAGAAAACAAAGAAAATACCCTCAGATATCTTTAAATTCCACTGAGGATGAAACCACCCTTTCTCTTCCTGCCCCTGCCCTTCAAACTTCACTGACTAATGTCACAATATAATTTCACAGTTTCTTCTAATGTAGCAACTGCTTTTATTAACAAGGAGTCAAGTTTCTCTGGCTAATATCATGTATATCAGAAGCCCACTAGTCCAGGTTGTGAGAAGCCTTCATGTCCATAAACAGTGAAAAGGAGAAAATTTGACCCAAAATTGTCACTTTGTAGATACATGCTTGTTACTCTTGTTATTTTTATTATTCTGCATGACGGATTCTAAAAAGTCCCACTATCCCTAAGGCTTCCTATATTGGTTTTATTTTTTAATAATGAAAATTCTCAAACTTATTTACATGGATTTTACACATCCAGAGACTTATGATCATATACAACCTTCAAAAGAGTACTAAAATATCTGTTGAAGTTATTAATTCCTGAATGTTGCTTATAATTATTAGCATCCAGGCTGGATTCAAGAGAAGATAAGAGCCTGTTGGCTTCAGTATAAATCATAAAAATGTTTGGGGTTGAGGAACCCTTTCTCAAAGACTACCTGCTTTGGAAACTAAAGTGTAAATATCTTTATTTCATGCTAAAAACATTATCTGCTGACATTGAACAGAAAGGTCAGGTTATAAAAATGAAATGTCATTATCCCATCAGCTAATTGCATCTTTGATCTCACATGTACTCAGTTGAATCTTTGAAAATTTCTCACTTAGATGTTGATGCCTTACTATTATGGTCTTTCTTTACTGGCCAGGAAGACAAACTTTAGGAGTTTGTTAGAGTGCAAAAACAGATGTTTCTGTATAAACCTGGCTCAGATTCCCTGGTAAGTAAACAAAGTGACTATTGGTCCCTGGAAGGAACAGAAATGAAATAGGGGAAAGTGAACAATGCCCCATGCTGGAAATCAGTACATGTTTACATTATGCTAATTGTACAGTAGATGACATTTCAGTGTTCGTTTTAGATGTCAACTTGTATTCTGGATGTCTAAAGCTGTTTTGGTTTAGTATTACTTATTTAGGACTACAAGTGTCAGCTAATAGGGAAGGATGCTTAGGCAGTGAGGGAAAAAGGAAGATAATTTCTCTAATTAACCAATGAAAGAATAAAAATATTCAAAGTGGAATCAGGCTCTTACTCTAGTCACTTTAACCTAATTTATTAAACCAGTTCTCAGACGAACAAAATCACCTGAGAAAAAACAGGTCTCAGATTAAGTATATGAGTGGAAAACAGTTCCTCAGTAGGAAAATCTTCAACAGTTTTCCAAAGATTCAAGATCTTTCCAAACAGCTCAAAAAAGCTACTTGGAATAGCTTCCCTCTGACAGAGCCCTTGAGTAAGGGGATGACTTCTACCAACAAACTGCCTGAGTTTTTGATACAGTGGCCTACTGCAGGTTAGGGACCACCAGGTTGTTAACTGTCATATTGAATTAGAAATAAAAGCAAAACTTAACAATCATAAAGAAACTTGATTTCTCCAGAAGTATCTCTCTCCTTTAAACAAAACTTGACAGTGAGGTCCCATGCTTCTGGGAATAGGTTGATGCATGTCTTGAAAGTATGCTCTTAAAAAATGCAACATACTACAAAAAACGGATGATCAGTGTTGCTTATATTATTGCTTGATTATTTCCAGATGTTACTTAATAGATTTGAAGTCTTGTTGACTTATTCCTGTATCTTGGTATGCCTTTCTGTACTATGCAAGAAGAGTAAGCCATGGGACCAACATACAGAGTTCATAGCCTAGTACTGATTCTGAATAAGACACATGTCTTAATGCATTACAAGACTATAGTGTAGTTGAAACCAATTAAATTCTTGTCCATCATGTCTCTGAATTGAAGAACTACTGTGAAATTGGTAAACTGCATAGGGGAATACAGTGACATTTGATTCAGCATTACAACTGGTTTTAAAAGATTAACATAAAAAGACAACACAGCACATGGAAAACATTAATAAAGAGAAAGAAGGAAACAAAAATAATTATTTTCTTAACTTAAAGCCACTATTTATGAACTGGCGATAAACAGTAAATAGGTTACTAATGGCCAGCTGCAGAACACAAAAGTGAACATGCTTCTTTTTAGCAGCATCCCTGCAGAAATCTGTTCCTACCTCAATACTGTTCAACTATGAATTTACTGTGACTAAGCAATGAATATAAGAGCCTTGCAACTATTGATTGTGGCTTACTATTTACAAACTTTATTTATAAACTCATTTTCATGCAAGTATAAAATACTAATTTCATGGACAAATACACGTTTGTTCACCACTCTAAATTATATACATTGTATTTGCATCTAATATTCAGAGAAGTGCAAAGTCCACAGTGACGTAAATAACAAGTTTTGTAAACTATTAGATGACAAGCTCTCAAAAGATATTAGTAATGGTATGATGACTTTTTTTTGTATACTGCTGAAATCAAACATTTTTTCAGTAAAAGAACATACATTTCAGCTACATTCAAGTGATTATTTTATTACCATGTATTATGTCTTACAAACTAGTGGAGATGAGCAAGAGCGCTACAGAATGAGACCTTAATGCAAGAGGTGTATTGCATGGTATGTGCAGGCATAGCAAAGGAGAGATAAGAACTGGAAAGAAAAACAAGGTAAGAAAATTTGTACAAAAAATCGACAGTAATACTGACTAACACTGCATTATTATCCTACTTATAACAGACCTGAAGGGCTAATAGAGATTCAATTCAGAAACATCTGTGCACTGTAGGTACAGTTTGGTGCAGATCAAGAGTGCACTAATACAGTCAACATTGTACGCGTAAGATAATGCACAAAATACGCTGATATGCATATAAACAACTAATTTGTTTACATTAAGTAGGGCAGCACAGTTTTAGTACTGCATTCTTGGCACTTAGTGATAGGAGAACATGTATTTGGTTTAACTAAATTAATTAACAGGGTATATACTGATTTGTAAGATGGAAAACATATATTATCCCTTTGAACCTTCCAGTTTTACAGCATTTTTCTAATTTTCAAGTTCAAATGCAAACATGATACACTATCTACATGTGGAAGACGTTTGAGATATTGGCTTAAAAAAAAGACCTTCAATTAAAAAAATGACAGAAGCTCAACTTCAAATGATATTAAGAAAATCTGTTACTGATGTCTTGTGCTAAAAACAAAATCTGAAATGTTTAAAAAAAGAAAAAAAGCAACCTCGTCATACAACCCACAACATCTTTATGGGTTTTTCCTGAATAGTAATTGCTTCCTTAATATCCCTTTCGTATATAGTAATTTTACTTAAAAGAACTGCTGAAGTTATTAATCTGAAAATTTGTAACTGAGTTAGAAGCTTAGCCTATCATATCACATCACACAGAATGGAAGAAAATATGCTCGTCAAAGAAAGCATGTTTCAGCTACGAAAGGATTCCAATTTTACGTGATTGTCCTTTATTAAACAATATTAACAACTATCTGAAGGGAGCCAATTTACTTTTGCCCATTTAAAACAAACTGGCTAAATTGCCATTTTATATTATCTATAACAAATGTAATAAAATTGTTCTTAACATATAATGATGAAACACTTTAAAATTAACTTTTTAAAATATTTTACAAAGACATTATATATGAACTATACAATACACAAGAGTATGAAATATTTTGAACATATACACATTTCTGTATTTTTCATGTAGATTATTATTTAGCACCAAACATTGGTGTCTGCAATTTAACAGTCCTCTCAGATAAAAGTAAAATGAAACCTCACAATGTTTAGTGAATGTGTTTAGGTTTTTTCTTTCCTGAAAATAAACCCTATTACAAGGAGAATTTCTCTATTGACTTTTTGCTTCCCCAATTTCATATTTTGCACAAAGTTTTTCAAATGGATCAACATACACAAAAAAGAATAACCTCTCTGTTCTTTGCAGTGCAATTTGCCAGGGATAAAGTTTAAACCAAAACTGACCCTTTCCCCACTACTTACATTGAAAACTGCAGTCAAAGTAATGTCAATACCAATCACTATTGAGACTCCTTTACCCCTTATTGAAAATGCAATCCTTTTCAATATCCATTTTAATGAAAATACTTGCATAGAGCAGCCTTTTATTATTTCTAAAGAACATTATGAGCATTTTAACACAAGATAAGGCACATGTTTTTCAACATTAATAATCTAAAACTAATCCTGAGGATCTGCTCCTCCCACTCAGCAAAATCTGTTTTTTTAATATACCCTGTATTACCTGAAGAAAGCAGAAAAGCAGTATAGAATAAACCTAAACTCTTGAGCTGAACTAAATTCAGAACATCCATAACTCCAGATAATAGTGTAACAAATCCAGATAAAGAATTAAGTCACTCTCTAAACAAATTATCATTAGAAGGAAAGAAAAAAGATACAGCCAGTAGCACTGTAGATGTTAGCTAAAAGTTCACAGACTAGGGATGACATTTATAGTGAGTTTTGCTATAATAAGCTCCCATTAGAAACAAGGTAGCTAAACTGTGAGGCACTTAAGGTTGACATGAAAAGGAGGAATGCAAGGGGTCTGTTTCATAGAAAACCTGAAGTTGCATATCATATCCTTGTATTAAGCCTTCTATTAAAGTGCTAGAAATGGAGACTTAAAACAAAAGGATTTAAATACAAAATAAGTGATTAAAGAGCTTAGTATGCATTAAAATTAAGTGCTTTTGATTCTTATGAATTTAGAGCTTTTTAATAGTTTTTAAAAAATAAAATTTGAAATAATCCATGTGAAATCATCTTCCTTGTGCCATCGATGCTATTTGTAAAGTGCCCAATTATTTTCTAAACAAAACCATTTGCCTTATCTTATGTTGTATAGCATAACATACTCTGTAGTAGGTATGTAATCCATACTGCAATGACAGTCAAGCTGATGGAAAACAGCACACACATACTTGTAGATGGAAGTTTAATTCCACCTGTGATACTAAAAAGCTAGGTCTTGGATTACATATCCACCAGTATATAGTGCAACCAACCTCATATTCTCAAAATGTAATTTAGCTGTTAAAGTCTGATGCTCAAAGAGAGACTTATCAAGCTTTTCCTCAGAGCAGCCTGACACCCAGACAAAATCACAGATGGAGCTCTAGATCTGAATCACATAAATCCACTAGATGCCAAATCTGAGAAGGATCTGGGTTCTTTTGGATGATGAAGAGGCTGAAGATGTGTGGCAGTCTGTGCATTACTGATCACATCTAACTGAGAGGGATATGATTCATTTACATTTCCTCCATTGAAACTGTTTGGGAACTGGCAGAAAAAAAAAAGAGAATATAAACGGTTAGTATGGGAAACCAATTTAGTTATAAGTATTTAAAAATCCTCCTAAAGACACATATCGGATGAAATAATCTTGAAATACATTGATTTGCTGTAAAACTATTTTTTTTTAATGGTGAACAAGACGTTAATTTGCATTGAAATAGGGACTGAATCATGATGAAAACTTACCCATGCTGAAGTCAGTGGGAGCCCTACTTCTGGCTAAGTAAAGAAACAGTTCTATTATCTAAACCATTATATAGTTTCAATTTGTAGAAAGTACAGTCTGACTGAGCACTCCTGATTGTCACATGCAGCTTCTGCATTTTAGAAGCAACCTATTTACACCTTTCCACATCTGCAATAGGATCCAGACTTTACTGCTCTTCCAGGAAGGCACATACAGTCCCATTGGTAAGAAGTGCACTGCATTCAATCTGAACTGTTGGAGGGTGGGCTTTTTTCACAAACAGTCTTCATATTCAATGCCAAGTAAGAGCAATGAATGGCTTTCATCAGTCTTAACATAATTGTTCATAAGATTATGTTAATCATCTGATGTAATGCTTCCTGTCATGCTGTGGAAAAGTCAGTTTATCTACAAAATAGTCCATTCAGTCATGCAAAGAAAATACAGCAAGGTATTTAAAATATATCCATCATCTCTTCAGGAGTAGCTTATATCCTAAGTATCCATTCATTCAAGGTTTCTCCTCAAAAGCACATATTATACATTCATTTGTTCATCGATCAAACTACGCTCTGTTTTGGTTCTTTTTTTCCCTCCTACGGAAACACTGAAATCCAACCAACTGTTCACAGTTTTAAAAACTGCTAAGTTTTTAACAACACCACTATAGCCATATGAATTAAGCTTCTAATGGAAGTGGACATACATTTAAAGACAGTTAATAGCATACAATAGGATTACTTTTGACAGAAACAGATTATTTCAATATTCTTCATTAACACGATGACCATGCCCATTAAAATTTTTAAGAACATTCATAACACAGAATCTAGTACTTAGGAAGGTTTCTCCTGCTAAATAAAGGAATACTGACCCCAAACAAGTAGCCAAACTCTCTAAGGCCTTTCTGTCCTTCTCCATTACTGAAAATGTTTTTAGAATACATTGGCTATGATACTACTACAATTACAATTTACGCAGAATGTTGAGGCAGATGACCACAATAGATCCTTCTGCCTTTCTAATCCCTCTGTCTTTTCATGTAGAAATCAATGCGAGTTAAAAGTCTGAGGAAAGGATAGCAATCATGGCTTGTGCAGCAACATCTGTCCTCTCACTAGACTCTAACCACTGACAGGGATGTCCGTGTGCTAAATCCAGCCACAAAGACTGCCCTACTTTGGTTTGGCTGTGTGAACATGGGCTCAGACAGCAGTATCCTATCTGTTTAGTCGCATGAGGCTTCCGCTTACCAAGTGCTATCCAGCGCCACAAAGCAGAGACATATCCTAACAAGAGGGGCTAAATTTGCCTCTGAACAATTTAAGTAAGGATAGTTTTTCACAACGTGGCCTTTGCTCATTTTTTTTAATGACAGAAAACTAAATGCAATATTGTTATTGCAGTACAGCATTCCTGTAAATATGAAGCAATAGACAATAATTTTTTCAGAGGTGCTGCCTTAGTCATTAAACATTTTACGGTTAGATGTGAAGAAAATCTGAGGAAGAAAATAACAAACAGGTCATGATTCAGGCAGTGTAACAACAAAATAATCTGAAAAATAAATGTAATTGAAACCAAACATTAAAAATTAAAAAATGGAATTGTGAATGCACTGGCTGTTCAAAACTGATGCATCACACCAGTATAGCTTTTGTGAAAAGAGCGATTCTTTGTTGTTATATAGACAAACTTGGATGACCCTGGAACTCCTCTGCAATCCTATTATGAAGCACTATGAAAGACTAGTAAAACTGATCACAGCCAGACAACACACAGCCAAGCAGTGCTCGAGTTTGCACACTGCAGTTTGTCAAAGTCACTTCATGCTATTTCAGCCCTTGGGCACTCAGGGAGAAGCTATTCATCTTGCTGAACTGTCCTACATTTTAGGTAAATTTCTGCAATTCAGCAACTATATTTTGTTCCAGTAGTGAAGGAGTTTTAAAAAGGGTATGTTTTGTACTTGTATTACGCATATAAAAAACTGGGTATGTTCTAACTGCATTCCTCACCTTTGTCTTGCATACGTTAAATGCCAATTAATACTTTAAGTCTGTAAATGCTTATGCATGTGCATAAGCATTTGCAGGATCAGTACTTCACAACATTAACTCATTGAGGTAAAAGAAAACAAAAAATATCTCTCTGTACTTGAACATCATTACAGAAATAAGTGGTACAATAGAAAGTACTTCAACAAAGGTTATTCAGTGTCAGGAATTAGTAATTGAATTTTCTTATTTCTAAGCTAATTTCACGTATGAAGAACTGTGTTTAAAACTCTAGTCTGTGCTACTGCCAACGTCCTCTCTTCTATGGTTTTCATTGTGCATTCTCCATTGTGGAAAGGCCTAACCTATCTTACTGTGAATATAACTTTTTCCTACTCTTTTGTCTTCAGCAGATAATTTAGGCAGCAGCTTGAGGAACAAGCTGATTTTCACCTACAGCAATATATAATTTTTTTTTTGCAGTAACATTGTGCAGGAGTGCAATAGTTCATATTTCATGCCATTTACACATTATAATCTAATACTCTCAGTAATCCTAAAATCATTGAGGAATCTGTGTAGCTAGAGAATACTAACACTTCAACAACATGATTTTTGATCCTTACAACGTATTTAATGAAACTCAATGTGCCAAACAATATTCCTCCACTCCTCTAAATAAGGTATATAAATAAATTCCAAGCTTTTGACCAATCTTCTTTTCTATTGCTACTACCAGGAAAATTACTGGTAGGTACAACAGAGTAGTTCACTCACTCTTGATTAGTACTGCCAAAGAGAGATATATGTACATATAAACTTGACCAAATACAACTCGCTTTAATCTAATGAATAAATAAAGCAAAGACATTCATGCATTGCTAAGCTTCAAACTCAGTGATTCACTCATGACAAACTGTACCCTGGTAGCCACCCAAAACAATATAAACTTGATTCAAAATGCAAGCAGTGCAGTGATGCTGTTACCATACCTTGTTCACCAATGTTTGTTGCTGTTGGTTTGTCATCATAGGATCATACTGCATTTGATCTATGTGGCTGGGCTGTGCCTCCTGTGCGCACTGGTACATAGAAACAGCGCCTGCATAGCATGTTTGAGGTGTTAGCACAACAGACTCAGAGTTTATCCCGCACTCAAGATTTTCAGGGACTTGCTGCAAACAACTGAGAAAATCCTCAAAGTTGGAAGAAGCGGAATAAGTCGATCTGTCAAAACCTGCTGCAGGGAAATCCATTTGAGCAAAATTAGAAAGCTGTGGCATCATTGCTGTGGGTTGCTTGTAAGGAATAAACTCTTGCCTACACTCATAAGGGGAAGTGTTCACTTCTGATTTGTAAGAGAACTCAGATGTAGTGGCATGCATGCCAGGGAACACGTATTGCTGGGGCTGCTGCTGTGAGCAGCTGAGAGGCATGCTGATGCCAGAGCTCCAATTTGTGAACATCCCATTGACTTGCATATGTTTCATCTTTTGACAGAGCTGCTGTTGCTGTTGCTGCTGCTCCACGAGCTGTTTCTGGTGCTGATGAAGTTGATGTGGATCTAAGTCTTGCTGTACCAAACAGCCTTCATTCTGGACCAAAGGCTGCTGCTGGTTACAGTCTGAATATAAGAAGTCAGACTTATTTAAGGAATCCTGAACATAAGTCAGGATTTCATCAGTTATATTGATGTCCCCAATGTCATCCACATCAGATAGTTCAGTTTTAAAGAACTCTTCATCCTGCTGAATACACTTTAGATCTTCAAAATCAATACCCAGATTTTTCATGATGCTGTACAAATCACTGGTTTTGTTATCCTGAAAGAGTGCTGCACTGTCTTCAGGAAGTGGAGCAGTACTGTCCTGGGAACACTCCATCAGCTCCTGTTTGAGAATGTTGTGACTTCCAGCAGGCAGATTATCTGTCCAGCCACTGCTAACAACACCACCCAGTTCATCCCTACTGTCTCCAAAGAAGTTCCTCTCAAAGGAAAGTTTATGTGATGCTGGAGGGCAGAGATAGACAGACTCATCTTGCCTTAACATGACACCCAAGAGGGAGTTTGGATCCACAGAATCATTGTGTAGCATTGCTTTGGCTCCTTTTCCCAGTGTGCTTTTACTCTTTGTCTGAGAGGGATCCATAAGGCTTGACATTGGGAAAGATACCTCATATAACACAGCCTCACCAGTGGCAAACATGAAGGGCAACTTCATGTTACGCTTCCGTAGATGTTCTGCCCCTTCTTCATCTCTGAAAATAAATCATATATATAGCATAATACTGCAGTACTAACCAGTTACTGTAATCTTTTTGTCCTCTGGAATTAATATAAAAAAATGAACTCTTCTATTTGTAGGCATTTTTTAAATTCCTACCTATTCCAGCTCAACTTGGCTGGGTTAAACCAAGAGGCAGATTATGAAATAAGGAGCTTATGACTGTAATACCACATTTACATATTACATTTCTAATTAAATCTAGATAGCATACACCATTTTCTGTGCATTATGGGCTGAAATGAAAATAAGTGGGCTTTGTTCCATGCATTATGCTTTTCTTGGTGTAGCAAGTAAATGAATATTTGAAGTATCTCTTTTTTACAGACTCCTTAGTAAAAATTATTTAACCTGTATAACAATGCTGAATTCCATATTATGCAGAACTTAGTTCAGCACCATAAAGGAGTGAATTTCTTTATATTATTAGTTGTTGAAATCCAACTGCAGTTGGATTTCTCAATTTTTGCTAAAGGGGATACTGAATTAAAAATAGTGTGGATGGAATAACTTGCGCTTGTATCACTGCCCTTATTCTTTACATGAAATCAATATGTCTAAAGTTTTATGCCAAACAGACTGTCACATAAGCACTGAAATACCAGAATTCTTTTCAATGTTTGTTAGCAAATGGAAAGAAGCTTTCCTTTTGGAATTCAGAATTCAAAGGGTTTATTAAAAACAAAGAAATCCTTTCTGAATATGAACAGCCTCAAAGTTTTCAGCTTTTTAAGTATACTACTTTATGCAATGATGACTTACGTAAGAGGTCTTTGTGTGGCAATGATGTAATCTGGTCTTCCATTTTTGTAGACAAGACGAGCATTTGCCTGTACCCAGGCCCATCGATTTTCTTTGGTTAGAAGCCTAAATACAGTCATCCCACTCTCACCTGTCTTCATCACTAAAGAGAAAGCATATTATTTACTGTCCAGCAAACAAAACCACAAAAATATGTATGTCATGAAAGGAATCCCATTTGTGTAGCAATTTTACAAATCTCATGTCCTCAGTCACTCAGTTCTGCGTGGCACCAGTGAAACAGGATGATTGATTTAAGATGTCTAATTTGCTGATAGAATAAAAGTCAAAACTGCAAGCAATTTTAAGATATCCACTACAGATTGGCAGCATTCTATATGGAGCTTCACCTGTTATTTCTTCAATAACAGAAATTAATAAATACTAGAACATTTAAATGACAAAACCCTAAGACTTTCTGGTTTATGAAAAGTGACTATCACTTAAGTAATTAGAAAACACATTAGTTCTAAATCCAATTCTTTCACATTTGGACTGGTTAATCCAGAGGTACTTCAAAATCTATCATTTTTCACTCCCACTGACACTTCACTAACAGTGCTTGATAGACATTTTCATTGTACATGGCTGAAAAAAAATGCATTTTGAGACAGAAAAATTAAATAAGACGTATTGGGAAAGTTTAACAATCCTAACCAAAAATAATCTTTGCTACAAGACCTCTTTTTTTTTTTTTAATCTTAGCTTCCTAAGTGGGGCAAAACTAGTCTTAAGACAAAGCTTCAAACCATTAATCCCAAACATTCATCCCATTTTATTCTGGAACCACTTCTTTCTTACTCTTTATGAAAGAAACAAAACCACTGAGAGGCAATAGCGACTGAGCCATACCTGAAACAGAAAATGTCCTCAATACAGGTTGAGAACTACCCTACTGAGGGGGCTATTCATTTGTATATAAGGGCACAAAAGGTTAAAAAAAAAACTTTCAAGAGAAGTCAGTAGAAAAGAAACACCAAAATATCCTAAAGATGACTTTGTAAGTTCCAAAGACAAAAATGTTACAGCTAAGAAGAAAGTAAAGAAGAAAGTACACTAAATAGTTATATAACAGATAGCTGATACTTATTTCCTTAGCTTAAAACACCATGCTTCTGTCCATAAATTGTTAGTTAAATCAAATCAAGCTGCCAAGAACCAAAATCAGAAATGTATAGGACACTAGCATGTTAAATCAGAGATTAATTTCTGGTAAAAAACTTACACCAATATTAAAAGAAAATGTTTTATTTAGCTTGCTAACAGGAAAGCTATCTTTCAAATAGTCCCCTTGCCCAAAGGAAGTAGTTGAAATAGCAGAAATTGGGTTCAGGAGAGAAGGAAATGAGAACAGGAAGATGTGACAGAGACTGGAATACATGTCCAAAAAGGGTCTAGGCAGGAATATTAAATATTTCTTCAATCACTGTAAGTTTTTATAGGGAGGAAAAGATCACATGAAATGAACAGTGTTCTTTTTGTTAAGGACCTTTTTTTAAAACAGTACTTAATATTCCATTCACACTGAAAAATACTGCATGCTTTGATTTTCCAGACTTTCTTAGGGAATGAAACTTACTTCGGATGTGATTTTCAGCACAATAAAGCATATCAGCTGCATGAATAAACTGGTATCCTGTTCCTCTCATACACAGCTCTGCTTCAGTGTATCCAAGGACAATCTTTCCTCTGGAAGTTAAAAACAAAAAATTGCAACACCAGTGGTGAACCAACTCACAGAATGAATGCCAAGCCTATGTTCTTATTATGCCTAGAACATTTCAGACGCAAGTGTAACTACACTTTGTTGCAATATCAATTGCATGCGGAAGCATGACAGCTCTAATAAAAAATACAGTTAACAAATCATGAAATCTTAACTAGTCTGCCGGGTTGCCTTCAGTAACAAGAAATGGTTACACAAAACTATTAGATCACAAAAAAAAAAAAAAAAGAGGGGGGATACCTACTGCTGGACTCCCAAATCCATACTTTTGAGCATACTTCAAGCAGGCAGCTCCCACTTGTTACAATGAAAGACACTGTTTTCTTAGCCCTATTTCATAGCTTCTACCTGTAGGTGCTTGCACGTAGAGTTAAGTGGGGGTTTAACTTCAGTTACATAAAACCTCCTGCATAAATTAGTATTTTTAGTAGATTAAAGTTCAAAACAGGGTATATCTCAGAACTATACCCCTTTAGCTATTGAGTTATTTGGAGCTCTTGCATTTGCATTTAAACAACATATGCCTCAAAGGAGTACTGGCAAGAGTAAAGTTTGACCCTGGTATCTAAAATTAGAGTACTTTACTAGAGGTGGGGGAGATGAAAAGCTTAACAGCATTCATGGGATCTCTATGAAATACATGATAAAATAAAATAGTCAAAAAGAGACTTTAACAGGGTTTGGAACAAATAAATGGACATTCAAAGACAAGAAAATAAAAAAAGGAAAATGTAGGAATGGGGAAGAACACACATAGAACTATAAACAGACAAAAATTGAAGGTTTCAAGTGAACAAAAAAAATCAGAGGAAAGAATCGCCTGAGTTAACATTTTGTTAATTTTTACTTGTGTCACTTTATAAAAGTCAAGTAAAACATTTTGATCTCTCAGTAGACAGAATACCAAATAATTTGACTCTAATCTACAAGCAGGCATGGAAATCCATATGAGATGCTACTGAAAATCAATCTGAAAGCATCATCAGTCAAAAACAGGAGGAGAGGAGAAGAAGGAAGAAACCCAGAGGCTTTTATTTTGATAAAGAAGCATCCTAATGGGCTTCTTGCCACTTTGATGCATAGTTACATTATTTTGATCTAGCAGTGTTTCCAAATCTTACATAGGCAAAAGATTTGTTTGGAAATGGATAAAAGTCATAGTATAAAAAAAGGACTTAATTTGTTTATTTTGAAGAAAATAACATTTGCATTGTATTTTACATCTATCTGAATGGAAGGAGAAAATATGCATGTAGAATAAAATGAAATATTTTTCTATTGATTCTAAAACAAAGTTTCTAACCAGATTTAAACATGCAACTTTTCCCCTTTCTTAACTCAGCAGTATGCTGTCTTTTGGGCTTTTTATTTTGGGTTGGGTTTGTGCCTTGTTTTTTGGTTTTTTGGTTTTTGAGGCGGTAGCTGGTGTTGTTTTGGTTTTTTAACTATTGAGAGTCAGAAAGCAGTATGTCATTTCAAGGACATAGACTATGACGATCCCATTTCTGTTTACTTTACTAGCAGGACTGAAGAGAAAAACCTTAACAGTTTCTAAGCAATCATCAATAAAACAGAATTTATACTGAAAGAGTAGTCTGCTTTATATTTCAAATATATATGTGAAACTTATCAGCAAATTATTAGATTATTATGCAGAACAATTGACACCTACTTTGCATCACAACCAGTAGGTGTGAAATCCAGCTTGTGCTTAGTTCTGAAAATGAAGTTTTTGGTTCGTATCTCAAGGATGGATGGTGGCTGCAGGGGAGTTGCTACTGCAAACAGAGCAAGCTGAGGAGACAAAGTAGCACCATCCTTCCCTTTCTTATTTTGTCCATGGAGAAACTTTAAACGGCCTTGAAAATTCATAGCCTTAGGATGAAGAAAAAAGTAATTGTTACATGTTGAAGATATTTAAGAGCAAGATATTTCTGTTATGATGCAAAACATGTATTTTTATTTTTTCTAAGATCCATCAGATTCAAGCTTTGTAGCATAGCCTACATAAAAGTTACCTGAAAAGTATAGAATACTGTTTTTATACTCCTGAGTACAACACTTCAAGATCTACTAATAGACTAACTGGAAAAGGAATTAATGGGAAGGTTATTCTGTTAAAAAACCTCTAAACATGTAATAGCAAATGTCAGCTGGGGCTTCTAATATTCCAATGAACATGGCATTATACATACATACAATTACAACAATATCCCTCTTGCAAATGTGTATATTTGATATTGCAGCTGTAAACAATTCTACTTGTAAAAAGTTACAAAGAGGGTCATAACAAATTTTTTCGAAAATCTATTATTGACTAACAAAAAAGCATTAAAAAGAGCAAGCACAGACTTTCCCAAGTAAGGAAAAAACTACAGTTCTGTCAGTTACTGTAACATAGCGTATCTCAAGATGCCCAACAGAAATAATCTTGTAATGCTTTTTTATCTGCAAATCACACAGTACTTTACAAAAGTAGATGCTTAATTGCATTTCACTGAGGAAACTGATCCATGAGAAATGAGAGAACTTGCACCTGGTTATGACAACATGTTGAAGGAGACACATTCGGTGTCACTAACTGAAACATTCTGGTTCAAGCAGCTCAGATATCTTTAGAGACTTATAGTAAGTTTCTGTACATCTTGTTAGGATAATGCAGATGTCCAACTTTTAAGCATATGTGGAAGTTTTTATGTAACTCTAGACTCACCAGGAATCCAGATGAATTATCCAGGAGGCATCGCAACCTGCAGATGAAATTCCTTTCCATAAAGGAAGAATTCTCTGGAGGAAGTTGGTCTGGGTTATAATAGGTTGCTGGCTGTGAAAAGCCATTATCTCCTGCAGGAAAGTATTATTTATAAGGATTATTTTTAGAAGAACACCTCCTGAAGGCTATCTATAACAAACGCTCTTCTGTCTCATAAACAAAGCATTAGGTCATGCCCTGAGCAAGAACAACGTAAACTGGAAACATCCTCTGAATCTAAAAGGATTGTAATACTGGTCAAGTATCAGTTGTTCTGATGGGATTACATTTTACAGGCTACGGTATTTGAAAACTGCATGCCGTTTATTTGTGTTTTCTTTGTGGGGTTTTTTTTTGCCTGGTTTTAATTTGTTCATTATGTTTATCAACAACCTAGATTCTGAATCAGTTGCTGAGAGCAGAGTTCTCAGCAGACAGCATACCCATGTTCCTACAACAGCAAGGTCTGCAAAAAGGATCCCTGTAGTGGCAACTACAGGAACTGAGTATTCAAAAATTCAGATCAAACAGCGAAACTGTTGCTTTCCAGACAGCCAGGTGAAAGCTGTAGCAATCAATAAAAATAAGCATCTTTAGGAAACCACCACAATAAATCAACATGGGTACTTTAATAGATGCAAAACTATGCTGCTAAACAGCGAAAATATTTCTGGGCTCTGCTGATCAAAACACTGTAGTTATCTCTCCAGAGGTACCTGGAGCGCTTGTGTTTTGTGCATTGCTTAAAAAAACACCAAAAAACATAACTGTCAGCTAGGATAACAACATGGTATCCTACCCCTTCAGGAAAAACATTGGCTGCCAAGTGGCATTTAGAAAACAAACAAACATTTGAAATATAAAGTAAAAACAGAAGGTATATCAATAAACTTCAGACAGAATACATATGTTCCACATGAGACTACATATACAGAAATACCAGAGCATGTCTACTCACAGCAAATTCAGCAAAATGATCTTGTTTGCAATACAAATAAAACCCCACAAATTGGTCATTCCCTAGGAAGTCATACATGCAGCAAATGAAATAAAAACAGTTTAAAATGCTATTTTAGACGTTTAAATATTCTGTAATTTAACAAAATAGCCCATGTACTCTGAAAGAACTGATTGTCACATACCGACAAAACACTAGTTCAGATTTTAAGAACCTATATTAACCAAATCTCCGGATTTGGAGATGAGGTGGGGAGAGCATATCACTTAATATCACACCACATTATGTTTTCTGGAACATAATTTTGTCTTTTGGACAGCTGGAAAAACTTACAGATAGGTTCAGTGGTTTGCACAATGGCAAACCAAACTCAAAGGAAAACAAATCATTACCAAAATCCAGTCAATTTAATCTCCTGTTAATTTAAGGGGCAGAACTGGAGCCAAATGAGATTGCTGATGGCTCACCAAGAGGCATTGCAACCTAAGGCCATCTAAATCCAACAAAAAAGTTATCTAGTTTTTCAAATAAAAATCAGGAGATACCTTTTTTCTTAGAAGAAATGCTATGCAAAGTCAGTTTTTGCTGAACGAATTTGAGGGTATAGAGAAAAAGAAAACAGGCTCTAGGTTATAGTGTGTACAAAAAGCAATAATCTGAAATCATGGCAACCAGCAGAACTGTGTATTGGCCAAGGCCACCATAATGAGCTGATCCCACAGGCACAGAAACTCAGATACTTGTAGTCCAGGATAGTTATCAGCTAACTTTGATATTAGAAAATATCAAATTCCCACACTCGTCATATGGGTGGTTCTCAAGAGACAAAGCAAACTTGCTTCCTTACTTCCTACTGCTGCAGATTGTATTTTTTTTTTATGAATTGCCTAATTGCTGGTGAGAAATTTCAACACTTCTGAAGCAGTGCTTCTTCAAGAGGTGCTGAAACAGGTTGGATGCTCTCTGAAGAAGCATTAATTATGAAGAAAGAGCAAAGAAACAGCTTGCAAATCCTAACTTATAATTAAAAAATGTCAACTCTGACAGAGTACAGCTCTAGTACTTATTAAGAAGTGCAAATCTTTCTGCTGGCATCATTGGCACTGGTAAGTATGCCCTTCAGCATTTCTGCCACAGGAGAAACTCAGTGTTATTCTTTTGGTAAATACAGAGCTGAAATTTGTAGATTCAGCAGGTTCAGCTGGGTTCTCTGGAGTGTTTATGAACTGCCATAGTAAAATGGGCAGTCCCCAAGAGTGAGCAAAGCTTTTGTGGAAGAAGAGGCTCTCCAGGGGAGGGAGGAACAGAACTCAAAACATGAGGGAATGGGCTTCAAGCCCAAGCCTTCTACATTTGTGAAAGTAGTACTGCTGCACTTTCCCAGGCAGGCAGGAGGCAGAGATTTTATTGCCAGGGTCTTGGGGAAGTGACTCACTGTAAGAAGGCAAAGAGTATTACAGAGCATCTGCAATCCCTGGAGCTAAACTACCAGTTAACACTGCAGGGGTTAGAGCCCATATCCCTCATGCCACTCACCAATGGTGAGATCAGTGCTGGATCTCATCAATACCATGGGGCAATGGGCAGAACACGCAGTGCATTAAGTCCTTGTCTTTATGCTCAAGTCCATACATGGTTACGTAGCATGCAAACTTTAAAAGATAATCCAGACTTAATGCCCCAAAGCAGATATTTGGGACTGAAAAAATCAGAATTTTGCAAACTTCTCTGGGAACAAGACAGGACTGGGAGGATTTCTGGAAAGCACAGTACCAGCTCAGGAAACCAGTGGTCTAGGGGCATATCAGAGTACTGAGTGAGAAATAACTAGTTCAGGCTAACTGAAGCAGAATCAGTTCCCAGACTCAGGCTGGAATCTCTGTCAGAGCCTGAGAACAATAATGATGTATCTATAAATATCTACATAATGCTAGCTGAATGTATTAAAAGATTAATTAAATAGGAAAAATGGGGGGCATCCTCACGATCATAGCATTATCCTTTGTTATAAATCTGAATTAAGTTTAAAAATCCCTGACATCCAAACATTTTATATTACTTGAGCCTCAAAATTCCTCACAGAATGGTTTGGGTTGAAATGGACCTTAGAGATCACATAGTTCCAGCCACCCTGCCATGGGTAGGGACACCTTCCACTAGAGCAAGTTGCTCAAAGCCCCATCCAACCTGGCCTTGAACACTTTCAGGGATGGGGCATAATTAGCAGCTTTTAGTAAACTAGAATCATGATATAAAAAATCCAATTGTTTATCATCCTGCTCAGCACTTCCATTCATTCAGTCAAATCTGATGTCAATTCAAGCTGGTATAGTACTTTTCAAACACAGCCTTTCATAAATTCATATGCACTTGCTTAAGTGCTATAGAACACCATTTCACTATAGAACAAACAATAAGTCACCACATAAAAATCTGTTTTCCAAGTGCCAGCAGCTGTTTGCTATACTAAACTGTACTAACTAGTTGTGCAGCATATGCAGCCGGACTGCATAGATTGATCCACAGATGATATAACAATGTAGACCCCTAAAATATACTGAGCTGTGTTGCAAACCCATGACATTCCTTGTTTTTTAATTTCTCTATCAAATCATGGCATTTCCATACTCAAAAATATAAATGTAAAATTGCTAAGAGTTTTAAATCAAATTACTTTATGAATGGTAGATTTTTTTAAAAAACACTTTTATGCATTAAAAAAAAATCTATAATCAAGTCAAAGTTACAGTTGTGTAAAATAGAGTATTAAAAGGGAGCAGTTGTCTGAATGGTTTTATTGTCATTATAAGGCAGGCACATGCTTCCTGTATTACATGTAACTATCTATACCTACACATCTTTATTCTGACATATAGGCAATGCCTTTCCCCTTACTTGTTTTTCAGTGTAGCAGGTCACTTAAGCATCAGCCAATAACATGTGACAACCCAATGTTCTAACAAGCATACTGTCTGATCTTTTATTTCTACTCCTTTATGCCTAAGTGCTGGTCTGTGTGGCCAGGAATGCACTATTGCCTATATTAACACCGTCACTAGCACATTCTTAGACTGATCAGACACATTAAGACATTGTCATTTACACTCTAAATTAGTCTTCCAATGTAAAGGATAATTAGCATTTTTACAGTTATGCTATGAATAGTAGTACTTATTTAAAGTGCAAAAAACAGTGATTCTCACTGTTGGCTAAATAAATCCATAGAACTCTATTAAGTTTAAAAGATGTTATTCCTTCCTTTCTTCATATAAAATTAAACTTTTTTACATACACAAATTTTAAAAAAAACATCTAACTGGACACACACAAATTGGCTGCATTCCTACCTTGTATGCTTGGTCCAGAATCTGCTGACTGGGAAGGATTTAATGCCCAATGCAGCTGCCGTTGAAACTCTGGCCTGTCTTCTGTGTGAATCAATTCAAATACACTCTGGTGTATGATATCTGACTGTGTGCAAACAGAAAAAGGTGGGAAAGAACAAGAATAAGGAAATTATATGACAATATGATAAAAGTTGTTCGGTTGACAATGCTGCTATGGATATGGGAAAATTCATTTGGCTCAGGGATAAATACATATAGTCATGTGCATGTGGCAAAGCTTCACAAAACAATTTTAAGCTGCACAGAGAATTCAGCTACACCCATGACTGCACACATAGGAAACACTAATAAAAATATTACCTTCCAAAAAAAACCAAACCACTATGTCAACTTTCTTTACCTGTTTTTATCTAAGGAAGGTTGGAACTGCTAAGATGAGGTTCTGTTTAAGTAATTTAATTTTACATACTGGTAAATAAAATACTTGCCAGCTAGTACTTGACTTAACCCATTATAGGTGCTACAGGAATACTAAAGAAGCCAAAGACCCTAAACCAAACAATTGTCAAAACTAAGTCAAGTAGATTATGAACAGTGGATTGGTTTGCTTGAAAGTTTTGTCACTTCTTAAGGATGTGTTAAAACATGTAATTATTAAGCTCTTATACCACCACCAATTGTGTGGTTAGGAATGTGATCTAAATCACAAAGGTACAACAGTGAGGATCAGCTGCTGAAGGAAATTAAGGGGGGAAGAAAGCACCCAAAATATTCAAAAGACTCAGTTGACCAAGGAGTTAAGCTCCCTGTTTTCAGCATATCTCAAAGACTCAACCATTATACAAACAGAAAGCATTTAAAATAAAACATAGATCTAAAGTAATTGAGATGAACTGTCAAAAGCAGAAGCCTAACTACAGTTTTGCTTTGATGAATTTCATAAAACAATCAGCATCTTCCAGAACAAATTGCCAGAAATGCTATATTTTGTAAATTTAAGATTTCCCTTCTGTATCATGCACTTAATTTACTAGTATTACTATATACATTTTATGTCAAAGTTGTTTACCAAGCTTTTTTCATTCATGAACACTGAAAGAACCTATAACACCAGAAATACTCATATTTTGTTTGAAATATTTTCTTTTACACAAACATTCCCCAATCTCTTATCAGTTACCTAAAATTGCAGACCAACCAGGATTTCTACCTATTTTTAGACAGCAACCGAATCTATCAACATTCAGTATCCACGGATATACACTGTAAACAATAACTAAGCTTCTATCATCTCCACATAAAGTAATCCCAGGAGTTTTGTAACAAAGACAACATTTGCCTGCTATCCCTTGGTCTTTACTACTTCAGTACTGGGTTTGCAAGCCCAAAGTCAGACATATGTGATCTGCACCATAAATAGTAAAAAAAACAAATGCTTGTTTTGAAAGAAATATTTAAATAAATAAACATGAGCATGAGAACACTAAAATTCTAAAAATACTAATATTACTTACTTGATACTTAAAATCTCAAGCCATATGGAAATAATTTTGCATGAAAGGTTTCTATTAAAATAATTACCTTCCCATTGAATTATGTCTCACTCAGCATCATAAACTGGGTAACACCACAGTATAAATTTCAAACAGTTGTTCCAATAAAGACTAATTAAGTGTGAAAACTTCCTATTTTGCCTAACTCAACTTTGGAAATTATATTCCTGTTGTGCTTGGCCTGACATTCTGGCTATGTAAGCTGATAGAAAAGTAATATGGTTTCAAAGTAAGCCAAACCAAAGTACCTAACTGAGATTTTTATTACACAAACTATCAGACCCTAAATACGAACACTGATGTTCTCTGAAATTCAGCAAAACCTCTGAAAAAAATAGAGTCAAAAATAAACTTACTTGTTGGAAGCCCAAGTAGTCTTGGATGGTAGAAGAGACATAAAAAACCAGAGCATCTGCTGTAACAACTAACACAAACCCGTTTAATGCCTGGGGAGGAAACACACCAATCTGTCAGCTTCAAAGACAAAATTCCAGACAACTATTGTGGCTGCAAGTCTACCTACAGTCTAGTCTTCCAATAAAATGCAAAGCATGCAAAAGCATATCATTATCTAACAGCATAAACAGAGGAATTCTTCATTTTATCTCTCTACAGTATGCCTGTAACAATGAAGAAAACTGGATCTAACGAAAAGAAAAAACAATAAAAACATTTTTCTGGAAAATTCAGGGGAGAAGCCAAACCTGATGACTTTTAAATACTTTTGATTGTAGATAAGGGACAACAGCATGAACAACCATAAGTTTTTCTAATATCAACACAGTCCACAATGCTTGTGTGAATCAAGCCTTTGGTAACCCCAGCTGCCCACCAGCACAAAGAGGAGCCATGTCACAAACCAAGTCTCAAAATTCATTCTATTCATAGCGCAGACAGGCCTCTGTGAACAGGAAATCAAGCTATCAAGATCCCCTATATAGTCCAAGAAAACATTTTATAGCTTACTTAAAATAGAAAAACCTCTACACAAGTGGACTGTTGCAAGTAAACAATGTTTTTGAAGAGATTTCCCCCTCCATGAAGCAGCAGACTAGGTGGCTCCATACTCAAAGTCACGCAAAGGGCATTTATCTGAACTCCCAATCAATACAGTTCATGGTGATTGTTGTGATAGCAAACAGTACATTTGTGACTTGGCAGCTCATCTGAAAGGTGCCGATTTACTTCTATGGATTTCAGTCAAGATTTAACAAAGGGCTGTCTCAAGGGGCTGGATTGAGTATATTGTGCCACTTAATTTCCTCAGCTGCATTCAAAGGCAAATTTGGCCAGCATACTCAAAACATTTTTTAAGAAACTCCTTATTATGCAAAATTATTGTAACATAGAAAATGTCAAGTAAGTGAAGGATATCCTATATCTTACTGTAACAACCCAATAATATATGTTAAATATCTGATTAAATGACTAGCCTTTAAATGCTGTGTACCACTCCAGTTACTGTGCAGACATTTCTTAGTCTACTCTCATAGCGAGTTGTGAGCACTATAAAAACTCCTTATATAAGTTTAGTGAATTTTACATGAATAAAGAATGAGCTAAAAAAAAATCTCAGTAATCATCTGAAATTAATAGCATAGCCAAGACAAGAAATCTTGATTTGTTACACAGAATCCTTGGTTTTGATGAAGTTTGTAGCAATTTCAAGGGAGCAGAACGCCTCAATGGCAGGTGCTTGTGTCCTCTGCTGACCTGTTCTGCAGGGCATTTCACCTCAAATTGTTGATATAAACAGTCTGCAAAGCTGCACAGTATCTAACTGTGTCTCAAATGTTAACATTGGTTATTCTGATCTATTTCATAGAAATCTATGTACACCTCCAGTACCTGGAATTCAACTACATTTTACAGTGATTCTGGTACAAAGTTCATCTTGAACCAGGACTCTTACTGAAAAAATCATATGCATTCTGTAAGCCAAAAATACTGTAAAATGCTAAATCAATAAATGGGAAATAAGTTCTGATGGAGGTTTTTGCAAAAGACAATCAAAAAATAATTATCTTGAAAGACCTACTGAAATTTCTCAGTGATTTTTTTATTCTGAGGTATTGAAGATAGTATCTGTGCCTTTAAAAACACTCTCAATACTTCTAATACAAAAACAATTAAAAAAACTGTTCATTAGTGGTAAGAAGTAAAAAAAATCATCAGTTATATTTTAAAGGGAAGGAATTTATCAATATTTAAATCCTAATAATCCCAAGTGTCTTCTAGAAAATTCCAACTTTTATCACTCATGAGTTCTTACTTTACCTAAGAAAACTCTTACCTGCATATTCATTCTCATAAATTTTTTCACATACATAAAATATTTACAAGGCAAATTCATTTAAGAAATTCAGTTATTTTATTTACTTCACAAGATGGGCAGAATTTACAGTAAGAAGTACAACACCCATTTAATTTTCATACTGGAAATTTCCCTCATACTACTTCCACTCAGAAGTCATAGAAAAACCCCTATAATTCATATAAAATAAATGTCTCCAACATATACCATATACTTAACCTTTTTAGATTAAAGTTAGAAAATTATGAACATGCCCTAGTTTTTTAGTTGGATAGGAAACAATTTTCAACTAGTATTAATTTTTTTGTAGGATTCTTAGAACCTTTATTCATTTCCATTCTTTGAACACTGAAATTAATTTTATTCTAAGCAAAAAATTGGCTCTGATAATGATTTGCCACTTCTAATAGATACATCAGTGGGAAACCTCCTTAGGCAGACTATCAAAATATTTCAAAGGAAGCTGCAGGTCACAGTAAAATCTGTTTTGTGAAACAAATTAGAACATTGAATTACTTTTATCTGTAATTTCTTAAGATGAATCTGGACCCAGTATTATATCATTATTCATATGCTTTTACACTCTAGGGCATTTAAACAGGCTAGATAATTAAAAAAAAAGGTGAAAAAAAAGAAAACCACCTACAATTTTTTTTATTAATACTTTTCATTAGTTCATAATTCTTGAAGTTATTGAAAGTATTTTGAATTTTGTCCTGAACCTACACTATGAATGCTGACTTCTTCCAAGTCACTGAGAAAGCAAGGTACTCCAGCAAGCCTAAGGCCTTTAAAAGAGAAATACTTCCTTTTAGACAGTTAAGAAATTTACAATAACTTACTAATTTATCTAGCCCTTATAAAAGCTATTTCTTTATATTAATATATTTATTAACAACAAATGCAAAGAGATGGGAAACAAATCTCTAGTAAATTACTTGGAAACACTTGAAAACTTTTTCAATCTCATCAGTGAATCTAGTATGCTACATTTTTTTTTGTTTAATGTAAATATTTGTACAATACATCCATTGCAAAAAATACCTGCAGTAGGAGTTCTCCTTCCAGGATCTGCATCCCTTCTCCACACTTTGCTGTTCTACAGTTTTCCTGAATGCCATTTCTTTCTGCTCTTGTAGAGTTAGAAGATTTTAATGCAACTAGAACAAAGAAAGAAAAAAAGTTGAGCTATCTTTGAAAGGCTCACTAAAAATTTACATAATTATGTGCTACTTTGTGTAAGAAAAAAAATGTATTTAAAAGATGCCTATAAAGTTGATCTAATGAAAGATTTCTGTTCAAACTTTTTCCTTACCTTTAGAGCTAACCCCCAAACTTGTCATCCTTCCCCTTTCTATACTATAGTATTTTCACTACAGAATCAGTATAATTGAAATAAATCAAAATCTCATTATTTTATGCCCTTTTTTCCTTCTCCTTCTCTTTAACATAGGATTCACTTCTAATTTGCCACTCTTGTGACAAAGGACACTTGTGTTCATACACCAAACTCCTGTAACGTGATAGCAACTCCATGTTAAGGTATGAAAACACACTAATTGTTATCCCATCTATTTGTAGACATCAGACTATGGTTTGTCAGATATGTAAACCTGCTATAGACCTTGGTATTGTTTGTATTTCAAACAAAAAGGTTTGGGAGTTTTGTTGGGTTTTTTTCTGTCATAGTTAAATTTCAACCATTTAAATAACTAAGCAAACTTTTCAATTTCAGTTAAAATACTATAACCATGAACCGTCATTATTCAGGTCATGAATATATCCAATTGAAAGAAAAAATTACTCAGTGTCTAAGAGATCAAGAATCAGATCATATTGCTACAAAGTTCCTGAAAGACATTCCCATCTCTGCATCCTTCTAATAAACAGGGAACTATCAAGTAAAACAAGTTATTCACAGATCATCCGTAACTGAGAATTTACCTACCATATGCAGATCCAAAAAAGAAGTAAAACAAAAAAAAAGCCTGAGTAGATCTGTAAAATCTAATCAGCTTAAAGTTACTTGAGTGATTGCACCTTGAACCTTTATCATAAAGCTAAAGGCCACTACATGCCCCAACCCCAAAATTCCTAAGCTGCAAAGCAAGGGAATTACTGCACTTCTGTAAAATACTACAGTTTCTCATAACAATGAGATATTCAGCCTAAACCCCAAAGGATTTTTCAACCTGCTGAAAAATTCCATTTTTTTTCTAGCTCAGAACTTTAGTCAAGAATTCTGAAGAACTTCTGATCACTTGCTTTTAAACTACATTAAATGATATTTTACACTATCTATAATGATGCCTTTCAGGTTTTCTTTAAGCTATCACTGCATCTAACAACTTTCATGTCAGAAAGTTTTCATTAAAATATCCCTCAAAGGCACCATAGAGAAAAAACATGTTCCAAAATGACATTAACTGGTTAATCAGATCAGAATTTATCTAAGGGTTTGCTTTGAAATTTAAACCTTAATGCTGTTCTTCCCACCAGATCGTCATAAAGTCCTGTGACAGACCACACGGAGTTCCAGACACAAATTCATTTTAAATTCAAGTGAATGGGATATGTAGCCAATTTTCTTTTTGGTGAGCATTATTTGAAAAGGATATCTAGAATATTCACTAAACAACCCTGAAGTTCACAGGCAGTAGAAGAAAATGTATCATCATTTTATGTTATATTGTATGATTGTTGAAAAAGCCCCATTCAGCTGTGGAAGTTGCAAATAAAGATGCTTATTCATGCTTGCCATTCTGAAAAATACCACATGTAACTATATACAGCTAGTTTTTTTTCTTTTATAATGCCTTATAAAATAGAGCTGATACATAAAATCTATCAATTAACAGAGCTTTAGAACTCAAACACAGCTGAAGCACTGGTGGCTATAGTTCTCCTAATTTTCTAAGCATACAAGAGATATATGTGAAGTTAAACATTTTCCTGAATTGGAATCTACACCTTTTTCAGAAATCAGAATGTGCAGGGAGTCATGCTGTCATAAAGTGAAGCAGATAGAAAATTGGTGACAATCAGGATTAATAAAAATGGAATATACAGTGGCAATTGGAGCTGTATTCATCACTGGGTGTTTATGACTCCTGAAAAAAAAAGAAACAAATCCAAATTTACCTTGTTTTGATGGATAAATCACAGGCCATTTAGTGCTGCTACAAGCCACCCAAAGACCCTGGCCCAGCTCTGTGAATGTACACTTGCAATGTGTGGTTCTGTACAGTCAAACTGAAGGCTACCAGAAACAAGGGACCTCACAGCATGGGAGGAGCACCTTGCCAGGCAGTAAATCTGAATAGACTGTCACAGCATACAATGATGTGGCCCCAGAAATATCAGCTAGAGATACAGTAACAAGTAGAAGAGAGGAGAGCTAAATATAAAAAGCATAATTCATCCAAAGGTAATATTACAGTCAACACCACCTAGCTGAAAATCAGCCATGTGTTCTGCTAGGTCTCATAGTCAACGTTACTCGTGTCATCAGACAAAATAATCCCAATAGTTCATTATTTTATAATCTTTGAATCTCTGAATTAAGTACAACTCATTTCGGACTATTCCCTCTTAATTTTCAGTCACAGGAAATTAAAACATGAATACTCCCACAGAGTAAGTAGGAAATATGTATATGTACTCTAGAATACATCCACAATCAAATAACTTATCAGAATTTCCAATTAATAACTTTAAATCAACAAAACTAAATCAAAGATGTTTATACCTGTAAAAAACCAAACCAACCAAAAAAAACCCAGACCAAAAAACATCTGTTACACATTTGCAGCAGGAAGGCTAGATTGTAAGCACCTGCTTTCCAAGTAGGTTAATGATTGTCATTTAATCCTATGTCCAGCAATAAGCAACATTTCCGTTGCCTAGACTTCCCTGATTAGAAATACAAGCTGAATCACAAGGACAGTAAAAGTAGATAGTGACTTTAACAGATTTTTCTAGACAAAACAATGTTGTATTTTCTGGTACGTTTGTTTCATGGTTGTGAAATGCTTCAGCACCCAAAACAGCAAATGTAAAAGACAGTCAGTTTTACATTATATCTATAAAGATAAATTAAATAACAATGCTGACATTAGTGTTTACCAGCTTCTTATCTCTGGTTCTGTTACATTCAGGTGATAAGATACTTATATGGAGATGCAGTGTACTTTATTAGACTAACAGTATCTACTGGGGGGGAAAAGAACCATCAAGTCTGACAAGCAACTGCTTCTTCAAGTCTGAAAAAGAATTCCAGCAATTGAGTTCTAACTACTGTCAAAAGCCATCTTTCATGCTAAAACCATGTAAGTATTCATTAAAAGATGATGTTCAATATCTAAGGACTACAGGTATTAAGCAATATTTCTTCTTTCCAGGGACCAACAATCAGTATAAGAAACTGCATGAGTTATAAGCAACATGCACTTAATAAATGATAACACGATAGACTAATTTAATGAATTATTTGTTGAGATATTCAGAAGTTAGTCTAATGAGGAAAATTATTAAAAAACTAAGTCTATCCACCATCTCATTTAACCTCCATGATGTCCTCAAAGAGAGGCCCTAGTCCAGAATGAAAAGGCCTTCTTCACCTCCAAACACTTGACCTCTATGGGTTATACTTGGTAAGTATGTTCCCGCTCAGCTTCAACTCGCAACTGGTGCCCTCTTGTTTCCAGGCTGTCACTCCTCTTCTCCAGAACCTTTGCCATGACTTCCTCACTTGATAGCCAGCTGCTTTGAAGTCCCAGCTTCACTATTTCACCCATTTCAGCTTGCAAAACCAATGACCACGCAGCCATCTATACCTACCAGAGCACCTTCAGCAGGAATCCTGTAAATGATGATTCCTTACTCTGTTAACCAGAAGTTACAACAGCAGAGAATCACAAAATTGTCAAAGAGAAAGTGCAAATCCACTCTCCTGATTTCCTTGACAAGGCCTTACCGGTACTATTGTTACAAACGTAATAAAGTAACTAGAGATGCAGAGAATTCAGCATAAGGTATATATGCCAGCAACTATCTAGTCAAGTTTCTGATAGGCATTCATACAGAAGCCTGATTTAACACACAAATACTTCAGTTGTAGACTTTCCTGTTACTTTAAGAGAATATTGACAGTTAAATTTCTTAAAGTAATAGAGGCATTCAAAAACCATTCCAGTTCTCCTTTTCATAAAAGAAGTGACAAACCTGCAAGTACTCTCATAAATATTCAGAAGACCCTATCAGTAAAAATGAAATCTAATAAAAATGCCTTTAGCCTCCACCTGACTAATGTCTTATGCAATAATCAACTGTCTGTCCACAGAACCAGAGACTGGCGTCCATCACAGTGTATATCAGGAAACTGTCAATACTCAGCTCATCCAAACCAAGTTTGTTGTATGGTTTTCCTCAAATCTAAAAACTACTACACTTGGAAAAGAACAAAACAAAACAAAAAACCCAAACCAACCAAAAAAACAAAACAAAAACCCAAAAACAAACAAGAAAACCCTCCCAAAAATCCCAACCAAACAAAAGCCATATTTTTTTCAAAGCATCAGAAAGAACAAAATAAACAAGAAAAGATAAATAAAAGTGGGGTACTTTTCCTCTGTGTTGAGTGAATAATGTTCTTTTGACATAAATCAAGAAAATATACCACATTTACTGGTGCTCAGCCGTGGAGCCTAGAGAGAATATTCTTCACTGAAACCTGATCATTCCCACACCAAATGTCTCTTCTTATTATCAAAGAAGTGAAGAAATGTATGATTAAACTTTCCATCTCAAAATTCATCTAAACCTGCCATGTGTTATTGGAGTGCTGCATAGAAATCATTTCAGCAACTGCTGGCTGAAAATCTTCATGGAAACCATACCAAGATACTTGCAGTTAGAACCTTTTCTTTTTTCCTACTTTTTTTTCCCCAAGAAAAATCATAGTAAATAGCTTTAGAGGAAGCAGGGTAGCTCACTGCAGAGAGGTGTAGAGAATGCCAAATTTTAAACAGATCTTTTAAAATTCTATTGAAATGCAGCAAATGTCTTTAAATCAGGCTCAAGACAATCTTTACTTTTAGGTGAATGATCTGTTCAAGCCTAAAAATTGAGGTAACACTTGTCTATTATCACAAATATATTGCTAGCACATCAGTCATGCAGCCCTGAAATTTAGTCTTAAAAAGCTTCCCAGAACTGCTGTGTATCAAATCTTGGCACAGTTGCTACAATTCGGCCAAACAGGTCAATGTTTGCAATCAAAGCCAATTGAGACTGTTTCATAATCTTTTCAGTAGATTTATAAATTCTACTAGTCTGTTCTAAATTACTTTAGAAAAGCAACAGTTCTCTTGAGGGGGGTGGTTTTACTCACTTCAGCAACAATTGCTAACCTTCAACACAGAGTTCATCAGCCAAAACAAGACAAGGATGGCACTACTGAGAAAACAGTTTAATATTAAACTCTTGCCTAAATTGTTAACATAAGCCGAACTGTTTATAGTGTCCATGTTAAGTGGGAGAAAATATTATATAAACCCATGTATCTATATGCCACCTTAGCGATCTCCACTACTTAAGATTATATAAAACATTTTGCACCTGCAATCTCTAATACTGTAGCAGCAAAAATGTTTATAAAAGTTAAGCAACATGAAGAAAAAATACATCCATTTTTCTAGAAAGATAAAATATGCATTGACTGCATATTTTGTAAATAGCTACGCTTCTAGATGGTAAAAACTGTACATTTCAGTAATAAAACTTCTGAAGGATTGCTCCCTTAGGAGCAATATTGTATACCTTGTTAGGTATACAAGAGAAAATGAATACAATTCAGAATTATCATAACTGTAGCCTAAAGTTGTAGTTATGCTACACAAAGGGGCAAGATAGACTTCTGTGTAGGCTGCATGTACAAGTAAAATGTTACATACAGTGGGGGGAAGTTTTCACTCTATTTTGCATACCTAAGTTTTCCATTTCCTATTTTTTATTTATGAATTCTGAGTAACTTTCAAGATAGCTTTATATTGAGTCATACAGTAAACTGGATGGGATGGAGGAATATATAACATTTTACGTTACTATCAAAACTCCAGAAAGCAAACACATTAATAAAAATGTAAAAAATACATCACTTTTCTGACACAGTCCAGAGCAATATCAGCAAAAAACAACTTACAAAAGTAGTCATGGAAGTTGAATAACTGGATTTTGTAAACCTGAGAAAAATGAGGG
The DNA here is from genome assembly GCA_013396655.1 of Campylorhamphus procurvoides. NCBI lineage: Eukaryota > Metazoa > Chordata > Aves > Passeriformes > Dendrocolaptidae > Campylorhamphus > Campylorhamphus procurvoides. Next base: position 363,226 of record WBMV01004910.1, on the reverse strand, counting down.
TGAAACTGTACATTTAGGAGTGACAAGTAACAAAGAATATCTTTTTTCCTCTTAAGTATCAGTGAATGCATCAAGTTATGACAATACTAATTATTTTCATGCTAATTATTATAATACTAATAATGTATTTTAAAGTAGACAAATTACCAATAAAAATGCTTAGGCCACAGAGTAAAACTAAAAAAGGACATTTTCATCTCTAAACGGGATGATTCCAAATGCTAAAAGTGTCTTAATACAAAAGGCTTCAACAGAAACTGCTAGGGAGCTTCAGTGGATGCCATCAAAGCAACTGCAATAAATCTGTACATGTTTGCTAGACTATAGAGAAATATTTATACTTCTAGTATAATCAAAATTAAGAATTTTCAATGTTAAGATTCTATTAAGAACCCTACTAGAACATGTTGCAGACCAGGGACAAAAACAGACCTACAAACCAAAAATAAACCAGAAAATATTCTGTCAGCAGTGGATTGAAATGACTGAAGGTACAGCTTCAGAGCTTCCCAAGGGGCCCGCTGTACTTACACTTCAGACATGTCTTCATACATATTTTACACTCAACAAGAGAAAAGTGCAGAAGTGGTACACATTACTTGAACTGCTGCAGGAGTATAAAATAGTCTCTTCATTACAATCAATATATAACGAATATACAAGAGGAATAAAGACAGTACACATCATTTTTCTCAATGCCAAGTACCATGCTTTTTGAATGTGTGGTATCTCAGATTCACCCAACAAAACTGATCTAATTTTAAAATGACCTTGGAGTTTCCCCTACTATACAATAAAGGTCTAAAGTGCAAAATATTATTTTTCATTTATCTATGATCAAATACTATGCCTAAATAATTTAGCACAAAAGCTATTTTTGGCATAAGGAAGTCTGTTGCTTGCCCTTTCAAAATTGACATGTCTGTGAGTTCAGATCAGTTCTACGTGTTTTCCAGGTCTATGGCAAGGATACGTTTCCAATGTTCAGAGTTATAAATCATAAAATGGACAAAAACTTGGCAGGAATATCACCTCTTTTTCTACCTAAACTTCAATCAAATTTCACTGGATGAGACTCAAAGGGGGCCACAAATTTCCCAGAAAGTAAGTTTCTGGATGAGAATATTACTTATGAGATAGTAAATGAGTACACTGTTCTATGGGGAGGAAACCCCCCAGTTTTTTAAATTTAGTTTTGCTGCTTGGTGAAATTTATCAACCCTAACAATAGAGAGAAGCAGAAAAAGAATCTTTCCAAAATTTTCAAAGCCTTTCTGCACAACTTTTTTTGATAAACCACCTGTAATACTGTAGTATTTTAATTCCCCCTTTTTTTAGCCCAGTTTAGATACTTTATATTTGAACATAGTATGTATTATATACCCTTTACAAATTAAGATTTTCATTTAAATATGTCACTTTTGTCATTGAAATTATTATTAACTTATATATATTAAAAATACAAATTCATATGAGCTGCTTTTTAAAAGTTGAAGTTTCACAGCAAGCTGGCAACTTATTTGCTTTTTTACACTGTGTTAAATTATGTGTTTACTGATCTATAATTTAAACCCTAAAACTCATTTATAATAAAACAAGGAGATATAGTTAAATAGCTGGTTGTACTGACAAGCCATTGTTCAGCTAAGTGCATAACTACATGCGTAAATAATAAACAGGAGGAAGATGAAAACCAGAAACACTTTCTTTGTAGCACCTGAAATATGGAAAAGTCTGTATGAAACATCTTTAACTCTCCCTAGCATTATTTTTATACGAGCAGAAAGCCTCTTAGAAGAAATGAGCCTTTACCTCCCACTAGTACGGAAAGCTAAATAGGTAACTGCAGGTAACCAGGAAAGGAATCTGATCCTACCTAATGAGTTTATTTGTGATAGGCTAAATGTACCACAACTTCCTGAGCCAGAATTTGGACAAAATACTGAGGTTCCACTGTTATTTTGGAGAAACATCAAAAACTTCATGGTTAAATACCCTGAAAGAATTATGTTTTCACTGCATCAATATGCAAAAGCAACAGCTGTCTTTCCCCATAGCTTCAGTCATGGCAGCATTTTTGGACAGCAGAACTACGTATCCAAAAACAAGGAAAGCAATAAACAGTGCAGCTTAAATGGCTTCGGTATATTTTTCACATGCTAACAGCTACTATTATACCATTCAAGTAAATACAGGATTGTAAGCTACACTACAGTGCATACATGGGGCAGGGTGGGTGGTGGGTGGGCAAGAAAGGCCAAAAAGCTGAAGATAAGGAGGAAGTTATCAAAATATGCCTAAAAGTTGAGAGGATGGATGGTTTTGTGGTTCTGACATCATCTTCCTGTGTGATGCGGTAGAAATCAGAGGCATTGTGTACATTTCATTTCCTTGACTATGAAACTGGGACAAATGCACTTTAGCTCCAGCAGCACTGCAAGGATGAACGCACTAAAGGTTTGGAAATTCAGATGCATAAACCGGGAGAGACTTTAATGCCCCATGTGAAAATAATATTAAATAACCAATAATTTAAAGCTTGTAATTGCACAGTATTTCAGTATCATCTTTCCTGGCAGTTTTGGTTTGCTATGCTGAGCTAAAGTTCATGAATTACAGACCTATGAATGGTTATATTCTCAATACAACAAGGTAAAAATTTCAATGGATTTCTATATAGACAGCAGAAAAAGGGGGAAAAAAGGTTGGACTGGATTTAATTCCAGGCACTTTTACTGAAGACTGTGCTTAGGAGGTCGCAGAGGACAGAGGCCTGTATTTCTGATCAAGCATCAGAAAACAGAAATAGCAACAGCAAGCATTATATAACTTATGTTGCTAAGGGTTAGACTGTGACGCAAAGGAAAACTATATTTTATTCATTACAACCCCAAGGAGGAGGGAAAGAGAAAGGCAAGGAATGCTGCAAAGAAAGGGAATTGGAGCAAATAGACTAAATTCTAGAAGCAACATTTTCAGACAATAACTGCTGTTACACTTGAGAGTGGCCACATCACCATAGTAAATATTTAGCTAAATCTAAAGAATACTTAATTCCACCTCATTTTTTCTTTCTTTCTTTCCTTTATCCCCTCCCTGAAATTCTAGTAAGGCTTATTTTGATACTAGAAATCCTCAAATATCCAGTGATCATTTTATCATGCCCAGCTTATTCATATGTGCTCCTTTGACAACATTGCCCACTAACTTCCACAGCTCTTCTCCCTTTCAGTGTTACCCTACCTGGTATATTCATAGACAGGAATAATAACCCCTTGTCTGCATTCTGCCATGCTAAATATGAGAAACTCAGGGTCTTCTCCTGTAATATACACTCTCTAGGTCTTATTTCTACCTGTTTCAATTATATTCATAAGACCCTAACTTGATTTTGCAAACTGAATGACATGTCTCTCAGATCTTGTGGAGAATCTCCTTTTTTTTTCCTTCTTTTTTTTTAATTGAATTTGATAAATGGCATAAACACACTTTACAGGAACATACCATCCAATGCTATCTCCAAGACTGCTTCAGGAAAATCTACCAAAATCAGAAGGGAGAAGCAAAAGACAGCTAAGTCCTGCTTAATGAAAGTCCTCCCCATCACAAGAACTACAAGTTTACAAAATACTTTTTATCAGCACTTATTAACTGTAGCTACTGGAGTGAAAAACATTCATAACATTTTAGTTTAGCCAGTTATTGTCTGGCTCCCAGACTTCTGAAAACAGTTACATAATAGGAAACACTGTTTTAACACAGACAATTTCAATGGAGAAGGATATGGCTACAGCCCAGAGTACTGTACAACTGCAGAAGGCCAGATCCACATAAAGGACCTGATAAATGACATTTGGGGTTCTATACCCAATAAATTATTTAGAAGCTTCACAATCTAAATACCGTGTGTACTTCATTTTCCTACGTTTGACTGTAAGCCCCACTATGCATAGCTGCCATACCTCCCTCTGGATGGGAAAGAATGGCTTGGCACCCACTTCACATTCATCCCAAACACCATGCAGATACTGGATTTTTCCTGACTCTCCCCCTATATGGCATAATTCCAGGTTCTTCTGACAGCTGGTAGCCACTGATTATTATATGAGTCTGGAGAAAATTACATAGCTCTTTTTCACAGTATCAGGATATAACCCGAGGTTTTATTCACTCCTCTGCTACAGGTGGTTCCCACTCCTTGCTTTTTCCACTGCAAGAGAAGTCTTAAAGCTGTAATACCTATACTTCCTGCTGAAAATAATCTTCCATACAGAAAAGAATTGAAAAAAAACCAAAACAACAGCAACAACAAACCAACCAAACAAAAATAAACAAAAACCCCAACCAAACAACAAGCAGAACAAACCAAACAACTTTCTCAAGTCTGAAAGTTAAAATCAGAAAGGAAGTTCCCATCTGGGGCACTGAACACAAAAGACAAGATCCACTCCCTGTTGAAACAGCCATTCCACTCTGTTAGGGGATGGATGTTTAATGGAAAATGCATAATCTAGTCCAGAAAATTCAGTTTTCAAATGACTTTAGATGTAGTAAGGTAATAAAGAGGAATCAGAAGTCCTATAAAAGGCAGCATACTGAATTAATACTGTCAGCCCATTTCTTATGTTTTAAAACGTGGGTTTTGTAGGTAAGGCTATAACATCACTAAGGGTATCTGCTCACAGAGTGGACACTGCGATGGAGAATTGGCAATCACTGATATTGGCCACCACATAGAAAAAGAAACAAACTTATAGCCAAAATTTGATTGCAGTGTTATAATGAATGGAATAATACGCATATATTTGCTTGTGAACACCTGCATGATATTAAATTTGTTTTTGCAGTTACACAGATTGTTCACATTCTTACCAAGATAAATGCACTTTGCTTCAAAATTTCAGTCAGAAGTCTGTGCCATGCCTTTATCAAGTATATTCAGATTCATATTAGAGTAAGCACAAATCAACTCATTTTAATGGTGCCATCTGTCATATTTTTTTGTATTCTGCTGCCAAGGCAGTGGAAGATCAAATGAAATAAAATCTAAAACATGAGGTTTCATTTACCCTGCCACAAGAAATAATGTTCAAGGTGGCAAAGACAGATCTGTTTGATAATTATGTGTTTTCTGCTAAATTGTTCCATATGCTTAGAATATTTGGGATTTAGCCAGAAAGAAAAGCAAAAGCCCTTCTGGTAGTTGAGCAGTTCCCCTCTAAAACACGCATCAAGTTATCTTCGCACAATCAATTCTTAGGTAAAAAGATTTACATTAACTGCTTCTGCTCACTATGTTCACTAGAAAAAAAAAAACCCAACACAGTTACAGAAATATAAACATTTAGCTTAACATGTAAAATGTAAGCAAAAATTGTGTAAAAATACTTTGAAATGCTTTATTGGCAATTTCACTCAATTCACTCCACCTGCTTTACTAGGTCATTTGAATTATTAATATCAATATTAAAAATATATTCCTTTGACAACTGTAATAAATGGCAAGATATATATATATTTGTATAAAATAATCCAGTTGCAACTAATCCCCATATCTGTTTAATCTTTTAATAGAAACTAAATTTTGCTTCCATGTTCAAGACATTTTCTTTAGTTCTAAAATTAATCCATTTAATTAAAGATTAGCTTTGATAAAACAGAATGACAATCTATTATTAGCTTTAATATGTTAGTGAGGGAGATGCATATAGGACAGATTACAAGATGACACAGAGCTCTCTGCAGGATTCAGATGGTGACTGTTACTGAGAGGAACGCCACTTCCTTCCTGCATCCCAGCCCTTTATGCAGGAGGATTCTGAACTCGACAAGATTTTTTTAATTAGTGGTTGTAAATTACAGCATATTCTGATAGTATTTTTTTTTCCAAATATACTGCCACTACTTTTTTTGTACAAATGAGTACTGATTTATTCCAGGCACAGCTTCATACTAATTGCTGTGACCTTACAGAACTAAAGGAGTAACAGCAATGCTGGAATTTCTGGTAAAAGCTTAGATGCATCTCCCTTTGCTGCTTTGCCCATCACCATTTCTGTAACACAACTGTCAATCATAATTTAAGGACTTAATATATCACATAAATCTATAAAAAGAAGTATGTTTCCATTTCTGAGCAGTTTTCATCTCTGTTGGAGAAGAGCTTGATCACACTTACATACAAGCAAGTTTTGGATAGAGTTTATTAATTCTGCAGTTCAGCTTCAGCTATCTGCATTCCAAATGAATATTGAATTGAATGGTCCTCATTCTTATAGCAAAACACAAGTAATAAGATGGAAAGAAATGCAATGGTTCAAAGAAAATAAGAGTTTGATTTATAGAGGTGAGATGACCATCAAACACTACCCCCAGCCTGTCTTCCCACCTGAAAGTGGACATTGCTCATTCTACAACTTTGGTAGTTTTAGTAGGGAACATATTTGCCTTTAAGTACAATAGTTCAAAGAATACAATGCTCGGGTAAACCAAAACAACAGTGTTGCCCTAATAAAGTGAGTAGACCACCACAACTCAACATTCACTGCCACTCAGCTTCAGCCTTTGCTGCAGGGCTCAACTGTTAGGGCAAGTTAGAAGTCTGAATAAAGTCTAATAGAACATATTTAGTAACATCAGCTGGAGTCTCCCAATTTTAAAAGCATCCTTTGCATTTATTAACTATTTGTAAATGTGATGGCCACATATTAAACATCACTGAAATCAACAATATATTTATCATCAAAGAGTAGAAAATTGTCATTACTATCTTTTCTCTACAAGTTTTAATATTCCACAACTAGCTATTAGCTCTCTCTGACCCAAAAATATTGCATTAAAACAACTAGGCTGCGCAAAGCTGTTATTTTAGCAATTCAGAAAAACTGCAAAAAGACAATTAAGAAGGCATATTACTGGTTATGGCTATACTGATGCGTTAGCAGAGGATGGCAATGACCTGCATAAAGATAAAATAGCAGGTGGCATAGAAATGGTCTGTTCTGCACAAAGCATATACATAACCTCTGAGATAGAACTGATCTTGTTCAGTCTTAGAAAAAAAACAGTCAATTTTCAGGCATCCCTTCTTCAGGACAATTTGGCTTTCCAGGGAAAACAAAAAGTTATACTACTATGAACTTTCCTAGCCTACTTCTAGCTTTAGTAACAAAAGAAGTTATTAAAAAAGTAGCGTCCACAATATCAGATTTGTTTTCCTGGTCTTTACGCATGGAAGGCTATGAAAACTATCAATACTTTTTTCTCTCCTCAAGGACAACTGGCATAATTTAAGGATTAATTATAAATAAACTATAGGGAATTCAGTAATGTATTTCTTATGAAAGGAACTATGGGTGTTTAGTCTAGCTCGTACTGTAGTAATTTACAGCTTTCTGCTTTTATGGAGGAAAAATGGCATTTTCCTCCTTAGATCCTAGTGCCAAAACGAATAAAAAACTACTCTTTCATTTCAAATATTTAGCAGTATTACACAATGCATACACAAAGGTATAGCTGTCAGCCTTGCAGAATAAATTCAAGCAACATATACTTTACATTCAACATGGAAGCAACTTATGCTGCAAGTACACCAGCAAAAACTTCACCTACAAACAATTCATCCTACTCACAAAAAACAAAAAAAAAATCACAGCTGATTACAACTTTCATTGGTGTGTGACATAAAAATGCAAAAATAATCAGCTTCTATAAAATAATTTATTATTTGCATCTCTTCATTTCATTTCTCTTATGCACGTAACTTTCTTAAACAGAACTATTAAGTGAGGTGACAATCTTTAAATTCAACCTCAATAACACATTCAGAAAGTAGACAGCAACTTTTTTCAGAGAGGTACTTGGAAAAGGTAATGCAGTAGCAATTTGAACTTACTGCATCAGCTAACAATTTGCCAGGCTGAGATTAATTTTTGAGTTACCAAAAACTACACAATTATCATTTATGTGTAAATTGGTTAAGGCAGCTATCAATGTCTTAAGAGGAAGAGAGTTCAGTCTGTGGCCTTAAAATATATCTAAATGTAGTAAATACCCCATAATATGGATTTTTTTATTTCCTAGGTTGTTCTAGAAAAAAAAGTGGCATTTCATTAAACTTTCAGTGCTTTGTTTCCTATTGACTGCAATGATGAATATCCCCCAAAAAATGTAAAGCTATTGAAACACAGAACTGTTTCCCTAGATATATAAGATGCTGCCAGATGAGCTACATCCTCTATTAAGCAATAAGTTTTTAATTAAGGGAGATAAAGCCCTTAATTACCTTATCTTGCTAGTAATACTGAAAGTGGTTTTGTATTTTTAAAGTTCCTTGAATGTGCAGTTCAAATTCTTGATGTAAAGATACCTCAAGTATGAAAATATTTATACTTAGTGTAAATTCCCATGTTTTCTTTTCATCCTGAAGTGAACTTGACCCACTTTACAAGCACAAGGAACTGTAGGCTTGGGGGCCATTACCAAATCCAAAGGGAGACAGATCTTTTCCCATATGATTTCACACAGATATGATCTCACAGAGTTTCAAGCAGCACATGACTTTGAACAGCACTGAAAGATTCTGCAAACATCATTTTCTTCAAGGCAGAGCAAAAGTGTTGTTTTCTCAACAGTTATGAGAACAGTCATGACCACCTAATAAAATATCGTTTGAATCTGCCCCCTTCACATGATACTGCCTTCCCTCTCTGATCATTTACTTTTTATGTTCCTTAATCAGTCAAATCCTCCCCAAGAGATAATAAAATAATTTACATATGGGTTTCCTGGGACAGTAGAGGCAAAAATGAACATGGCCAAATTCCTTTCTAGGACACTTAGGAGCTTCAACTGGGAAAATAAGGTGAAGGGTTAAAAATGGACAGTCTTAGCTGTTTAGGTTAGTCTGACCAGCTTAGTCACTAATAGACAGGTATCCTCAGTTAGAGGAAGGCAAAACACTAGCAGATGGTTTGTCCCCATTTTTGCTCTTCAAATAGTGTCTCTCCACATTAAAAGACAGAATGAAAACTATCTATAAAATGTAAGAGCTCTCCCAAAACATGCCTTTGTATACAGATGTAGTGACTCATTTGAGCCATACTGTTGCAGAGAGGAGATGCACTTCACAACATGAGCTGCCCCTCAGCATTGCTACTTGATCTGACAAATGGAAACATAAGTAAATAGTAGCACAAGAAACACAATTCTTTTGCAGTAGACAGACTGGAATGGATGTCGCAGGTGGCATACAATGCTGGCAAAATAATTTCAAGCTGCAAGGCATGAAATGAAAACACTTGCTAAGGTTCCTCTCAAACACGACTACATTTCTCAATTTTATGCAAATTTTTTGTTGCATTCTTCTGTTTTGGTCTAATTCAGATGAACTCAAATCCTCTAAGAAACAAGTGTATAAGATTTCACCAGTGTTCCTGTACTCAACAGGTAAAGTCTAATGTCATGTTATTTTTAAAAGTTTGCCTGCTTAGGTACTTCATCTTCTGTTATTATTATCTCCAATATTTTCTTTTAAGTTAGAAGAGACAGTGTAAGGCTTGCTAGAATTTTTTTTACATTATTAGTAATCCAATTCTTTCCTTGAGTTTGTTTTAAAAAAAACCTATTTTTTCCTATATAGGTTATAACAGTTATTACAATATTCCACCATTTCATCTTTTTCAGACTTCCTTATTGCTTAATGTAAAATGTTCTTCTTTGATGGTCTAACTATGCTTTTAAATTTCTCATTTGTGTACACTTATAGCTTTCTCTCTTTTATCCGGTGTCTGTCTTATTTAATTCTCTGACTATGCACCCTAATGATTTTGGAAGTGTTCTCTACTTTTATCCAGTCTTGGGTCCAATTACATATTTTTTTACAGCCTATATTTTATTGGAAAAACATTTTATGAAGAGGTCAAAGATACTCAACTGATCCATGTCATGCCTTCATCACTTCTTGAAATTTTGCCCCAGCTTTTGATTTTGAACATGCCCTAAATCACATTTTATGAGCAGGCAGCTCAGATCCATTTGGTGAAGGGTGATCCACTTGCACACAAAGACCCATTCTCAGAAATTTCTTTTTTTTGATTTTTAAAATTGAGTCCTTTTATTGTTTACAAAAGTTAACCTTATTACTTGGCATGTCCAGCAAAACAAAATTTATTTTTTAAGCCTGTTTCCACTACTGCAAGCACTTTCAATTATGCAAGCAGTTGTGTGTGAGAAGGAAATCACCTTGCACAACATAATACTTAAGAGTCCCTGCAATTAACCACCTTTTCTTTTAAAAACATTTTCAATCAATGTTTCTTTCTGTATCACTAATGCAAAAATGTTGAAACAACAACAGAAACACCACAACTTATCAAGAAGCGAAACTGCATAGCAACTCTTTCTTCTCATATGGTTTGTGAGAAGCAAAAGTACATTTTCCTCTTGAATTCTGAAGGAAGTTAAATATGTATGCTGGGTTTAAAATGTTTTCAAAATATACAGATTTGGCCAAATACAATTGGAAAGCCAACTAACAGTGTTCTGATAATTTTTTCCTAACTCACCTCAAATATAAAAGTCTTGTAACATCAGCAGTCTATCCTTAAAAGAATTGTTAACAGCGATCTCCTGACTTTTGACATACCAGAAGTGTCATGCCTGACATCTAGCATTATGGTGCTAGACCCACTAAAATGGAAAACTAGCATGAACATCAGTAGTTAAATGCCTGAACTCTTAATGTTGCTTTCTCCTCCCACCCTGACATATGTACAAATTGTCAGCTAAATCAACTCCTGAAGTTGTGGCCCCTACTGTCTATAAAATTTACTACCACAAAACAGTAAATTTGCATTTGCAACTACAGAAAAATTATGAATAAAAGCAGTGAATAAAAAAATGCCTGATGCGCGCTTAGAGGAAACCGCTTTGCACAATATTAGTTGCAGAGTAACTGAACTCTTTCCTATAGTATCATACCTATGTAGAAACAGCATTTCTTATAAAAGCATTAACAGTAGCTATGACATTCTTAAGCTTGCCTAAAGTTATAACAATGAAGTAATACACTTACTGGTTTTAAAAACACTTTACAGAACAAAGACATTAGATTTTACTAGATTGCCTAACATATATATCATACGCTGGTTTAAAACATTCACATAACCCAAGAAGTTGAAGTTTAACCAGGTTGTGTATGGAATTTTCCTCAGCTTTCATAATATACTTTCTTTTGAGCCATTCCCAAAACAACTCAGCAAGCCCTGAACTGCTCATTGAAGCAGAGCAGTGTTCCACCTAAGACCATTAAAAGATTAAAATACATAAAATATCTGCTGTTAAAGAGTTGAAAAAACATTACACACCACTGAATTTCTCCCAACACAGATTGAAACAAACCGAAGCTCTGCTACACAGGTCAGCTGAACTCAGGTTTTTGATATGTTTTTATCCTTTTAAATGTTGCTTTTCAAAGAAAGAGTTAACAGCATTATTAAGGCTGGAATGTTAAGTGTTTATGCAGTAGTCTCCCTTAAATGGGGGACATATCCTCAGTTGCCACAAAGTGGTACTTAACACATTGCTATGTTTTCTTAAGTACAAGGAAAAACCAACAACCAAGTTGTGTATTTTTTTTTCCTTAAGTGACTGAGTGATGCTGAACTTATTTCACAGCATGATAATTAATCAGTCTAGAAACATCACACTAAGTCAACATGCGCTAACCTACAAAAATGGAAATTCAGTCACTGCATTTGGAGTTCTCAAGTTTTTCCTCACACAAACAGTTGCACTACCTAAAGCAGATGTTTCCAAACTGTGCTATTCAAGACACTTTAAAGTTATTTTATGTATGTGGCAGGCATTAGGAGCCACCTCTCCTGAGCTGGGGTTGGGAAAGAAAGAAGAGGGGGCAAAAAAGAAAATAAAATTAATAGTAATAAAAATAATGATCAAAAAATAGTGAGAAGCAGTCACAACTACTACACACTGAATGCTCATTCCCTTAAAGCCTGCAAGCACATGTGTGCTTATTGTTCAGAATACCTCCATGAGGCTCCCAGATTTGGAGAACGTAAAAGGAATACAAAATGAGATTTATGTGGGAGCTGAAAGCCAAGCAGCCACTTTAGAGAGCAAAAAACAGGCAGAAGGCTAAAGGACTATGAAGAGTAGAACCAGGAATAAACTATTATGTCTTTGTCAGAGAGAGTTAATGCTATCTATATGCTGGGTGGCAACTTCTGAGCTTCTGATACATCAGTGGTAGTTCTCAATTTAAAGCAGAGCCTGGAGTTGAGAAAAAAATGACTGCACATGACATATGTAAAATGCAGCAAAACAGCAATGAGTGTGCAGCGCTTTTATAGTTAGCCAGTTGTATCCATTTACCTGATAAAAGAATTTTAGTTAAGGACTTCTTTTTTTTTAACACACAAGGAATAAAACTTTACTTTTGCTTTTATCTTGTACTTTGAAACAGAAAAGTAAATCTCAGGAAACATGGAGCCATTCAAATTTCTAAATTCTCATTTGGGCTTTGCAGCTTAACAACCACATACTAAACCATATATTGCTTGTGGTTTCAAAACTTACAGGCAATGAACTCTCGTTCCCTAACTATCACAGAGATGACAGTCACCTGCTGAATCACCAAAACCATATCTTGGTACACACAAATTTCTTCTGACCTATTTCCCATTCAGTTGCTTGTCTAGGTACATCTTCCTTGCTTCTACAGAGGAAGAGTCAGCCAGAGGTACATGCTTGTAAATTGCAACTTTCTGTTGGACCTATTAATAGGATACTGCTTTAGCCACAAAAAGGGGAGAGAAAAAAAGCTTCCTACATTTTTTGAGGTGAGGTAGGAAAAACCAAAAAAGAAAGTGAAGCGATTTCTGTCCTTGTAGAATGAGCTCTAGGGGAAGTTGAGCCTAGATTCACAGTTATCTATTCTTGAAGAGCTGGTTCCTAAACCAGCATTTTTTCTTCCCATAACATATTTTTTCCATAAGTTAGAACAAAGCAAAACATTTATATGCCTAGAGCTAATCAGACATTACATATTCTTTAAATATCATCAGCCACTTATGTTTTTGATTTGTAAAAAACACAGGTCAATACCAAGTAGAAAATGACAGTTAATATCATAACTTATTTTTTTTTATTAAATCACCAGTTCTGAAGAGGGTTAACTCTGCTAAAAACAATCTTTCTGAAATAACTGTTCTGTCTGGTTTATACACTGATTTTTTTGTTGTAAAGCCTAGGAATCTAAAGTAATTTTTAAATTCCCTTTAAAGTTCAGTTTTTTTCTTACCCTTCAGTTTCACTGAGGAACTCATTTCACTCAAACATGGACTTGGTACTCAATAATTAACTCAAATCTTTTGGTTCTTTTCTCCTTCCTGAAACAATGCCTTAATTTTGTCTTCACCGAACTGACAGCTCAACAGCAGTTTCATAGAATTCTTTTGCCTGGGGAATTTCCCTACAATTTTAACTGGAAAAAATGGAAATGGTCAATTACATTCCAGGTACGTAACAGGACAGTTTATTCTACTAGTAAAATGCAATGTTGAGTTTTGCCACTATTATATTAAAAGAGCATGGAGATAGGTTTGTAAGGTTTCTTTATAAAACCATTGAAGTCCAACCCTCGCTATCGATGTAAAGGTATTAATGAATACACACTTTCCCACAGAAATACCTCTTATTTAAATTGAGGGGGAAAAAATACACATTCCACCAAAAGAGATGAAGTTCTATTTTTATACCAACTCAACACTTTTCAGCAATTTAACAGAAGAGACTTTCTGCAATGATTAAAGCTGAGCAAGGGAGTCAAGTGGGCTTTTGGAGGGCTGCTGCCTTTCCAGACCAAGACTGCCTTTTCTCTGTTTGGGATGTGGGACTTATTCCCAGCTTACTTCATTGTCAAAGCCCATGGACTCGCGCTGCTAAAAACCGCATGCAGTCTCTAAGATGATTCCTTCCTTGTCCCTTGAAGAAACCCCTAATCAACCCCTGAACTTCACCAGTTGCCATTGAGGTTGACAATTAGACCCCAGTTGTACTACAGAGAGGGAAGAGGAATGGATTGCTTGAGACAGAAGTGGAAGGATGCTTTGGAGAAACCCTAACTCACCAGCTTGTGTTACAGAAACAATGAGGGTCAGCATTGGAGACCCTTCTAAAGTCAAAGGAAACTATACTAACTGTTCATCTATTGTCCACACACCAAGCCATGCTTCATAAAAGGCAGTCGGTTTATCAGGCATGATTTGTCTACAGATGAATAAGGCAAGTATTCTCATAGGATAAAAGCCAAGGAAGAACTTATTCACTTAAATAAGACAGTAGCCATTTCAGAGTAGTACATTCATCTTACAAGAAACACTGAGGGATTCAGCGTAGCTGACACTCCTAATGCTGAAGGCAATTAACTGCCAGGGTGCCAGCAGAGGGCTTGCAGCTAACACAGCTCAAGACAAGAAGAGGGAAGGTGGACGCTTTGGAAATACACAGGCTAGTACATTTCTAAAAACCTACTGTCATGGGGCTCAAACTCTTCATGCAGGAAACCATAAGACTTGCATTCTACCTTCAAATATTGATGGGGTGCATGAAGAGGGGCAACTTTTTTTTTTTCCACTTATTAGCATTTTTCCCACCTGATAGCATACTAACCAGGAATTCATATTTGCATTGCTATCCTTCTGAAGGATCAGCTACAAACCACAAAATTGTATATATTAGGCTCCACTTGTCTAAAAAGTTTCCCATCAAACAGGTCAAGAAAGCATATTTGCAAAAGCCTTGAGTACTACACCAGATGCATTTCAACATATTTTCATGTGATCAAATCAACAGCCTAGGCTCTGGGAAGTTACTACATATAGCACCATACAGAGCATGATGATATCAAAGCAAAATTAAGAGCAGCTGTGAGGACAAGAAGGAATTGTTTTTTCTAGGCATGTCTCTTACCATTGTCTGATAAAAGTACACCAAACAATAAATGGTATAAGCAAGGAGGAGACAGGGCTACCCTGATCTTTTCCTCCAAAAATGCAAAATATGGAAAATTGAAAAAAAATATTAATAAAGGAAAGACATATTTCATTTTGTAACTCAGAGGTAGACACTAAGAGGAAAAAACAAATTCACCAAAACTGAACACTACAGTACAAAAGCTAATGTCTTGTGCTGGGCCACAGAAATTGTACAGCTGAAGATGTGACAACAGAGTTTGATGGGGAAGCCAGAATATTTGACCAGTCAGACCACAGACTTACTCCAGTTAATTCCTACTTTATGCAATCAGTTAGAATTTGTCTTGAGGGTCCAAGTATGTATGTCATTCAGCTTATTAGATGTTATACAATGCCACACATAAAGTGTGCATTACTGTGCAATTAAAAAGGCACATGGGTTGAATTTCGAGAGGCAATTATTCAGTGGAAAAAACCAAGCATCTCTTTGTTCAATTAAAAACAGAGTTTAGCATGCATCACTGAGGGCGACTAATTCCTATTTGTAGGTCCTCTTTAATGTTCACAGCTGGCAGGGAGCAAACCTACGTTTTCTTAAAACAGTTTCAGATAAACTGTAAGAGCTAGAATACAGTTACTTCATTTAAGTTTATAGAATAACTGTGGTAACTTTTATCATTAACATAATACTATCACTGCATTGAGGAGCAGGAACTCCAAGCAGACTTTTCCCAGGAAACATTTATCAATACATTAACTGAACCTCTGAAGAGCACTTTTGAAATTCGTTATTTTTTACCTTTTCCAGATTCTCTTAAAACAAACAAACAAAAAAGCAGTCATTTATAAATTAAACAATTACAACAGCAGAGCTCTGGTAACTAGAATTAGCTTCTAGTTATCTAGCCAGATTTCCAAGACAATTTACAAAGCAATGATTTTTTTAAGTAGTTAGTGCCCTAATAAAGCACGTAGAGAACAGAAACTGTTAACAGTTGAAGTTTTTGTTTATTCAGGAAAAATAAGCAGTGTAACTGGCTAGAACTGTAAACATCTACACAGCTCAACCATACAAGCATGTCTTATTTCCTGTTTGACTTTATCTGTATTCTGACGAGGAAAAACTAAGGCATTTCTCCTATTGATAAGGAAAACTGCTGAGTCATAAAGGAACAGACAGCAGTAAAAGCTATTCCAGTACTAATATTTTTAAGATGTTTAAATAGATAGGTATAGATATGTTTAAGAGATTATTTTTAATGTGTACTCATACTGAAGCCTTAAATAACCAGGACATATTTTTAAGGTCATAGCCAAGCAAACCATACTTCTACAACTTCAGACGAATGAATCATGAAGTCCATGGAACACAGATGTTGAGAGCCTGGTGCTACCTCTAATTATACTTCTCCTCTCAAACTGTCTTTGGAGCAGGATTCAACAGTTACAGTGATCTGTATAACAAAGCTAAAAAGCTCCAAAGCTCATTATCTTTAGGTGCTACAGTATAGTAATAAAAATGTTAGCAAAGATTACAAGACTCAGAATACACTATGCCAGAGAAACAGCAGCACTACCAGAGGCTAGGCTTCTTATCTTACTACCTGTTCTGGATTTGAACATCTAACAACTAACAGTGCCAAACTCCAGAACACTTATGTTGTTAGAATAGGATAGATTATATTTTAGGTTCTGATCTTGCAAACAAAAGAGCCAGGAATCCAGAGCAAAGCCCAGAACCATATGCTTAAAACTAATCTCCCTATTAACAATGGGCTACAGAGAAAAAACAAATGCTCTGCATACTGGAACAGGGTTTTCAAGAAATTTTACAACAGCTTTGTGAAACGTAAGGCTCCTACACTGACATTCCATATGCCTTTGATTAAATAATACACATAGGGCAGAGAAAGAGATAACTTCGTTTCTTTCCCTTGCAAAAGGAGTTCTAACAATGATTAACACCCATCACTGAAATATTTCAGTAACAGAAAAAGGAAATCCAAAAATACGTTAACTATTAGCATTTGTACATGGTTTCTCCTCTTTATCCTACAAAAACATTGACATATTAAGCTCTTAATTTGTGATATAAACAGAATTTTCAGTTTTAGATGTCCAGTTTGGGTTATACTAAATCTCAGTTACATCAATCCATAGAGGTACAGGGCTGCCCGACTGCATCAAATGCTTACTGACAACACAGCACTCCTAAAAATAACATGTTTCTGAGCAAGATAAGAATGAGTATCTAACAGTGAAAACATACACATTTTGAGATTTAAGGTGATGTCACCATTACATGGCTTTAATAATCATTTTTGAAGATCAGAATTTAGGACTTTAAAGCCTAAATCCCTATTTATCTTCTGTTACGTAAAACACAGTCTAAAATAGCCTGCAGCAGACAGCCAGAAATGCTCAATATGAATCTTGGGGGATTGTGGGCAGTGGGGGAGGTCTGGAGAGGAAAAATAAAAAAATAAAATAAAACAAATTAAAAAAAAAGACAAGTACTGCAGTGTGAAAGAACGAACATGGATTAGGAAATAACCTGAATAGTATGATAGTCTGATACTGAAATAACTATATAATTCCAAGGTTCACATTTTGTAATAATTTTGGATTGAGGCCAGGGGGGAAACCAGTACAAAAGGAAACAAAAGGTTTGTTTGGGTTGGTTTGTGCTTTTTTGGTTGGGTTTTTTTTCCTAATTATATTTTTGTCCTCCAACTCTCAGATAAGATTCTAAGCAGCTCATTCAAAACTATGAAAATTCATATGGTATAAAATACTGAATATAGGAAAGCTAACTAGACAGAGAACAACTTAACTTCCAAGGTTGAAAAACAAGTAAATTTAAACCTGAATAATATTTTAACAGGATGATGTATCTGCTGGAAGAATCACCAAGACGTAGAAGATTCTTCATTTAACTTCTTCAGATAAAAATCACATGATGTTCAGCAAAAACCTCAATCTCTCAAACCTATGGAGTATTTTCTACCCACAAAAATGGCTCAAGACAGAGTCACGAATCAAATACTACTTGTCAAGCCCACTAGAAACTGCTGGCAATGCTAAATTCCTATACAGCATCAACATAAACACTCAAAAGCAGTAAGCGTAGCTTGACTCCACTGCTCTACAGGGTATTAGCTTTTCCTGAGGTGGGGGTCAAGAGTGCCTATGTATGCAGCACTAGGAGCAGGGAGAGGACATAACATGAAAGGGGAAGCCACATTTTCCAAAAATACCTGAGGAAAGCTGCATTAGACAGACACAGCAGGTAAATATAGTAACTGTGTGAAACAAACACAAGTCAGGACAGATAGGCTGTATTATCCTCGTCTTACTGGGTAGTGTTCTAATCATTAGGTTGTACTTCTAGGTTTCTGTTTCAGGCCACTAGCTGACACTTGGCAGAAAGGCTATCTGCATCTGCTAGACTGGACATATCGCTGGCCTTCTCAATATGAATAAATACACTGTCTACCACTTTGCCTATCTTTCCTATTGGTACATCTTAGCCATACTCACCAGAGAAGGAACTACATGCAATCTGTTCTCTCCAATACACAGTAGGATAAACAGTGGGCATCACAGGAAAAACACAGTATCAAAGAATATATTTTATGTGATGATAATAAGTGTATTGCAAATTTGAGCTATGCTATGCCAAGGAATGTGTGCTAATTATACTACAAAGTAAAAAAGGGCAATGCAAACTTACTGGGAAAAAAAACCCCACTTAATTGTTTTGTTATTGCTGTGCTTGCCAGAATCACTTGCATACAACATAAGAAATGAATTCTAAACTAATTTTGAACAGAAACTTTCTTCTATCAATGCGGAATACTGTCCAATAAGCAAGATGGAAAAAACCTCACACTTTAAACCACAGGACTTCTTCATGAAGTGGATGAAAGGATAATTAATAAGCAGCATGAATTTTGTTTCTAATGTATCGATTTGCACAGCTACTTCATTTTAGATTCTGCAAGCTTCTCCTTTATTCTCAATATACCTTTAAATAGAAAAATCATCCACCTAACATTAAAAAAGTGCTCAATCACGCAAACTTTACTTTTAACCCTTTAAACTGTTTCAATAAAACCCCAAGAAAAATCTTTAATAAATGCTTTTTCCTTATTGCAGTAAAGTATTGAAGTGACTATCAATCCATCATATAAGGGCTAAAGGGAAAGGCAAAAGGGTTTTTTCCTTCAGTATGCATAGGGAACACAGGCTATGCTTAAACGATTGTCCAGTTGTGCTCCAGATGCTAAGCTCACACTAACCTGCATCCACACAAAGAGCTGTTGTCCCATATTGCACTTTACATTTTTCACTGCTGAATGCACATATGCATGGGCACTTAGCATCAAAACGAACCGAAATAACACCAGGACAACACAAAGTCTTTACTGATTGTCAGCAGACACCTGCCTGATTTATCCTAGTCTCTTAAAAATAAAAAGCTTGCCTTAAGCCACTTTCAGAAAGTATCTTACATGCACAAAATAAACACTCCAGCGGTGATTTAAGCTAACCTGCTTGACTTTAAGGGCTGCTAATCCACTCGAGTACAGACAGGTAGCAATGCACTGCAGAGAAGCGACACCACCCTAAGTCACTCCTTAGCTTTGACTCACCACACAAGACTTTATAAAGAAACAGACTTGAGACATTATTTTAAGCCCCTACTGAAATTTCCTTCTTCAGACAAGGTCAATTTTGTATATCTAAAGCATGCCAGAGTGTTTGACATGGGGATACAGAAGGCCTTCTGACACCATGTGGACTTGAGACTAATCCCAACCACGCAAAACTAGTGTGTCTAAAGAGTCCCTTTGCAGCACAAAAACTTCACTAATAAATGACAACAACTGAAAGCAACTGCTTAACAGGATACAATCACCAAAACAAGAAAATAAGATGTTTTGAAGTTGTGGAAGAGAAAAAGTATGTACACATATCCTACAACCTGAAATATGGCAAGCATGCAGAAGTCTACCACATTTCAATAGACGCTATAGAAGCACTCATCTGTCTTTAGCTCCAAAGAACATTCTGCACCATTTTAATGACTAGAGTCAAGGGAAGATGCCCTTTTGCAGGCAGGGTTTTTTTGAGAGATACATATACATGCACACACACATATACAAGCACACACACGCACCCCCTCTTAGCTTTGAAAGTAACAACAAAAAAACCCTCGTAGACTTTTAAGTGAGGCACATTTATTCAAATTGATGTAACTTTTTGAGATGTCTTTCACAAAACAGGGTTTTTTTCACCCCAGATTTCCACCTTCAGAAAACAGACATTCACTCTAGATTATTTGAACTTGGAAAAATGCAAGTGTTTTCTTTGAAAAAAACATCTATTGTTACAGCAAAAACTTGGGTTTCCTTTCAAGCAAGATCATATGATTACACGTTTATATTTTACTTTCCGCAGGAATTTACACACCCCCCATTTGCATCCTGTTATTCATTTAGCGTTTCCCTTTACTTCAGCATGCTGCGTTAATAAAGTGGAGCAGTTGGCTCAGTCTAGGAACTCAAGGTGACAATCAGTGCTCACTCTTGCATTTGTCAGATTTACTCTACAGGGTTTTCTGCATATATTCAACTACACCAAACACTCCTTCAAAAAAGTCATCCTGGGAACCACTGCATAGACAGATCATGAAAGTCTAACCTATGGGTTTTCAGGGGTTTCTTCTTTTGGTAGATGAAATTCGCTGAAATAAGATTCCATGTTACTTAAAAACATTAGCATAAAATATCCAGTTTTCACTACTGTCTCTGTCATAGTCATAAACTGGTTACTTTTGTTTACCTTCACTGAAGTAATTGATGTTAGTCTTTAAACACCTTCAAATGGAGAGTAATGACTAACCTGATTTGTAGTCCTACAGTTCAAAGGCCTGAAAAGAAGCAGTAAAAAGACTGTTTCTGCTAAAAGAATGTTAAGACAACTTCTACTGAAGTTATTCTACATGAAGTTATAAATTAAATTTGCTTCACTTCATACTGTTCAAAATGTCTCGCACAAAGTAAACAACATCAGATTATTTATCTTTTCAAATTTACCAGGCTCTTTTATAATATGAAGACTAAAGAAAAAATATTGTCTTGTAATGCACCCTCGTATATGCATTTGTTGCTTGAAAAGTTCTTTCCTATAAGGTAAATAAAATTCTGCTCATTAATTCATTATAACACAACTAAATGTCCTATATTCTACAGCTGTGGTCCAGTATGCTAAAATCAGCTACAAATGTTTGCCCGAAATGGGTACAATCCTGGTGCTATACGACTAAGTTAAAAACAAACACAGGTTGTTTGCTTCAATACTAGATCCACAGTAGTTAAACTGCAACCTGAAACGCAAATAAAACTTCTCTGCCATTGATGCACATCTAATTCATCACCACTCTAAACAGCTGAAAGCTAATATATTCAAATTAGAAACCAGGAACTGATGTAAATTTTGATGTGAAGGAATTTTGAATGCCTCTTCACAGCTAAAGCCAGGATTTTTCTTTTTTTCCCCCCCATACAGACCCTTTATTCCAGGACCCTCGAGTACAAACTGGAGGGAAGGGAAGAATAAAAATCAAGCACTTCCACTGCACGAGAAATTGAGATCTGTTATTATCACTCCATTCAAAGTAAGACAAAGACTTGCAATCTTTGATTTCTTTCATAAAACATAATTTAAAAACCCACAACAAGACACATTTCATTGAGGCTAGAACTACTTCAGTTCACCAAGAGTGCACAGACAAGCAAAATAACTTCTCTTACAGCAGCCTACCTGGGATATCTTGCAAAGATTTTCCTGAAACTGATATGCCAAAATAACTCTCTCATTTAATGGGAGAAAATAATTTCATGTGAAAAAACACTGCTAGAAATATTTGTCCAACTCTAGCCTTAGCGTAGATTTCATACTAAGAATTGTCCTGAACAAGCACAGAAATCAAGACACTAGGATATAATCTCCAAGCAATAAAACACAGAATATGAATTTATGAGCATTAATAAATTATTGATAAATTTCATTAATAAATAAATGAAAATCAATGTCCTGTACTCCTGCAGAAAAGGGTGGAACTATCTTATGTTTCTTCAGTCCTTTCATCCATGTTATGAAGGCTGAAACACTAAATCTTAAACTAATGAGGACAGAGGTTATTTTAATGTCCAAAAAGCTTAGTTAAAAAACAACTTGAAATTTAATAACTTCATTGCAATCAAGACTCCTTAGCTACAGCAGATCAATAGATTTTCATCTTCAATACAGTGTAAAATATCACTGATTGGTAAAAGGAAAGGACAGTTAAATTCCTTGCTTTGTTCCAGCAATGAAAAGGATCAGACTATTTCTGCCTTTGAAAAAATCTGGCATGAAATCAGTCAGCACATCTCACCCTACAGAGCAGCTCAGGTAGTGAAGGAGTGCAGTCGGACTCCTTGGCCAGCTCTGAGGTGGCCAAGGACACAACACTTCTGGCCTCAGAGCTGCTGTATTATCCTTGCCAGGGCTGGGGTCAGTGACAACCTGCCCACGCAACTGGAGAACCTTAGATGTCACCTTAATACCTCATGTCCTGCATTAATCAGGGCTTGGACCCAGGAAAGACTGCCTCTATTTTTTACAAGTCACCTTTGCAATAAACTATAGGAAGAGGCACTACCAACTACTTTATATCAAAGCAAAGTTGGTTTTGATGCATCATTAAGCAAAACATGTAGCTGATGGGAACTCATATGACACATTCTGAACAGCAATAGTTTTATGAAGGCAATTTTCAGAGAGGGAAAAGAGAAATCTCTTGGGTATCTTTGCTGGTCTCATGAAAAGGCCTGGAGGATTCATTAAGGGCAGTATCACTTTCAAATGCAAAGCTTTGAAAGACTGGTGACCTAAGAGAAACATAAGTAGTTACATTTGGTTTCAAGAAACTGGAAAGCTTACTTTACATAGTTACATTGTATATATCCACACAACTGGAGGTTCCATTAAAATACAGATAAATTTAACAGTTTTAAGTACTTGAGCAGTTGAAATCAACTTACAGTATAAACTGAATTTTACAAGCAGTTCAAACCCAAATAAATTCCCAACGCTTACCATCAAAAAAACTTTTGGCTCTCAGGTAGCTGACGCTAAGCCTGAGCACAGACAGCTTATCCAATTTGGCGATAACATCTTGAGGGAAAGGCAGAAGGCTAGCCAAGCGGTCCAGCTCCGTGTTCAAGCGGTCCCTGTGTCTCTTGGATGGATTGGACTTGACTCCTTCAGCTGGGGACGGCTTTACTCTGTGGCAACAAAACAAGCACCATATAAATGCAAGTTCCTTTCCAAAATGAACGCAAATATTTGCCAAGACCAAGGTTACAAATTATCTCAAACTTTAACAACCAAAATGTTTTCCCAAGTGATTTTGTTTCCCATCAGAAAAAAAAATAACCTAAGACGGCTCAACCTCCCCTCCAACACACACAGTGCTAAATGAAGCAGTTTGAGCTAGAATGTCTATTTGAACATGAAATGAACATTTGAAACCTTTGAGATTCAGCATTTTTTATAAAAAGCTTCATACACTTTCAGTCAAATGTCACATATTCTTCCAAATAATAAATAATTCAATAACTTCTAGTAATATTTGTGTACAAATACATTTGACAGCACACTGTTTCACTTCAATAATTATTTCTCACAGATGTCCTTAATTTTTGCCAATGTTTGGCATAGGTTATTTTCAATTGAATACAACAAAAGTTTTAGTAACTTGCTAGTTTAGTTAATGACGGATCCAAAACTGCACAAAAACCCCCATGGCATACAGCTCAGTCAGCATGTAAAATCTTTGTAGCAAGCAGTATTGAGCTCATCCTTTAAGTCACCTCTCAGCTGAAGGCATTTCATCTGAGTACAGCATAGAACAAAGGCATGCCTTTGTACCTTACAAAGAACAATTTTAAAAGCTTTCTGTTATGAATTACATAATGAAGTTTTTATAAGCTTGCTGTTTTCCATTCATATCCACCTTCAGCTTCAATTCCAGATACTTGAATACTCACACCTTCCCACGTACACAGAAGTCTGGAAACAGGTTTAAACCCCTACTCATTTGAATTACAATTAGCCATTACAAACCAATACTGAAGCCAAATAATGTATCTGCACAAGATATGGTAGATTTTATGATTTTTATTAAATAGTTTTCTAATTAAAGAGTGATTCATTCTCACTTTTCCAGTATTGCAGTTCTACATGAGATCTGCAGCAGTTATCAATTTATGCTGCTCAAAGGAATGCTGGTTCTGCAAGACTCATCACTTGAAAATACTGAGCATAAAGATATTCAGCAGCTAATTTCTTCAATATTTCGTTTAGTCCACTTCCAACTGTCACCCTTATATCAATTTTATGATAAGAATTTGCAAAAGATCCAATAGTTATTTTTGCCACTGCTTAAAGTAAACCATACAGAAAAACAATTTCATCTTGTATTTCCAGCCAAATGAGTACTGATAGAGTGGATATTCTTATTTTTACTTTATGTTTCAATTACTCTTGTTACCTTAAATTCAAGCCCTTCTTTTTACAGCCATTGCTTATTCAAGTGTCATTTGTCAAAAACTTGCACTTCAGCCTGGCTGCCTGCTCCCCAGCACTATGATCGCCCTTTAGCACATTAAAGAAGGTATATGCCTTACGTAGGGCCTGGAAACATGAAGGTACTAGAGTACAAAATGTTGTTAATAGACAGAAATATAATATATCAGCAGCAATTACTTACTCCCCAGATAGATAAAATTACACTTGCTGCAGAGTAAATATTGTCTAATACAAGGTTTTAGTAGAGCTTTATCCTAAAAATATTGGAAAAGTGGGCAAAACTAATGAAACAAGAAATATGAAAATTCTTTCACTTGAAAAAAACATAGGTTTATCAACAACAGCCATGGACGACACACTAACTGTTTTGTTAGATGTGTGCTTTGGTCACAAGTCCCAAGTTTGACACCAGCAGTTCACCATATTCCTAAGTGAATATTAAACTTTAAATAATTTAGCAAAACCTTCTTCATATTCTCTTATGCTGGCAGACTATTAACTTGCACAAGCCATATGATTACATAATTTAAATATAACCCTAACATAATAAAGTTCAAAATCACCAAATATTAGCAGTAAAAGTTATTTCTTATTTTATGCATTAGACTGCCATAAATGTCTGAATAATAAATTCCAAACTTTAAGCAAGTATCTGTTGTATAACAATCAGTGAACAGCTAACTAATGTCAAATCAAACTGGTCTGCTCCTGAAAAGTGGAGGACCTCACAGAAACCATTCAACACATGCAAACTTTTTTGAACTAAATCCAAACAACATAACAGACTTTCCTATTTTAACAACTGTCCTCTGATTTGCTTTAAACTTGCAGTTTGACAAAGTAGTTGAAACTACATGCAACTGTGCAGTCATCTCACCAGGTTGTCAGTTAGATCTGATTATTTTTCTAATTTACATTGACTTTTTAATGATTTCTCTTTTATCTTTTAATTAGCTCAAAGCATTTCTGAATGTTAAGTTACCATTATTTGGAGCATAAATCTTGCCATATTCTCTCCCTCCAAATCAAACACTGATTATCTCTAATTTTGCCCTTTGTCACCCAATTAAAATCCATTATATAAAAATGGATCCTTCAGTGACGAAGGGAATAAGGGCAGAAGTGCCAGGGGCATAAGCAGGAAGTTAAACCATTTTCCATCCACTTATATAAACCCTCGATGCTAAAGACAGCCCTAGCTTCACTGAGGAAAATTATCTCCAAGGCAAATTATGTGCTATGTCAAGATTAAATCCATGCATGTGTTTTATTAAAAAAAAAACAAAAAAACCAAACCACTAAAGGAGGGAATGTATTTTAAGCTGATCTTTCAGTTCTTAATCTCTTACCTTCCACAGGAAATCTGAATTCCCTAATCAAAGGCCAGAGGTCTCTGTACACTCGGTGCCTCGGAACTGAGCTACAACCCTTATCATCCAACAGCTGCGAGACAAGCAAGACCACTTAATTTTTGATTTAACAATTTTAAAGGATTTGCCATCCCACACTAGCTGACTACTGTTTTCACAGGTCTGCTACAGCCCACTTAATCAGAAATTTTCACTACACATGCTTATTGTGCACCTTTAGGGACATTAACAGTAAATTATTAAAAAAAAAGGGCACAAGTACGTGAGTCTTAATTACTATCAAAAGGCCAAGTTACAGTACTTACACATTAATTTTATTATTTAAAAGGGAAATTGAAGCAGTTTTTGAGGAAGTGCAGAAAAAGCACAAGTTTACTTTTTTCATAATATGACAACATAAACTTTGGCGGAAAAAAAGAAAAAACCTAACAACCAAGCACTGAAAAGCATGATACCTTATTAACAAGGCTGAAGTGTGAAATGGAGTCAGAATAAAAGAACATGCAAAAAAAGCACTAAAGATACAGCGATATGTTTAAAAGATACCTAATCCTGTAAAAAAAAAAACACAACAAAACAAACAAAATTTTAAGTTCATCAGAACTGTCTTATTCCTTAGGAAAAAAGGACATAAAGAACATAGAAATCATCTAGCTAATGGATTTAATCTTCTCAACTACATATATTTTTCACCTCATATTTAACAGTAAATGCAATAAAATAGCATTCTTATGCATATGATTTAAGTCAATGTAGGTCACGCATATGAAATGCATCACTTATCACTAAGCAAGTGTTACAATCCTAAAAAAATCTCTATTTACTTTAGCAACTGAAAAATACTTCTAAGTATTTACTCTGATTTCCTATACTGAATTTATGATTACTGAAAATTTAGTTGAAAATTTGATTCCTTTGAAAGCAACAGATTTGACATGGACTGTAAAGCTCTTAGATCTAATGTTGTCATCAACCTATCGCAAAGGGGCAAGAGACCCCTTCTAGTGGTTCTTTCAGCAGAGACTGAAACCAGCAAAGATTCAGGCTTCTGAAGGGATAAGGTTGTTTTACTAAAAAAAAAACAAAAAACCCTCAAGCAGTGGCATGCTAGTCATCTGATGCTGGGCTACTATTTGTCCTCCCATAGTAAATAGAGTTTTACTTTGTTCATGTTGTTTTGGTGCATGAACAACTCAGAGTGACAGAGACATCAAGAACACCAACCAAGAATGAAAGTTTACCACTCAGTTTTAAAATATTTCACTACAGTTTAAAATAACAAGCCAATGCTACTTGAAAAAAAAAAAAAGAAAAAATTATGTTCCTGTCTACTAACGTTACCTACATATGTATACTGCCACTTGCTGCAGATTCTTTCTAAAAAGTGTCCTTTTGCAAGAAACATTCACCAAAATCAGCAACAAAAAAACCCCAAACAAACAAAAAACCCCCATAGACCTTCAAACCAGTAAATTTTAAGTAGCAGTCTACATATAACATACCGACACCAAGACTGACAGATATATATATAAGAAGTTTATTCTACATATGATAACAGCCTTATTGCCTCCATTTCAAATGATAGGTGCAAATTGCTGTTTCTAGCAGATACTGCTTTACACAAAGGAATATTTCAATGATTATTTCTCTTTTGTGATGAATTTCCTTTTTGAAAGCTTGTTGTGGCACTTCTTGTTTATTTGCTTTAAAGAATACATAAACAGTTTCAATGTTTTAAATAAAAATATCTCTTCTCTGCTTTCTAACGTTACTAGGACTACTCATCATTAAGTAGTCCAGAGGTCTGATTCACTGATCCTTAATGTCATAAACACATTTAAGATAACACAGGAAAAAACCTATCATAATTCTTTATTCAGTCCACTAAAGAAACAAGACATTATGCTTTTTGCGTCTGCATAGTATGAAACATTTAGAATTCCCCACCCTATTCTTTGCCTATTACATTTATCCAGTTATACAAAACAATTCCTATCCAAACATTGAAAAAAAGAAAAAAACAAATCAGAGCTAGTAGGTGGAAAGACATAAAAACCGCAAGCTGGAGCTGTACTTATATCCTTCACCTCATGTTAGAATCTATCTGCAGTAAGCCCCACTTACATAGAATTTGCATGTTATCCTTCCTACTACAATACTAGTATATTAGTTCATTTAATAATCACTAGAAAAAAGAAATTCAATCCTAGAAAAAAAGACAAAAGCAAGAAGCAGGGGCTACCCATTGCTCCCCAAGCCTAAGGGGGGGAGTGAAACACCCCCAGTCCTGCTGCCACCAGGGGGACTCGCAGGGTTCAAACATTAAATAGGGAGGAAATTGAAAGACTCCAAGGTATTAAGAAAGTGATTTCTGCAGCATATTACAAGAAATTGGAGTGCACATGTTTAGCATCCTTTTTTTTTTTCCCCTTACATGGCAAGATAACAAGATGAATTGCAGGAACACTTGCCTATTATGTTCCCCCATGATTGCTTTTCTTTTTCAGCTGTGATACTGTAATTCCCTACCGGATCAAAAAAGCACATTTCAACACTTGGCACCTTCAGGCATTCAATGCCTGATTCCCTCTCAAGTTCAGTTATTTACATGGCACATAATAAAAATGGGGAGTTGAAAGAGGGAAGCACCTTAAGCTGGTTTTGAGTTACCTGCCTGGCTTTCAGGAGTTATTTGCACCTGAAGCAAGAAGTATTTCTTCTATTTCATTTTTTTATTCCATGGCAACTATGGCATTATATTAGGACCTTCTTCTATTTCTACAAACTATCTGCCCATCACCACAGGTTACCAATTATTATGCTCCATTCAGAGTTACATATATGGGAAACAAAACATTAGAAATGTCAAGAGAAAAAAAATCTCTCCTATAAAAGGCACTAGTTCTAGTAATGTATCATGCAGTAATACCTAGTAATGTTGCATTTGGTTTTTCGGGGTTTTTTTTTAAGAGCTGTGAATTCTACTGAGGGTAGAAAATAAGGAAATATCACTCTCAACTTCAAACAGATTAAAATGACAGTAATGTCAAAACTTTATTAACCAGCACCAATTCATCTTTCTTCCCTCCCTCTCTCAATCAGTTAAAAAAAACTTATTACCTGTCTCACTTTTTTTTGGCCTAAAGATGTGGTCTGTAACTAGTTATGTGAGAAATCAGAGCCCTCTGACCCACTAGAAATGTTCTGCAAGGTTGGCCTAACAAAAGCAGCAACGAAAGAGCATAGGCATTTTGAGAAGAAACATATAAACATTGAGTGTAAGATAAATGTCTTGCATAAAAATAATTTCCAGTAACCCAAGCAAGGTAGGTTAATAATCAGCCTCCACTTGGATTACTATTTCAATATGAATACTTTTATTTTGAGAAGAAACTTCTCCCTCTGGTTCTAAAGGGCAAATTCCCTCAATAGATAAATAGTTCGCATTAGTAATAAAAAAACCAAAGACTTCAAGTTCAACTAATCACAGCAGCTCAGACAACTTACATAATGAGGAGATACAAGGAAAAGGATTAGTTACGTAGACACTACAGTAACGTAAAATAGAAGGTTTCACATCCTCTAACCAAGGCTAACCAGAAATTAATAGTAAGCCAGACATTAAGTGACCTTACCAGGCAAGGCAGAACACCTCACCCTTTCACAATCAGAACTATTTGACTTTAGCTATTAATAGCCTAAAAAATGCCACCAATCAATTTAATTTCCTCTTGAAAAAACCACTGATTTCATTCATAGAAGTCCAAATTCCAGTGTGAATTTAACTAGGTAGTTCTACACTTTTGTTTGGAAATGTATGGTCAGAAAAGAAAGCATTGCTCTTTTCGTAATTAATGCATTTCCTAGCAAGGGAATTAAAAAAGAAATAGATACATTTTTAGACTTTTTGTGCTAACTTGTACAGTTATTGGCATTCATTCTAACAATTCCAACCATCAAGAAGCAAGTGCTCAAGTTAATTCCCTTCCCACTCCCAAGACAGTTGTCTGCTGTGAATTTGAAAACATGTAATTCACAATAGGATTTCATTAAATATTTGTCACTCGATCCTTTAATGCTTTTGTAGTTTTACATCTACAGGAGTACCCTGCAGAAATGCATAGGGATTTTTTGAGCTTTGCTTATTTTTCTTGCAACCCACTTTAGCTTTGCTACTTTTTATGACCTATAGATTCTTGGCTTTCAGTCGAAAGTGCAAGTTAAGCACCTCTTCTAGCCTGAAAATTCCCCTCTCATGAGAGCAGCCTTTTAGCGGAGCATACAAAGCCTAGGATGCAAACTTAAAGCAGGTGCATCGTACAAAATTACTCAGGTACTAAGGCTGTTCTCACCTTTTCAAAAAGGCAAATTAATAACAAAAAGCGACCATACAGTCACACTATTTTTTTCCCCCTTTCCACCGGTCTACACCACTTGGGTTTCTTTTGCACTGCACAAATAAACGCATCTCATGCAACACCGGAGGGTTAAAGCTGGGGGTTCAGCCCTCCAGGGCAGGCTAAAAACAGCCCTAAACAGTGGGAACCGGCCAAGCCTTTCTCGGCTCGGACCCCGCGTTTGCCGCAGACACCTGAGCGGTGCGGGGCGGGATGGGGAGCGCGGCTCCACCTGGGGGACCCGCTCGGCGGGGCCAGCGCGGCCCGCGCGGAGCCGTCACCTCAGATGCCTCCCAATCTAGGTCAGCCGGCTGCGCTCCGGTACCGCTCCCTGCTTCCACCGCCCCGATACCCCCTTCTTTTTCGAGCGGGAGGGAGATCCCTAAAGACAGAACCAACCCCGGCAGCCCCCCGCGGCACCCCGTCTCCCGGGCGCCCCTGCCCGCACCGCACCGCACGCCCGCCCGCCC